>VWPU01004885.1:0-30682 GCA_013398955.1 Callaeas wilsoni
GGCGGGAGGGAGGGGGCGGAGGGGCGGCTGCGCCCCGCGGAGCGCCGGAGGGGCCCCTGCGGCCGGAGCGGCGGCGGGAGAATCACAGGATCAGGGAATCAGTGAGGTTGGGAAAGACCTCCGAGATCGTCGAGTCCAACCGGTAACCCAGCAGCACCTTGTCAACCAGACCATGGCACCAAGTGCCACGTCCGGGCTTTCCTTGCACACCTCCGGGGACGGTGACTCCGCCGCCTCCCTGGGCAGCCCGTTCCAATACAAAATCACCCTTACCGTGAGAAAATTCCTCCCTATGTCCAACCCGAACCTCCGCTGGCGCAGCTTGAGGCTCCGTACTCTTGTCCTGTCGCTTTTTACCTGAGAGAAGAGCCCAGGCTCACCTGGCCACAACCTCCTGTCTCGGAGTTGTGGAGAGCGAAGGGGTCCCCCCGAGCCTCCTTTTCTCCAGGCTGAGCCTGGAGCCCTTCAGCCGCTCCTCACCAGACTTGTGCTCCAGACCCTTCCCCAGCTCTGTTCCCTTCCCTGGACTCGCTCCAGCACCTCCACGTCCTTCCCGGCAGGTCCGGCCTGAGCCGCGGCTCCGGCCCCCGGGCATCCCCCGGCCTCGCCCGTGGTCGGCGGGGCTGCACGGACGCAGCTCTGGCAGATGGGAGTTTTTATCTGCACTCCTGCGGTTCCTTCCTCTTCTGGATGCTCGCTTTGAGCCGGGGACGGAGCCCCGTACAGCTGTGATGCTTCTCTGGCCATCTCTTAACCCTTGGGAACAGCCGTCTGCGCCGTGGGCTCTCACCGAGTGCCAGCCGCAGCTTGGCGAAGGTCATTGTCCACTGGTGGAAAAATACAGTGTGTGTTCATAGAAGCGCTGACTGTGGTTGTCAAAGCCGTGGGTTTAAAGCACCCTTTTTAAAGGACATCTCTCTTCGGATCCTTTCTGAGTACAGATGTGCATAACAGCACTGTGGCTGTTTTCATTGTACCTTCTGAGGCCCTACAACCTACATAGTGCTTTAGGGGCTGAGCAAACAGAGTAAACTGTAAAATGTAGATCCTAGGCTTGCAGTGGATTCATTGTGAGTGGATCCCACCTGGTACTTATTACAGAACAGGCATTCTTGTGTCTTCTTTTCACTTGAAAATGACTCCGTGAACCCCTAATGTCCTTAAGTCTGACCTCCATAGTCACTACAAGATTTGCCTCTGTTTGTGGTACAAAGTTTATTTTGTTTCCTCGCAAAGTTGTCAGCTTGGTTCTGACACCAGAATCCCACTGGCTGTCCTCAGGAGTGGGGAAGGCTGATTGGCACCATCCTACAGCAGAGACAGGCTCATTGCTGCTAAAAGCCAGATGGGTACATGGACCCTCGTTACGTTTTTGGTGCTGGTCTTATGTAGGAGCTGAATAAACATAAGAACATCAGGTGGAGAAGGGAAACTGCAGAATTTTCTCACTCCTTGGCTTCATTTCCAAGTGGAGCAAGGCTCGCTAAAGCATTTCCAGCTGGCTTTGACCTGCAGTGGCCAGGTGGAATGTCAGTAACTGGGGTGGGGACAAGGGAGAGTTGTTCTGGCTGTCTTCTGAGCAGGTCCCAGCACCCTCTGTATCAGTGCCCTTGGCTCCTGCCCTGTTCCCCATTTCAGTGCTCCCAATCCCTCCCTGCCCACACGGCATTCCCAGCTCTGTTCCAGTCCCAGCTGTGCGCACATGGGTTGCCCTCATGGCCAAGGCAAGCAGAGAACTGTTGAGCCAATGTTGCAGCCCTTCCTGCAGCACCCCCGGCTGCCAGCTTCCCATAAACACACGAACCCTGTCTTCAAAACATCCACTGTCCTCTCAGATGTGTTTGGAATTAGCTGGTGGATCCAAGTGAAAAGTGTGATTATATAAACTTTGTTTCCATAGGAAACGATGCTTGGTGGAAAGTCGTTCTGCGAGGAGGATTACCGCAGCCTGGTTTCCTGAGGAGTTTGCCACATCCTACCCCAGCAACTCCTGCCTGGCTCCTACCAGCTTCAGTGCGTGGTAGCTTCTGCTTCCCATGGGCTGCACCCGGGAGCTGCCGTGTCCCAATCCGCCCTGTCCTTATTTGTGCAGCCAGCTGAGTCAGGTGTTGCTGTTCGCTGTGCCGGCAGCGGGGAAGGATTCAGGATATTTACCCATTTGTCCTTGGCTTCTCAAGGCCTCTGTCCTCTATCTGGCCTGTGGTTTTTGTAAGGCTCATGCAAGCATTCCTCTGACAGATTTGGCAGAAATGCAGGTGACGGATTCTAAAGTTACTAAGGGATGTAACAGGCCAAGGTGGGCAGACATGCACAAAATGATTTTGTTTCTTTCCAAAGCTGCATGAGAATATTTCAGGCAGTAACTGATGGTTGCAGCTGCAGGCAGAGATACTGCAGTGGTTAAAATGCTTGTGGTCTTTCATATTTATCTGTAGCTCTCAACCGGGGCTCCAGTTGTGTTTGTGGAAAGTTTGAGTGTGGACCGTCAAAGATTTTGCCTGTAGATAACAAGGGTTTTTAGCAGGAAAGGAGATGGAGAAACAGCAGACAAGTAAATATGTGGGAAGCCTTGAGCACTAGATGACTAAACTTGTACACAAGGCAGGCAGCACGCAGAGAGTGGAAGTGACAGAATGAGTCTGAGAAATCCAGGCAAAGGTCTGTGGGAGCCTGCCTGTGGAAACTGGAATAACAAAGCTCATACAGAGAGGGGAGGCATGAGCCACCAAGGAGCTGGCCAGAGAGGGGAGGATGGGGAGGAAGATTGATCTGGTGAGACTGAAGTAGGTTTTGGGAAGAGGAAAATGTCACTACTGTATACGATGTGTCTTCAGGGCATTTCCCAGGATTTACTGGAGAACTTCTAAAGGCCTATTGATAGGTGATCCCAAAAGGTATAGTGTATGTAAGAAAAACCCCAAGCATTAAACAGGAATTACAGTCTCCTTCCACCATATCCATTTCAGATTAGTGTCTGTTTGAGCTGTGATATTTCGTGTATTTGTGCTGCCAAACTAAACTTTTGCCTACCCCTCGACCTGATTTGTGACTTGGAGCATAATGAAATCCTGGCAAATTGTACACACAAGTATTTTTGAGATAGCAGCTAAAAAGCTTTATGATATAAAAATAAGATTGTGACATGAGGCACGGCATTGATTTTGTGACTCGAATAAAAAATGTCTTGTGGGATTTTTCTGCTAACTTTGTAGGCTGCTTATAGTAGCTGTGATTTTTGTAACAGGCAAATTGCATGCTGTTTTTTGAACGGGGAGTGAAGTGGTCTGATGTTGGTATTTAATGCCAGAAGACATGCTTCAGTTGATGAGTTTGTGTGCCCAATGACCCCACCACGATACTGAGGAGATGCTGTTATTTGTATATTGAGTTGGAAGA
Source organism: Callaeas wilsoni (assembly GCA_013398955.1). Classification (NCBI taxonomy): domain Eukaryota; kingdom Metazoa; phylum Chordata; class Aves; order Passeriformes; family Callaeidae; genus Callaeas; species Callaeas wilsoni. The sequence goes on from VWPU01004885.1 coordinate 3,397, forward strand.
TTCATACTTGCTGAGAATACAGACTTGGTTGTAATAAGGGAAAGAATTGATCAGGAAATACCCCGAGGAGGTAGTGAAAAACAAGAAGCATTTCTTATGCAAACCTTGCAGTTGACTACAGCATTTAAAAGCTGCTAGGGCTGTTTATTTCTGGCTGTTTTCTCTTTTTAGCAGGGTTTACTTTTGTCATTGTCCAAGAGCATTTTGCCCTTTGTTCCACAGAGTTCTGCTCACAGCTCACGTTATTTTTTCCTTTTTAAAATTTTGGTGGTGGGCGGTGTATTGTTATTTCGCTTTTCTAATCTCTGATCTCATTCCAGGACCAGCTTGACACTTCTGGAGTTCTCATAATTTTCCTTTCCAATCCAAGACTTTGCCAAAGACTTGTCTTTTTCAAATTACTTTCTTCCAAAGCTGCGTAAATATTTTCTTACATCACCTCAACCCTGTTGCCCTTGCCATCTTCAGTTTAAAGCAGTAAACTCAAGTTCTTGCTGTCCATGGTAAACTTGTTCATAAAAGGATTCGATTCCCTTGGCTTTTAGAGCAGAGAGAGTAATGTTGGCACCAAGGAGCAAAGTGCAGGCTGTGCGTGGAGCACTGGGAAATTGATTGCATGGCAACCTCGGGGGTGCTTTGGTGTTTGTTGGAGGAAAGCAGCCGATGACTCATGCCCTCAGATGTCACTAAAAAGTGAGAACCGACTCACCAGTAGTAGTTAAATATTTAATTTTATTTATTTTTGTAAATTCTGTTTACCTCGTTGGAGGGTTTCAGCCAGAATTAGTTTCAAAGCCGTCGCAAAAGATAAACTAAGTAAATGACCTTTAATTTAAGTGACTGTAGTTGTATTCTCCCGCCTCACTCCCAAGAAGAATATTCCTAGAGAAACTCAGCATTCCTGGAAATCAGTCTAGTAAAGAGAGTGCTCATCCTGAGCTCCAGAGGTGTGGAACATCCTGCCCTGTGCTTTAGTGCTTTAGTCAGCCAGCACTGGGCCTCGAGGCTTTCTTTAAATGTGTGTGTACACATACACATATCTCATAGCGAGGAGTAACTGTTCTGAAATCACCTGTGTTCTTCTGCCTAACTCCTTACAAACTCGAATGGATTTTAAAAATGAATGGAAGCAGATCTTGATAACAGCAGTGCTCAAAATGATTCAGAATTAGTAGGTTTAAAGAGGTGAATTATGCTGTTAAAATGAGAGGGTACAGGTGCAGCCGATCTGCTTTGCTTGTCTGCTTAAGAATAATATGATTATCATTTAAGGATCTCTTCCTGGGTGAGTCTGTATCTGCAGGAATGAGAGCTTTTGGGTCAGGTGCCTCTTCCTTGTCTGTGCTTCTCATTCTCGTGCTTGCAGTGGGTAATGTGCAGGTGGCAGTGCTGTCTGGAGAAGAACAGGCTGCCAAAACAGAACTAGATGAAGAATAATAATATGCTCTAATTTCCATATAAACATGTGATTTGTTCTCTTGCAGAGAACAGATGAGCACAAGCACTTATTTTCCAATAGATTATAAGCAGTATTACACATTTAGCAGAGGACCACAGTTCTAGTTTGAAGCATCCCTGAGGTTTCTACCCTCTGCCCTTCCTGGGGGCTGTATCCTGCTGTGAGTGCTATCAGGGATGTGGGAGAGCCACGCAGCTGGATGGGTCTGCTCTAGACCTCATGTAAATTTGTTTAAGGTGCTGTGGAGTCCTCTGTGGGTTTGCATGTCCTTTTATACCAACGCTCTTACACTGTGCCAGCCTGATTGTGCACTGATGGCTTGCTCCGAAGATGGCTGTGACCTGTGCGTGCCTCGCCAGGCATGGCCTGGCTGTCCTGTGGTTGCTGCTGGTAAATGAGCCTGTGCAGCTCATTTTTTCCAGTGACACGATTGATAATGGCTGGTTTATACACTTATTGTTAAATTGCATGAAAGGGCTTTTCTGTGTCAGTCCTCCCCCAGCTCAGGGTGCTGTTCGGGGTTTGCATGATCGGCGTGGCTGGTGCAAAGAGAAATTCCTGCTGGCTCCCAGCGCTCCTCAGAGGTGTGCCTCATGTCCCCTCTCCATTTGGCTTTTGGCTACATTCAGCTAATATTAGGAAGGTCATTTCTGTCCTCATAACTGAGCACAGTTGATGGTGTGTTTTCTGGTCCTGACATGCGAGCACTGCCCTGGCCAAGGCTTATTGAGGGGCCGGATGTGTCTTGCAGCCCCCTGTAAATATAGAAACAGATGTGGCTTTAACTGTTGTAGGTGAGGTTACTGAGAACAGGCAAGGTGGTCTGGGATATTTTTTCTAGTTAATTTGGTTGAGATTGCAGACACTTTGTGTATTTTCTGTGGTTATGGGTTTTACAGTTGAGTGCAGAAGGTGCTTAGTTAACCGCAAGGAAGTAAAGATGTTGTGCCCCACCCCAGTTCATTTTTTTTTTAAAGAATGGAAAAAAAGCTGAGTAAATTATAGTGGCAGCAAATAAAAGGCAATAAAGAATTAAGTCTGTCCTGTCCTTACATCTTGTACCTTCAGGAAGGTAGGCTGTGCAGCTGTTGTCACTGTTGTGAGCTGTCTTAAAATCTACCTGGGAGCTTTTCTGGAGGGACAGGTCTTTAGGACACCAGCAATCGTGGGATCTCGTACTAGCAGAAGAGTGCATGTGAAATTGGAGCAATCATGTTAAACTACAGTTCCCTGCAAAAGTCTTGCCCGTGGTGGTTGCAGCTGCTATGATTTCAGCTGTGCAGAGATGCTATCTGGCAATTTCCCCTTCCGTGCAGATCACAGAAAGGCTGCAGGAAGGCAGCGAAACCAATGCGTTTTAACAGAAATGTTCGGGCTTTAGGATACCAGTTTCCACAAATGCAGGCTTATGTTCCAAGCATAAACTTGATTTTGAGTTTGGTGGGATCTGCGGGATTGTAAGTTTGTGTTTTGTTTATTTTTAGGGGTACCAGGAGATGCTTCAGTGGTGAGACATCTTTTACAATGCAAGTTAGGCACGAAATTCATCAACTAACATCCCCTTCCTCACCCTGATCCCCAACAGACTTCCTGTAACGCTTGGAAGAAAGGGTCAGGGGAGAAGGGCCGAAGGGCACCATGAAGCTGAAGCAGCGAGTTGTGCTGTTGGCCATCCTCCTCGTCATCTTCATTTTCACCAAGGTTTTCCTCATCGACAACCTGGACACGTCGGCCGCCAACCGGGAGGACCAGCGTGCCTTCCAGCGGATGCTGACGGGGCTGCGCGTGGCGCTGGACCCGCGGCTGGAGCACACGCTGCAGTCGCCCTGGGAGATCGCGGCGCAGTGGGTGGTGCCCCGCGAGGTGTACCCCGAGGACACGCCCGAGCTGGGCGCTGTCATGCACGCCATGACCACCAAGAAGATCGTCAAAGCTGACGTGGGGTACAAGGGCACGCAACTGAAAGCTTTGCTGATACTTGAAGGAGGACAGAAGGTTGTCTTCAAACCCAAGAGGTAAATAGTGCTTTCAGTGACTGCATTAGTAACTGCTTTATTTATATATACTTTTTCTCCCCATGTTGTCACATTAACGTTTAATTACAAGTTTTTCTGTAAATGGAAAGGCCATCCTGTTATTTTTGAGACAGGATAGACCCATGCTGGTGCTCTAGTAACATTAGGTTGCTGTGCCAGCTGTCTCAGGCTGTACAGCCTCGATGCTCAATAGAGCCTGTCTTTAGATTAAAAGAATAATCACTGTGTTCAGTCCTGAGGGAATGTTGGTTACACCTGATGTTTCTGAACCGTATCTTCCTGACTGTGCAAGTGCAGCTTCTGGCAGTTTGGAGACAAGCTTTGCCTCCTTGTGGTGTCAGACCGCCAGGAAAGGGTGCAGTTCAAGAACAGGGAAGGAAGGAAACTTGGCAGTGGTCTTAAAAGTACATCTGTGTGTCTGGTGTAGTTGAATGTAGGCTGTAAAAATGGTTTGGGTAGGTCAGAGTGAGAGCCCCTGAGCCTCCTGTCTGTCAGCAGTGAGTACTGTAGGAGCAACAAAAGAATGGGAGGGTAGTGATACTTCCTTGGTGTGGCCTCAGTTCACAGTGATCCTCAGAAAATTTGACATGATTGAGTGTTTCTGAAGAGTCTTGGCTGTAAAGCTTTTTGAACTGCTTGTCTTTGGGGAAAAGGAGAAGAAAGATGTTAAAAAGTAAGGCAGGTGTGTTTTAGGAGATTTCACCACAAATGAGAAGTGTCCTCGCAGAAGAAGATTTTGGGTTAAGCAGGCGTCCTGTCCATTTAATGAGTAAAGCGCAGAGGCCACAAAGATGCTCCGAGGGTTGGAGCACCTCTGCTTGGAGACAGGCTGAGAGAGCTGGGGGTGTTCACCTGGAGAAGAGAAGGCTCCAGAGAGACTTTAGAGCCCCTTCCTGTGCCTAAAGGGGCTCAGGAGAGATGGAGAGGGACTTGGGACAAGGACTGAGAGTGACAGGACCAAGGAGAATGGCTTTACACTGACAGAGGGCAGGGACAGATGGGATATTGGAAGAAATTCTTCCCTCTGAGAGTGGTGAGGCCCAGGCAGGGGATGCCCAGAGAAGCTGTGGCTGCCTCATCCCTGGAAGTGTTCAAAGGCCGTGTTCGACAGGGCTTGGAACAGCCTGGTCTAGTGGAAGGTGTCCCTGCCCATGGCAGCAGAATTGGAATGAAATGTTCTTCCAAGCCTGTCCTGGGTTGCAGTGTATTCTATTACCATCTTCATGAGCTGTTAAAACCAGGTGGGGCTGTGTCCCTTGCCTCCTCTCTCTGGACTATCTTCTGTTCATAGGCCAGCTGTCGAAACCAGGTGGGGCAGGGTTCTTTATCTCCCCCATGACCCATCCTCCCTCTGGGGGGCTATCTCCTGTTAATGGCCCATCCAGTCTCACCACATGGCTGATAAAATTACATCCTCCCATTGTGAGATGCTCTGCCCAGAGGGAGGAACCAAGCATCCCATCCTGAATATAAGATAAGATTCCGAACACCAGAGCCAGCCCTTACCTACTGGATTCCCAGAGGACAAGAGCTACCACTGGATCTTCAGGTGAAGAGCAGACCTTTCTACAGGATCACTGCTTCAACAGATCCATCTTCAGCAGAACTCTGGAGGACTGCAGCCACCATCCTATCGGACTGCCACCAACACCCTGACTGACAGGGTGTCAGGGTGTATCCTGACTCTGTCAGTGGTTTCTTTTTGTACTATTGCACTTACTTTAGTTTTTCCTATTAAATTGTACTTCTGACTTGGAGTTTCTCACTGGTTTTGCTTTCAAACCAGCACAAAGCCACACCAGTCTGTGATTCTATGATTAGAGAATGAGAAAAAATCTACCCTGCACTTGAGTTCGCAGTCCTGTTTCTGTGCAGCCAATTCCTGCTCTGGCTGGAGCTCCCCTGTGGGCCCAGGCAGCGTGAGCCTTGCACACAGAAGTCCTGGTGGTACGAGAGGTTTCTCCTCCAGCGAAAGCACTGAGGAGACACAGCATTCCCACGGAGCTTTCTGTGTCAGGAGCGCAGTCAAGCGTTTCAGCGAGCGTTACACCGCGTTCTGTAATGCCCTGTGTGTGCAGGCAGGCACAGGCACTGCGCTCCTCCGAGGACACACGCAGCTTGGAGTGTTTATAGGAGCCCTAGAGAGGGTGCCCTTGGCCATCCCCATAGACCCTGTCCTGTTTGTGACTGCTGAATAGCCAGGCTTGTGGGCAGAGTCCTGTTCTGGCACTGCAAGAGAGTCTTTTTAACCAGCTTTGGACCTGAAAGCTCTGTCAGAGTTACTGCTGGAAACAGTTCTGAGCAGACTTACCGGCTGGGGAAGAAGGAATTCCCTCGTTACTTTTGCTCTGGAAAGGACTAGATGCCTACTGTGCATGGAAACAAAGAGTTTGGTCAGGATTTACTAATAAATTTTAGCTCTGCAGCTTTCAAAATATGGCCATGTTTCCGAAAGCCTGCTGTAAGTACATGGTAAAGACCTGACTTCGAGGACATGTTCTGAGGATTAGCTGTCTCACTTCAAATTTACTTGAAATTGAGCCTGATTTGCTAACAAATAATACTTGCTATCATCACATCTGGTGGTAGATGTGACAGAAGATCCTGGTTTGGTGAAAGCTCCCATTTGGCAGGACTCCTGCACTGGTGAATTCTCTTCTGAGCTGCCTTGCAGAGAAGCTGGAGCATTTGCTCAGGCTGGGGAAATGGGCTGTCATCTCGCCCCACATCCTCCCTGAGCAAGGCTAAAACATCAAAATAGAGCTCTGTGCCTTCTCTTACACTGTCGTTGCTACTGCTTGAACACAAATTCTGCTGGAAATAATCCAGTTTACACAATTTGATACATAGCTGAAATGAGACAATAGGGTAACCTAATTTGGCCTTATTTTATTTGAAAACATGTTGCATTTCACTCATTTGTTTGGTATTGGTTGTGGTATTTCGCACTCAGCTGCAGCATGATGCTGAAGCAGTATCTACATTGATCCACATGTCAGGAAACTGAGAAATTGGTGCTTACCTTGACTAAGTACCAGCTATTAAAAGATAAAAAAGGGAGCAAAAAGCCTTCCACTTCATCAAAATACACCATTGTTGTTGCAATGAGTGCCTAATTTCTATTTTTTTGCTGTTCATTATGTCTTTTCTCTGCCAGAATAAAGGCTCTGTTTATACCCAGTATTGTCCTCAGGTTCATGCTTGCTGATTTTCTGTCTACTAAAGATTGCATTTACCATCTCTTCCACGATATAAGATTGTATTTTCATGTTAATGTACAATCCTCTCTAACCCCAAAATTGTCTGTGGAATTGCTGCTTTCCAGTATAAATAGCCCCCTGTTCCATAGCAGAGTCTGTGCTCTTTGTTCTAAGATGTGACTTGGCATATGGTTGCATTAAAATTTATTAGTTGGAATGTGAACAGCTTCCCAAGCTCTGGAGACCACTGTACATCACTGACCTTTCCTCCTTATTTACCACTTCAACAGTCTGGACACTTTCATCTCATTGATGTTTTTCTCCTCTCCCATTGGCAATCACTTGGAAAGTGACCCAGAGACTCTTTAACGTAGCACTGTTATTAAATTGTTACTCTGAACAGCAAAATGGATGGAAATTCTACATAGACTCACTTCATTTGACTTATTTCAATTACAGATATGCCAGGGATTATATAGTGGAAGGAGAACCCTATGCTGGCTACGACAGACACAACGCAGAAGTGGCAGCCTTTCACTTGGATAGGTATGGAATTACTGCTTTATCTGGTTTTATTGTCTTTGGAAAATACCAGAAAAAGAAAAAGGAGTTCTTTGAAGGATACACCTCAGATGTGAGCTACCTCTAACCTGCCAATATACCACACTGAAGCCAAAATAAGAATTAGCTTATTCTGTGAAACTTCATTTCTAAGATCAGCTCAAGAGTGTAACGTTTTAAATATTTGTGAAAAGTTTGGAAAGGCGAATGAACCCTGAAACCACTCTAGTTAATATTATAGGGGAGAAATAGCTTAGCCAAATGCTGTGGAAGAGTCTGAAATACTAAATGTGTGTGCTAAGTTCATGTCCAGTTCACTAAAAAGTCAAGACTAATGTCTAGACTAGCAATTTAGTCTAGACTAAATATGAATCGGTGCATCCTAGAAGAAAACCAGCTATTCATACACTAACTGTGCTTGGGGTACCCAGGTGGTTTTGTGGACCTGTGCTGGAGGTGCAATTACAGGATAAAAACAAAAACTACAGGATGTACAAAGAATGGGACAGAAAACACCAGACACTGAATGTCAATAGTTATGAAATGCTGTTAGGGCTGCAATTTCACACAGAATAAATGAGCACAGTCTCTGTTTCTTCATTATAGGAAGATTTGGAGGTGAAGAGATATAAAATCTTGAGAAAAGGAATAAAGAGGGACAAATATAACAAAGGATAGAATGGTTGAACTTAAACTGAGGTTTCTCAGTACATAAGTAAGAGCCTTTTCACTGTGGCTAAACTCATAGGTGGTGACAGAGATGTTTGTTAGTCCTGCTTCACCTGTGGAACTCATTGCACAGGCAGTGGAAATCAGTAATTCTAGGAAGGTTTGATGCTAACTAGTTGAGTAACACCCATTGCTGCTACAGCCAGTTTGTGCTGGTGGGCCAAAATCAGGGTATATTAAGACAAAAAAAAAAATGTAGCCAGATGTCAGTCCATTTGTGGTTTCAAGAAGCGCACAGGCTTCAGTTTCCCTGAAAAAGTAGTGATTGAACGTTCAATCAAAGCCTCTTTCCAACCAAATCCCACTTAACTCTTCTTTGCTGTCCAGTTGGTCATGTTTTTGTGCTTTTTTCCTCTGGCCTTTGTGGCTCTGCACCTCTTTATTCGGGAGTACCTTGCAGAACCTGCCTGCCCCAGAACGTTAATCTGTATCTTTGTGTTGATGGCGACAGTTCCTTATTTTGTCCAAGGGTGCCATTGTTTCTTTCAGGAAGGATCCTGGATCATTTCTTGTGTTTACCAGTGATGGGGAGGCTGTGCCTTCCAGGATCGTGGCCTCTCAGCCGTGGGTCTGAAAATACAGGGACAAGTTTTTACATCTAAGCTCTGTGCTTGTTTTCTTGGAACACCTGCCTTTTGCTCAGGCTGTGCATAGCTCGCTGTTGGCTCTGAATGTTGTCTTCATGCACATGACTTGTTCAGACAGATGTTTTGTGTTGCCCTTTCTTGGAGTTATTTTATACTTATGGAAGGAGATTTATTCACTGAATATCTAAAACAAATCCTTTTCAGTTTTTGCAGTGACTCTCCCAATACATCTGCAGAATGTCAATTGTCCCTTTTCCAGAAGTGCCTTTTCAGGCTCTTTTTCTGAGATGTAAAGACTATCAAAAGGGTGTCAAAAGTGCATTAAGAGAGTTGGGGCTGACACTCTTTGGATCTTTGTACTTCTTTAAGCACTTTTAAAATTCCATTACAAATACACGAGTCATTTGTGGTCACAGAGCAAAGGCTGTGGCAGGCATGGGAGTGGAACCTGGATCTTGTAACTGCAAGTTTTATGGTTGTTCTTCTCACCTCTGTTTTTCCAGGCACTTCTCAGGCATTCACTTTTGTTCTACTATTCTCTCTTCCTTTCTCCTCTCTCATGCCAAACAAAACAACTCTTGGATTGGTTGCTTTCAAGTGTAATTGAATTGGGCTTAAGCATAACATTTTAATAGACAGCGATTCCCACAAATTATAAATGATCTTTCCAGGTGACCAGCCCATGGGCCATATGGTTTTACTGCTTCAGACACATGATGGATATTTCTGGTGTGAGGTCTGAGTTCTGAGAGTTGGAGCATGGTGCATCCTCTGTTGCTCTGCTGCAAATGCTTTAATAAAGGAGTGTCACTGATGGCCTATAAAGCATGTTTAACATTCAGGCACGTAAGAAAAATGAGTTTCCTTACTTTGCCTTGGAGAAGAGAGGAGGTTGCTGCAGCACTTCAGCTTGACTCTTTGGTCTCTGTCATCTCTGACAGACACTGTGGGGTTTTTTTGTTTTAATTTTGAACTGCTGCCTACGTTGCAAATTCTCAGGTTGTGTTTTTTCACCCCAAATCAGAATCCTGGGATTCCGCCGAGCCCCGCTGGTGGTTGGCAGATTTGTGAATCTGCGCACAGAGATCAAACCGGTGGCCACGGAGCAGCTCCTGGGCACCTTCATGACTGTGGGTAAGTGGGTTCCATGGACTGTGCTTCCCAGTAAAGGAAAAATGCTTAATGGGAAAAAAGAGCCGTGGGAACCTGACACAGCTCTGGAACAGTTAACCATGATGCAAGAAGCTCTTTCTGTGCCAGGAGAGATCTTGGATAACCCCGTTTGGCGGGGGAGGAGGACTTGGTTTTCTTCAAGTAGTGTTCCTTCATGCTGCCATTACAGATTGGATTTTTATTTTTGAGTAAGAATTTTCTCTCTGCTGTCAGAGATGGTTAGAAAAGTCTGTGATTAGACCTGAAAAGAAAATAATAAAGTTATATTTAATGTGAAGAGACTGGTGATTTGGGATAATTTCTAGAGCTGACACACTGGTTGGTATTAGATGTTGTTTTTGCTGCATCAGAGCCTGCAGAGAGTTTACAATCAAACATGGCAGAACTTCCCTGTGTTGTTTACAGTGATAATGCTGTGAAGGACACACAATAGAAGCTGTTAATGTGAACTCCTACCAGGTGGTCATTAAGCACCAAGAAATTACTTATGCTAGAGCCTTAACTCCCTCAGGCTTTCATAAACCATCCAATTATTACTCTTTTGTTTGTTTGTTTCATTTCCTAATCAGAAGGCTCCAGAGATGGCTGTTCCTTTCCTCTGGTAATGTTCCTGTTAGCAGCACTGCTGGCAGTCTCACCTGCTGCCTGACACTGCCACTTACAGGGTGTAACTTCCAGATGAAAGTTTCGGCTCAGCCTCGCCAGACTCTCCTGGCATTCACGTGGGGTGCCTGCCTCAGGGCTTTATGTTTTCCAGTTTCAGCCAAGATAACCAAGCTGTTTGCTAGCAGCAGTGCTGACTTGAGAAGTAAGGCTCCAGAAATTTTCATTGCTCCTCCTTTGATGCCTTGGAACTGCTGTTCTGCAAAGCAGGAACTAAAGAAATGGGTGGATCTGTGGAGGAGGTTACGATCTTTTGTCAGGCCAAATTTGACCGAGTTCCTGAGGTTTTTAAGAAGAGAGAATTCATGCATACTCAGTGCAGGTTTGCTGAAGTTGCAGCTAGAATCTCAAAGAATTGTGTCTCTTGCTAGACTGCTGCAGGCCCGGGATGGGAAGAGAGACTTGCAGGCTTTCCATACAAATGAGAGATCTGGTCTGCAAGCTCTGTGTTGGTAATGATCTCTGACATCCTCTGGTTTTCTGATGGGATTCTGGGAGCACAGGAGCTGGCTCTGGATGGAGGGCTCCAAAGGAATGCTGGCTGAGAGGTGGGGATGTGTAAGGATGGAAAGGGAAGAACACGGCTTTTGGAGAGCTGGGCCTGTTCTGGGGAGGATAACGAATGTAGAACCAAAGGAAAAAAGGACAGAGAGTAATCACAACCAAGTGAAACATAGTTGAAGAATATTTTGGAAAAACATCTGTGAGCATGGAACTGGATTTAACTTGGCAAGGATCAAGCGAAGGTGGGTTAAGAAGGGGAAAATAGAAAACGTTAAACTTAATCTATTAATACAGGCTGCTCCAGATTACTTGATGCTACAGGAAGCATCAGTGTTAGTGAACTAAAGGCTGCAGCGTTTTGTTGCTTCTCTCCTGTCAGAAGACACCGATGAAGCTTTGACAGATCTGCATTCCTAGATCATATGAGAATGATACTTGTTTCTGTCTCCTCCACCGAGTCAGCTCAAGTAGCTGAGACATGTGGCAGGTCTCAGGGCACCAAATCCCTTTGAGTTCTGCTGTGTCTCTTTTTACTTATCTCTTTTTGGTCAGCTTTTTCAAGTAAGTGGGAAATCTGACACGTGAAGTATGAAATGTGAAAAACAAGCAGTGTTAACATTGCAAAGTCAAGGTCCTCGGGACTAGGAAAAGATCACAAAAACTTGTTGATAGTGCAATGTTGTATTAATTCTCAGAGTGATAAAGTCATTAGAAAATGTAATTGCTCTGTCCTGTTCATATTAATCTTTAATTGCTCTGAATGAATGGATATCTGTGTCATCTCTTTTGAGCCTCTCCCTCTGAGACAAGAAGCACGAAGACAAGTGCAGTGAAATCCTGTCATGGGAAGCGTCTGCCGCGACAACGTGCTCCTGAATTTCAGTTGGATTCTTTGGATTAATACCTCTTCATTTGATACCTGTTAATTTTTCCTTTTTAAGGCAATAACACTTGCTTCTATGGGAAGTGCTACTATTGTCGGGAAACAGAGCCAGCCTGTGCAGACGGGGACATCATGGAGGGCTCAGTGACCCTGTGGCTGCCGGACGTTTGGCCCCTCCAGAAACACCGGCACCCCTGGGGCAGGACTTACCGAGAGGGCAAACTTGCCAGGTATGAGAACATAGCAAGGTTGTTCTGTATAGATGATAATTTGTGCCAAAATGACCCTTGCAAATACAGTGGTTAATGAAAGAGCACTAAGCGCTTTCAGAACCTACAGTTGTGTCGACAGCTTTCTTAGCACAACAGTAGAAGCCAAGAAGTGCAGAATAAAATTTAAATTAAAATGAGGAAGGAAAAAATCTTCATTGTTCTCCGCAATACTAAACACTGTCCTTTTCCTGTATCGTGGCTGGAACAGAACTCCACAATGCAGTCACTCCATGCTCTGAAAATCTTGTCTGTGGGCAAGCTAAGACTCTTCTGTTGTGCCACGGGACCTTCTGTTGATGCTGTGGCCCCTGAAATGTGGTAGCGCTGTGCCATACCTAATTTCATGATCCTTGCAGTTTGTTTTCAGAGTTGTGGAACTGGTTTAACTTAAGCTAGGCCCTGTGTTGTGGTTTGACTCTGGCCAAATGCCAGGCACTCCTGAAAGTCATTCGCTTACCCTCTTCTGTTACAGTTGGGCAGAGGAGAGGGAAAAAAATGAATGAAGGCTCATGAGTTGAGATAGGGACTGGGAGAAAAAAGCTCTCTAAGGGCAAAACAGGTCCAAATTTAAAGGTATGAAGTAAATTTATTATTGACAGAGTCAGAGGAGGATAATGAGAAGTAAAATAAGCCTTTAAAACACCCTTTTTGCCCCCAGCCCCTCCCTCCTTCCCACCCGCTGCACAGGCAGACAGGGCGTGGGGATTTTGGTCAGTTCATCATTTGAGATCTTTTTCTGTTCACTCAGGGAGAGGAGTCTTTTCTCTGCTATGCCGTGGGTCCCTCCCATGGGCAAGCAGTTGTCCTAAAATTCTTGTGGTGTGGGTCACTTGTCCACAGGACACAGTCTTTTAGGGATAGGCTGCTCTAGTTTGGAAGCAAGGGCTTTCTCTATCTCTGGAAGGAGGGGCCCTCCCTCTCTACTCGGGTGTCCCACTAGAGCACAGCTTTCTCTGGCATCCACCCGCTCCGGCTGAGCACTTTTCCCACAGGCTGTGAGAGGATCTCTGCATCCCCCTGGACTTCATGCACTACAAGGGGACAGTTTGTTTTACCATAGTCCTCACCACGGCCTGCAGAGGAGTTTCGGCTCCAGTGCTTGAAGCACCTCCTCCCCCTCCTTTTTCCCACTGACCTTGGTGTCACCACTTTGTTTTCTCTCACGTGTCCTCACTTCTTCCTCTTCTTTGACTAGAAGAAAAACTGCAGCTTGTAGGTACCACTGTCAACAAGTTCCACTAATTCAAAGATTCTTGCAAGATCCCACAGCGCCAAGAAGTTGATCTTGTCAAGGTTCCGCGTCGGGGAGTCACTCGTCGTGCTTCCACTGCTGGCCATCAGAGACTGGCTCTGTCAGACATGGTGGAAGCTTCCAGCAGCTTCTCACGGAAGCTACCCCTGTGGGCTTCCCCCGTTACCAAAAAATCAGGCCTTGCCAAATCAACACACCCTGGAAAGTCCTTTGCTTTGAATGCCATCAGTATTTGGTGACCATGCTCAGCGTGTAAAGAATGCCAAATCCCACATTTGTCCTTTTTAAAGCAGCATTCTACAAGAGATGTAACACATCTGAGTTCCTCAGGTGGAGATGTTTTTGCCATGACCAGAACAAATGAGTTTGAGCTTAGCAAATTTTTCCAAATCTGTCTTGAACTTGAAAGTGATTAGAAGAGATTTTCAGTCCTTGATCTAAAGTATCCATTGACTTCCAATGATGTGATTGTTCTCAGAAAGAATCTCATCCAAAGGCTCTCTTGAATTGTTTTAGAGTATAAAATGCACAGATTGAATTTTGAGCAGCTGATGTTTTTTCTTTCCCAGCAGGTCAGAATCAGCTGTTTTCAATACGTGGTACATTGCAGTAATGAACGAGATTAATTTCTTGGAGGTATTTCTCCTATTGAGAGGCTGCTTTTCATCACACCCTGCCTGCTTACACAGGGGTTCACCTTGATTCCTGTGCTGATTTGATATTTGGTGTATTTAGACCCACGCTTGCCTCCTTCAGATGAGGTTACAAGGTTCTGGTGTTTTTCACCTTGTCATGCTGCACGTTTCACTTGGAGAGATCAGAATTAAACGTTCTTGGTGTCATGCACTCCTTTTTCTGTGCCTGGTAATTGTGGAAAAATAGCTCTGTAAGAATTTTTTCCTGCTCTAGCTGCTGTTCTGAGTTGACCTTTTGAACATAATTCACACAGGCACATTAGTGTACGTAATTTTTAATGGAGGTGTAATAGATAAAATCCCTGACCTTCCAAGGCCTGTGCTAATACAATATAAATGATGAGAAATGAGTGTTGGATGAAAGTCTCTCTTGAAAGACTGCATGGAAAATGAGGAGAGAGAGCATAGCAGATCTGAAAAATTGTGGCAAGGAGATTAAGCACTGCTCTGAAGTAAAATGAGAGAAAAAGAAACACTTGAGGGAGAGTGGGATGCAGCATAAGAAATGTATCCAGCACAAGGAGTAGAGGTTTTGAGACTCTTGCTGTGGGGATTTGTGCTACAAGTTGAGTGTGAGTTGGACCTTGGTGCAAAGATTCCTCTTCCTAGGGGGATTTAGGCACAGCATTTGAGGAATGTGTGTGACCTGTTATCAAAAACATTGAGAAGATAAATTTTTAACCTCTGATTTGGATACCTGGAGGAAAGATGGGATATTGGGACCTCTGGCTCCAGACCACTAGAAGATGAAGTGGGATATGTGGCAGCTGTAGTAATTAAATTCTGATCTTCATGCTTTTATTACTGTCTGCAGTTTTGAGCATGTCAGCAAGTCTCTCCAGCTTGTGTTTCCTCCATCTCTGTTTCCAAATCGCAGATGGTTTAAGGCATTTCCAATTTAACTGCTATTTTGTGAAGGATTGTTTCAGTCCTTACATGGAAGATGTCCTTGTTATTTAGGTTGACAGAAGGACAGGATATACACCAGAGATTTGGCTGTTTTGGTGGTGGTGTTGAATAGCTTTGAAAGCTGTAAAGAAGAAAATGAGAAAATTTGAAATCCTAGCTTTGGAGAATTGAGACATGACATCCATGTCACGAGTTTACGTGTAGAAGGAGATAAGGCGGAAGCTTGAAATCTTGTCAGTGGAGAGGAAGGTGAGACACTCTGCAAAGAAAGTGGGGAGGAAAGAGACAGCTGTGAGTGAAGGAGAATGAACACGTGTGAAGTCCTTCTCCTGGGGACAGAGGGGCTCGAACACGTGTGAAGTCCTTCTCCTGGGGACAGAGGGGCTCGTTACTAACCACGATGAGGATATTTGCATTAGAAAGAAAAAAGGAAGAGGATAGATGGAAACAGCTCAAGGCAGTGGAAGCAGACACAGTACTGAAGTCGTTCCTTGGGAAGCTGAGGGAGGCGAGGCATGGCAGTAATCTTCCCATAAGGCAGCCCGAGGAAGCAAACTCTTTGTTTTCCATAGGAAGATGATCTTTGTGTAGCTTTGAACTGAAACTGCAGCTTACTCCCTTCGCTGGGATGTTAATGCAGGGTTTACTGTTTTCATGAAACGCTGTTGCCAAGCTCTTCCTTCTTCATCTGGCCTGGGTTCCAAGGTGACTGACGGGCAGCCGGAACTGCTGTTGCTGTGCAGTGCTGGTTCCCTGAAGGGCTGCTTGCTTCTTCTCTGGCTGCAGGTGGGAGTATGACGAGAGCTACTGCGACGCCGTGAAGAAAACGTCGCCGTACGACTCGGGCCCGCGCCTGCTCGACATCATCGACACGGCCATCTTTGACTACTTGATCGGCAACGCCGACCGGCACCACTACGAGAGCTTCCAGGATGATGAGGGAGCCAGCATGCTCATCCTGCTGGATAATGCCAAAAGGTGAGCCTGGGGAGGGCCCTGTTGGCTTGGTGTCTGGGGGTGATTCTATGACCATACTGTATTCCCCATCGCCTGCTTGATCTCTAGTGCACCTTTAAATTGTAAAGGGGGGAGAGAGAAGCCGAGAGAACTCTTCAAAGCGGCCAGTTTGGCCTTGTAACTAGAATGTTTGCATTCTTTTCTCTCCCGATTCTGACAACATTTGGTTGGTTAGAGGACTTTTGCTCTCTAGTCTCTTCGGCTCTCAGCGGAGTAGGGGCTGTGATCTGCCTCAGCGGCTTCTGTTCCTTTTTGGACTGTTTTTGGCTTGCTTTTCATGCGAGACCAGCTCCCATCTCCGGACCTGCTCGGCGGGACCCTCCAAGGGGGATCGTCGGACCCTGCCTGGCCCGGCCCAGCTCAGGACTGCAGGTTTCACCTACAGAAAGAACTCTAAAATACATATTCCCCTTTTAGGGGACAAGGGAGGGAGTTTCAATATCCTTTTTGCCCTGTGACAGCAGAGGACTCTGTTTGTTAAATAAATCGTTTTTTTCACTTTCACTCGAGAAATTATTTTCCCAGCCCGTGGGGGTGGTGCTGCCGGGGCCTGCTTGCCTGGCAGGCAGGAGAGAGAGAGAGAGAGACGCCCCTCTCGGGTTGTTTCCTCCTGAATTTGTGTCCAAACCGGCACACCTGGGGGTGGCGAGCACAAGGGCACACATTTATCTGCTCTGTCTCTCTGTTTTCTCTCTCTCACTAATTTGTTCTTTAATATCTTTTGTAATAGTCTTTCCTTTTTATCAGAAATTGCTCACCAAATCTTAGGGTCCTTCAAAGGCTGCAGTGCTGACAGGACAAGGGGCAATGGAGTCAAACTGAAAGTTTGAAGAAAGTTGGAATTTGGAATTCCAATAATTTAGAAGAATGTCTTCCCTCTGGGGGTGGCGAGCCCTTGGCACAGGGTGCCCAGAGAAGCTGTGGCTGCCCCATCCCTGGAAGTGTCTAAGGCCAGGTTGGAGCACCCTGGTCTAGTGGAAGGTGTCCGTGCCCCACAGCAAGGGGGTGGAACAAAATGAGCTTTAACCCAACTCTTCCAACCCAAACCATTCTAGGAGTCTATGATTCTACTCTGTGCTCTGGATACTCCTCTGTCTTGGCAAAGTCTTACTCAAGCTACAGAACCTCCCCAAATAACACAGTATTTCCCAAAGCAACTTTAAAAGGTTTTTGCAAGTCTCTCCTCCTATTGCCAGAAAAGCCCTTTCCTTTTAGGCTTTTAATTAATGGAAGATTGAAAACTCGTTCTTTTTATTTATCACCAGTCAGTATAAGTGAGTGCTGTAATAAAAGCAGATCTTTTCAAAATGCGTTTCTGAATAATTTGGCATTCCGTGCCTTCTGGATATGCCTACTCTGGCTTTGAAAGGTTAAAAGTTTAAAATGGAGGTAGAAGTGATACCAAAAGCAAAATATGATGTTCTAAATGTACACTTTAACTCTTACCTGACAAAAAAAGTTTTTAAAATTGTGTTTAGAATGTGAGTTCTTCTGTCTTTGCTATAGTTTTTTTGTATGTTGTCTGCTATAGTTTAGGTTGAAAATCATATTGAAGACACAGCCTTGTTTAAATCATAACAATTTGATTAATTTTTCTTAAAAACATAAAGATCATCTACTTGCCTTTCTCATAATTTAGTCCAGCAATTCAGGATTATGTGTTTTTCTGGTGGGCACTAATTAAAGCTACTAATAACAGAATTATCTGGGCGGTGTAATGCCAGGCCCCTACATCAACTTATCTTTGTTGAGGGGAAAGTTCTTAGTATTTTGAGGAAGGTGAAACTATGAAAAATAAATCCAGCATGTGTTTAGATGAAGCTTGAAATACTATGGAAGCCTTCTGGCTTCCTTAAGAGGTGTGGGCATGAAATATTTAAGTCGATCACCTTGTTAGTGAACCGTTGCTCCAATGGCTGCTGCTGTTTGGTTCCTTCCCTGCCCAGCTGTGCCAGACAGACAAAGCTCCCATCCTGCATGCCCAGAATACCAGTTATTCCTTACCCCTGCATCATTTCTAAACTCCTCTGGAGTGCCTTTCTAAGGTACCTTGGTCTGATAAAGAACTGGGTATACTGGTGCTGCTTCTGTTTAGCTGATGCTGATGAGAGTTATATCTGTGATTGGTCATGGCCTGTTTATATTTTAATTTAAATTATTTGATCTCTTGGAGCATGAAATTGCCTAGTATTGATTTCTTTGAATTCTTTACAAAGCTCTTTATGCTGAGAACAACCTTAGGAGTTCAGCTGGTTCACTTGGTTTTAATTTTGTTTTTCAGCTTTGGAAACCCTGCCCTGGATGAAAGAAGCATCTTGGCTCCTCTCTATCAGTGCTGCATGTAAGTGAAACACAGGGGTGCTGTCCACTTTACTTATGTAATTGTTGTCCTTAGGTTTGCAGTATCATTAACTTGGGAGCCTTCTGGCAACCTGGAAACGTTTGCTTGGGTCCACAGTGCTGTACTTTTTGAGATATTGTCTGTTTGATGGATTGTCACTGCCCGAGAGGCCGAGGAATCCATTTCCATGAAGGCAGTACGTCAGAGGTTAGCTGCAAAAAGTGGTCTCACCTCCAGGTCACAGGTTCAGATCTGCCCATAGTCAGTGTGACAGGTACTTTGCATCTGCAGCTGTCCCCACCCAGCTCCTGACAAATCAAAGCTCACATCCCAGCTGGAGTTCTCCCTGACAGAAGCGAAGGATCTGACATGTCTGGCTGGCACTTTAATAATTTCAAACGTGGTTTGTAAAGAAAACTGCAGCCCTGCTCAGGGGGCTCCTCTCAAGTGAAGTTTGTAGTTTCTCTGCAGAGTTTTGTTTCTGCTTTGGCCTTAGGAGCTGTGGTTTTGTTTTCAGAGGCTGTGACTTTTTGATTTCTGTTCTGTGTCCACTCTCTTACCAGGCCATTGCTACTTCTCATTAGGAAATAGATGCTCCAAGGGCTGGAGTACCTCTCCTGTGGGAACAGCCTGAGAGAGCTGAGGGTGTTCAACCTGGAGAAGAGAATGCCCTGGGGGAGACCTTAGAGCCCCTCCAGTGTCTAAAGGGGATCCAAGAGAGCTGGAGAGGGACTTGGGACAAGGGGCTGCAGTGACAGGACAAGGGGGAATGGATTCACACTGATAGAGGGCAGTTAGATGGGATATTGGGAAGAAAGTCTTCCCTGTGAGGAGGCCCTGGCACAGGGTGCCCAGNTCTCTGGAATTGTCCAAGGCCATGTTGGACAGGGCTTGGAACAACCTGGTCTAATGGAGGGTGTCCCTGCCCACGTCAGGGGAGTGGAATGAGATGTTCTTTAAGGTCCCTTCCAGTCCAAGCCATTCTGGGATTCTCTGAAAATTTCCAGGAAGAAAAATGCTGATATATCCATTTCCTGACCCTGATACTTCAGCATTAACTCCTTTAAGCCTTCCAAATGAAGCTTGTCTGTGAAGCTTGTCCTTGAAAGGTTCTGTCTTCCAAATTCCTTGGGACCTTTGAAACCTGAGAACTTTGCAGAAAGCCTGAGCTCTCATCATGCTTGCACTAAGCACAGCTCCCTGCATGCTGCAGTACACCTGGCCTTATGTTCTGCAAGATCCTTTTAAAAGTCATATGGAGAACAGTTAAAGAATTTTCAAATTCTTTAGTTTTCCTACCTTAATTTTAAATGTATGTTTAATTTCCTGCTTTATGGAGATTCTTCTGGAGTCTTTGTCATCTAGATTCCCCCAAATGCAACCAGAGGAGTTTATCTCCATAAGAGACTTTGCAATTTCCTGCTTTTCAGATATCCCTTCTTTCTGGTACCATGCAAATGCCAGATAAGAATTAATTTGCATAATTGTTTTAACTGTAGGTTTGTTACATCGCTTGCTTATTGTGCTGGTTTTATTAGAGGCCATCAAACCCAAGAGTTTAGAACAGGGGAGCTAAAGATTTGGGGGAGAATCCCAAGAGACTTCACAGAACATGGGAGTTGAGATGGGCTGACACGAACAAGTTCAGTGGCCAGGGAAGAGGGAAAGTCACCGCTGTGTTGTCTTGCTTCGAAGTCTGGCCTTTTGTCCTGTGTGATTCATTATAGGTCAGTGAAGCTCTTCCTGAGGTGACGTGACTTTTGTTTGAATGTGTTGATTTTCCTTCCTTTTCTTTCCTTTCCTACACTGTGTCTGGGAGGCCTCAGGACCGAAGGCCTCTCACAGAAGGCCTTCTGTGCTCGCAGCTAGAAGTGTTGCTGTGTAACATCCGAGTTCCGTCACACCGGATTGATTCTCCATCGCCTTCCGTTTTCAAGTTTCATTGGATCCTGTCTATGATGCAGTTTCACCTGGACCCTGCCATCCCAAACCCACTTCTGCAATGAGTCTCCATTTTTGATGTGCCAGGCTCCCTCGGGAGGCTGGCTCCGGTATTCCCAGTGGGATACAACAGGACCGTGGTGTGGTGACGTGTGTTTGTTTCTTTTGCAGCATCCGGGTTTCTACCTGGAACAGGCTGAATTACCTGAAGAACGGAGTCCTGAAGTCTGCCTTAAAAACTGCCATGTCGCACGACCCCATCTCACCTGTGCTCTCCGACCCTCACCTGGACGCCCTGGACCAGCGGCTCCTCAGCATCCTGGCCACAGTGAAGCAGTGCACAGACCAGTTTGGGCCAGACGTTGTGCTGGTGGAAGACAGGATGACTCTGTCCCACTTGTAATCGTAGTGGAACACGAGATGGAACTCCTCTTTTTTAAAAACAAACGAACAAAAAAGCGATAGAAAAACAGCACAATCAGTTCAGAAGGGCTGTGGCCAAGATGGACTGACATGAACAGGAAAGCTCCCGAGCCAGAGGAAGGGAGGTGACACTGGCTTTTTCCTTGGGCTGGCAGCAGTGAGAGGTGGGAGGGGGCCTCGGATGGCTCAGCCCCGCGGTGGCATCGTGGCCACTGCAGCGTGTCCGTTGCCGGAGCGGGCGTCGCGCTGGATGGAAGCGGCTCTCGGTGCTGGCGCAAGCGTGTGGAATACAGGCACTGCTCTGTGGACTGAATCTGGAGGGGACGGACAGAGATGAACAGCACAGCCCTCTCCCCTTCTCTTCCCCCCGTACTCTGGCGAGTTTGTCTGATTCAGGGTTGTACGCAATCAGCTCTGAGCTGGTTGGGCATTTTACTGCTTCTCTAGAGAACGAGCAAGGGGTGAATAAAACAACTATTAGACTGAAGAGTTGTGCCACCCTCCCCAGGGTGGGATGTTCTTCTGGTTGTCTGAGGAGTGGGAGAGGAGACCTCTGCTGCTCGCTTGGCTTTTCCTTGATAAAAGGCTGGGAAAGGGGGTTGCCTCATATATGATAATGCTTCAGCGTTTTTGTTGAAGTCCTATCAAAGATTTATCCACAGGGTTGGAGATTTAGGAGAGGACAGGGTGGTTATACAGCACTTGATAATTAAGGGGCTATAGTAAGTTTCCATGTGTCTTGTCACTTGTTTTTTAAGGAATCTGGCAAGGTCTGAGTAGAGAAAATGTCCTTGCAGTCCTGTGTCCATTATAACCAAATTTTCATTCTCTTGTAGCTGAGGAGGACAGAATCTGTCCTTGGAAGCAGTTCTGTGTAGCAAGGTCAGGCTGCTTTACTGTGAGCTCTGCGTGCTGTGGAGCCTCTGGGCATGTGGGACTGGGGGAAGAGGTGTTTGCTGGACTTCCCCAGTCACCAGCAGCAACCTGAGGTGTGCAGACAACCCTGAGCTGTGGTCTGTCTTCTTCCTTTCACCTGAGAGAGCTTCCTGCTGCTGCCTGTGACCACAGCTCAGCACTGCTGTTCTTGGAACACCAGTGTTGGGGTCCCGCATTCTGTGGCTGAGCTCAGAAGCTGTGACCACTTCCAGGAGGTTTTCTGCCTTCCCCAGCTGCTTCCTGCAACCCCCTCTGGGCTGTTCTGCCTGGGATGGTCATCCTGGGGTCCTCCCTGATGGTTTTGCCATAGATAGAGAAGAGTTGGCTTTTCAGGGCAGGCTTGCAGCACTCATCTTGTGCTAGTCCTGTTGTCCTTCAGCACTGCAGCTTGTGCTGCCAATGAGCTTGTGTCATAAAAATGATCACCTTGGGGCAGGTCTCAGTTTGTGTCTCCAGAAGAGAAGCAGCTTCATCACTGTTTCCAAACTGAGCAGCTTTGCATCAGTGTTGGGCCAGCACGGTCCTTAATGTAAGGAGAGAGCTCCCTTCCTGAAGGGATTACAGGTTACTGGGCTTGAGAGCAAGAGCACCAAAATGTCAGTTTGAGCCCTTTTCCTTGATTTTCCTGTCAGGATTTCTCTAACTGCAGTGTGGCAGGCAGGTAAAGAGCTGTTTCCTGTTCTTGCACCTTGGCCACACCTGATCCAGGAGGTGTCAGGGAGAGAGTTTGTCTGAAAAATGCAGGTTTTGGTTTATTTTGTTGAAGTGTTTTTCTCATTGCATGAGCAGAGTATCTTGAGAGTAGAATGTGACTGTTTACCTGAGACTGAATTTTATGTTGTTCTTGCTCTCTTCTGGACTTGGCCACATCACAGATGCGCCCCAGAGCAATGAGATGATGGGATGGGATCTGGAGTTATTTACTGCAGTTCTTGGTCAGGATGGTGACACACAGCCAGCTTTGAGGACACTGTGAAGCTCTTGCCTCTTTCACCTGATAACAGAACATGCTTTAGAAGCTGTGGGTGGTGCCTGTGGGGCAGGAGCAAGTGCTGGTTTAAGCTGTTTCCCAGGAAATTTCAGATGATTTACCCAAAGGGGAGATGGTTAAGCACACGATTGGTGGCTTGTAGCATTTCTAAAAGCATATTCTTCTCTTTGAGCTTAATCATGAGCTCTTAATATTTTGGGAGGGATCTACCAAAATTTAATTTTTGATTTCTATATGATCACTCTTGATATTTACATTTGATTTAATAATGGGTTCAAAAAAAGGTCTTTCAAGTCTTTGAAATTAAATTAGTGTTGAGGACTTACATATTGCTCTAAGCTAAAGCTTTTGCTGTCAGATGGAACCTGGGGATAAATTTTTCCCCAGTATAAATGTCAAAGATTTAAAGCAGGGTATTGGTTTATTTTGGTTTACTTGTGGACAAAGGGCGTGAAGTCCAGCATTATCAGTAGGAGGAAGCAAGACATGGTTGTTTTTTGGGGTTGGTATTTTAGTTGTGATATTGATGCTTCTGGTTGCTGTAAGCACTACTGGAGGCCAGTGTTCTGCAGCGGGCAAGAAAAATAATTTCCTCTCTTAAACCAAAATCAGGAAGATCTGGTTTTGGCCTTGTGACAGTTTCTGCCCTTTTGGCAGTGATGGTCGTTTTGCTTGAATACAGAACCCCGAGAGATTTAAATTGTAACCACTGCAAAGGGAACGAGGAGCAGCATCCACGTGCCAACAGGGTCTGCTTGAATCTCTGAAAAATACCATTGTTTGCAAGGCAGGTGCTCTGTTGAGGAGGTTTTCGAGACACCTTGTGATTCTTGTTCACTGTGCACGTGTCACCCGCTGGCCCCAGATGTCACACACCGCTTGTGTCGTGGTTATCAGTGATACCAGAGCGCTGGAAGCACAGAAACCAGGAACTAATTAAAGAGAGCCTCATCAGCCATCTGCTATTTACCTCCTCCTTCCCAAGGCAGCCATCACGGGGAGGAGACACTCGAGTCAGCTCCTCTTCCAGCAGCTGATGGACTGGAGTGCGTCTTGCCAAACAAACTTCAACTCAAAAGTACTAATTTATTAAGAAGGTAATTTATTTAGTGCAGCAGCTGGAGCAAGATGCTGGAAACAGATGACCCCCCCCCCCTCGGATGTGCCAGAGGAGGCCCCTGGGAGCTGCTGCACAAATGGAGTTGCTAATAAGCAAACAGAACGCAATCATGACTTTCTACTCCTATCCCCCGGGGTCAGATCCCACATAAAGCAACATTGTGTGAATAAAGATTTTAATAAAGCAACATTGATGGATTGCTTAAGTCTGTCTCTCCCTCCCCTGTCTGTCTCTCTCGAGTTCCAACATGTGGTGGGCTGAATGTGTGAAGTGTTTTGCTGCTGCTGTCTCCCAGTTACTCCTCTGCTAATGGTTGTCAATGGCATTTACTCCAGTCGTGTATATCCAAAAAATGCAGCGTGTTTGCAAGAGCCTTGTTGGTAAGGAAAGAAGAGTGTCCCAAAGGGATACAGAAATAAAACACACCTAAGACTGAAGTGGCCTTCTGCCCATGCATCCCAGGGACCTGCATCTGCTGAGCACCTGGGCTGAGCCCTTGGCAGTGTCCCAGGAGCTGGTTCCACAGAGCAGGGGATGGATACTGGGTTGGAGAGGTGTCTGCAGAGCTGGCAGGTGTTCATGGCTGCCTTTGGTGCGCTTTTCGAGCTGGTTCCACCGCGCAGGGGATGGATACTGGGTTGGCGAGGTGTCTGCAGAGCTGGCAGGCGTTCATGGCTGCCTTTGCTAAGCTTTTCTTGAGATGGGGCAGATTGCTCTGCTCCCCCTGAGAGCAGAGCTTTTCCCGGGCAGTTTTCCTTAATGCCCCAAGAGCGAGTGTTCCAGAGGCAGGAGGTGAAGCAGTTCTGACTTCAGGGATCTTTGACCTGCTCTGTAGCATCAAGTGGTGGTGTGATACCTGCTTTTCTTTAAACTAGAGTTTCTCACTTGAAACTTTGGATTTTGGCATTGTTGAATTCTGTAAGAACTGCTTTCTGGGGTTTATTTTGAGGGTTTTGTGGGGGAGGATGTTCTGGGGGTTTTTGTTTCCTGTCACTGTGTGCTGACAGTAACTTTTCCTTTCCTCCATCTCTATTTTTGAAGTGCCAGTTTGCTCAGGGAGCAGGACAGGATTCTTGATTGTGTGTGAGCAGTTCAACAGCTACAGATGCTTTTAAGTTCTGACAGGCAGAAACTGGCAGTTTGGAGAGCTGTTGTTCCAAGCACTTTGCTGTGCTGCTGCTGAGTATTTTTGGAGTGGTTGGCCATAGTAACAGAGTGAGAATTTGTGTAACTGGGAGATTTTAGTGTTTCTGACTATGTAATGAATGTACTTTTACAAAAGAATGAACACAAACAACTTTGAGCCAATGGAGAACCAAAGGGCGTTGCAAATAAGCACTTTCCCTGAAGACCTCAAATCCTCTCCCTACAATTTTTTAATTGAATCTGAAAATGAGGAAAAGAAGTCCTTAGTTCATATATCCCAAGTGTGGGACTGGTGATTTGTTCTTTGTAGAATCTCAGTGTTTTTAAGAGACTGGGGATAGGTAGGGAAAAAAAGGAAGGAGGGGAAAGGACTCCTCTCATACCCTTTATTCTAGCTCTTTCTTTTATTCAGTGATCTGATCCATAGCTGTGTTATACTGAGCTCTGGAGAGAGGCTCTTCTTCCCCTGCATTCTGTCAGAGTGCAGGGATGGATGTGCAGAAGAAACAGCTGTGTGGAAATGGGGGAAAAAACTAAAAGATGGGTACGTGGAATTTCTCTGGACAGCCTGTAAATGAAATTCTGGGTTGTGAGGTTCCCTCTGAGTGTTTGCTTGTCCTGAGCTGCACTGGGGTGTGGAATAAGCCAGGCATAACCATTTCTTGTGGTGCTGTTTTCAGACAGCACCTGAGCTGAGCTGAGCTGAGCTGAGCTGAGCCGAGGTGGTGGAGTCTTAATCAGGTGGTTGCTGCTCACCAGGACTGACTGCTTGGAATAACCAGCCACGAGTGACAAGCTGAGCATCCTCCCAGCATCTCTGGGGCTGTGCAGGTCCCTGCAGCTGCCTCTGCTGCCAGACTCGCCTCAAGATGAGCAAACTGCAGTCAGGGTTCCAGCAGAGGAAGGAAGAAGCCCACGTGCTTCCTAACCCACGACAGGTATGAGCGAGCTCTTCTCAGCATCATGCACTGGGATCTTTTCCAGTCTCCTGCAGGTTCCCTTCTAATCATGAGGATAATTTCCTCCCTGAGAGCCCACGTAGGGAATTGAATTATTTAAGGAGGGTAATTCCTGCACTCGCAACATTCCAATGCCTTGGTACCTGCAGGGCCATAGTTAGGATCACAGAATCCCAGAATGATTGGGGTTGGAAGGGACCTTAAAGATCATCTGGTTCCAGCCCCCTGCCATGGGCAGGGACACCTTCCACCAGACCAGGTTGCTCCAAACCCCATCCAACCTGGCCTTGGACACTTCAGGGATGGGGCAGCCACAGCTCCTCTGGGCACCCTGTGCCCGGGCCTCCTAAAGAACTCGTTCTGTTTTTCCTTCTGGTTCTTACCATGTGCTGCATTTGGGTATGGCATAAATCCCAGGAATTATGCCATGAGCTGGTGCAGTGTTGGATAGTCAGTTTATCCTTCAGAATTTTCTTTTTTCCTTTGGGACACGTAAGCATCTATTTTTTATTACATCTGTCCCTTTTAATAAGCCCTTTTCAGCTAGAGCAGTTATCCCAGGTGGGCAAAGTTTGAATGTTCCAGCTATGATTTTTTTTAAATATATATATAAATATGTATAAATGCTTCAGGTGCCTCAAGTAGTTTTCAGAAAGGCTGACAGCAGTTTAATTTGCTATGGCTACAGCAAGTTTGATTTTTAATTTATTTCTTTAATGCGCTGGTTTTAGTTCTGTTTAAGTTGTTGCAACTGGTGTTCAGGTTTTGGCCTCACTGTTTTTGTAGCTGAAGGGGCGGTGTTGTTAGTCCCAGTATTTCTAATGCTGCTGTGCAATATTTGAAGGCACCTGTAGATGGTGATGCACTCTACTCCATGCCTGGGCTGCATCCCCCCCTCCTATCCACCTGGACCAGGGAATTACCAGGCTGGATTAACTCTATTTATGATCCTTATTTTTATTTTTCTGAGTATTTGGGATAACCTTGAAATCCTTTCCATTTCCAAAGCATTTTGGCCTTGCTCTCAGGATATCTCTAACTGAGGGTGGACTTGTCCTGCTGCTCAGTAATTGCAGAGGTGTCACTCTCTTACAGTAAGCCACTAGTGGGTACAGCTTAAGGTAAAATGCAAGTTATATGGGAATTACCCACTTTTTAAATGTTCCCCCTACAGCCGATTGTGTCTGGGTACCCCTTTCCAACATGAAAGCCAGGCTTTGCATGGGATTCTAGGATCCTGAGCCAGCCCTAAGGACTGCGGTTGCTGCTTCTCTCTCCTGGAGGGGGTTTACAACTGGTTGGAGAAACTGGCTGTTGGTGCTGAGCTTAGCGGTGGCAATGAGCTGTCCCTCAGTTCTCATGGGCGATTTTGTGGTGATTCTGTGCCAATCTGGGCATTTCTTTCCCAGGCTGCTTGAGCAGAGCCCACCCCGCGTGTCCCAGAGTTCGGATGTCCTGGCGTGCGGCGGCGGTGGCCGAGGAATGGCAC
>VWPU01004886.1:0-478333 GCA_013398955.1 Callaeas wilsoni
CCTGTCCAAACCGAGACAGACTGGAACTGTAGCCTTCAGTAATCTGTATAAATTATAATTGATCCTCTAAGAAGTATGTACAGATTAAAATCCTGAGTAGGAATAGTTCAGACAAAAGCTGTATCTCTCTGACAGGGCCGTGCTAGCTCTAAATTACAATAGTAGAACTGATTCTGTTCTCCTTCGTTCACATCTCTCGGATGTATTAAGTGGGAATTGCAGAGATATGCTAGATATGCTTTTGCCGAGCAAGCCAAGTGTGTGAAGACTTTCTCCCACAATGCGGTAACAGTTCCACTGACTCCAGAGAGGGTAGAAGAAAGACTGCAAACTCAGCATCTCTGTTTCTCAACTCTGTCCCTCTTTATCTAAAGATCTGTGGCATTCTCTTAAACTATGCTCTGTTTCTGTATGGCTTGTGTTAATGCTTTGCATTTCCCCACCATTCCAGCATTTTCTGAATTTTGTTATTGTGGTGTGTTAGGGATGGTATTCTTGAATTTAGTGTTCCCTCTGAAACCACAGGCAGATTCCCCTCCCCCTTTTTCAGCTGGAGGCAAAAAAGGCAAAAATCATGGGTTGAGATAACAATTTACTGGAAACAGCAATGAATTAAAAGAACAGCAAAAATATTTATAACAAAGGGTATGAGAAAAGAAACGATTCACAAGGAAAACACGTGACCATAAACAATACTGGACATCTCCCCCAGCCACATTTGCTCAACCTGCAGGAACCTTCTCCTCTGAAGCTGTGCCCTTCCTCCCACGCTCAGCAACAACCTGAGGAGGTATAGAAAAGCCTCTGTGTCCTAGTAGCCACACCTCCTCCTGGCTACTGCAAAAAATTAACACTGTCCTGGCCCAAACCAGGACAGTTATTCTATACCATTTACGACACATGTAAAATGCTGGGTTGGAACACATCTCATTTCTCAGACTTGGAGCTACATGATCTGTGCCTCTACCAAAAAGCTTCACATCCATTGAAATCTGTAGCTGAACAACTACTGTGATCTTGACACTCCACCTAAGTTTTTTTTTGCCATTGAATCCTTTCTACATCCATCAAATACCAAGTTCTAGTCCTTTTGTCGTCCTGTGTAAATTATAAGTGCTCTCAGTTTATCACCTTGCTTCCAGTTACTGTGCCTGGCTGTGACTCTAGGAATAGTGGTAACTTGATTTCAGTAGCAGTGACACTAGCTTTCAGGTAATTAATTTGAATTTTATTTGGAACGTTATCAGATTTTAAATGAAGTTGTGCGTGAATACCTGCCAGGTTTTTCAGCAACGCTAACACAAATCTATGTGCATTCCCCACTTCCCTGGGATCCTCTTCCTGCAAGACTCTGTGGTAGAGCCTACTTTCTGCATGGAAGACAATGGCCGATGCCAAATAGCATGGAAATTTCAGGGGCTGTTGTTAAAGTATGCTTAGTAATTATGTTTGTTTATTTCCGTTTTTAAATTTGTGTACTTAAAGCTTTGTATGAATAATTCTACTGTATATGTAAATTCAAGTTCTTGCTAATGCTCACATAATTTTCCATTACTTGTTTCTTGCAGTTACAGTCATTATTCAATGCTTACGATTTATTAGATTATGAGGTTTATATTACAGATAGCAGCAAGTTTTATCCTCTCTTTGTATAGTGCTAAGCACAGTTGGATTTTTACCAGGTAAACTGTAACACAAGTAATAAATCACATGTATTATATTAGTGCAGTCATGGGATAAGTAAAATTAGTTTTGAAGCATTTATGCAAATAATCTGTTTTCAACAGTCCATGCTTATACATACATTCTTCTTCTCTCAGAATACTGATATGATTACTCAAAGTATTTTAATGGGTATTCGAAGACATATATATATGTATGTATGTATTTTTAAAGCCATAAATATTAAATATTTTCTTGGGAAATAGAACAATTTTAGCAAGAGTAGTAAAAATCAATACAGTGATAGGTTATGTGCAGTGTGGAGTTTGACTTCATGGGCTCCTTTCAGAAGGTGGGGGTTCACATTTTTAGCTCTGCACAGTTGAGACAGCTAGGTGCTCTGCAGAGTGAAAAGAAATCCATAGGCATGATGAAGCTATACTGTCTCTTTTGTGCTCAAAAGAAAAATATTTTCGTGAAGCCACAAGTGAGATGTTAATGTCCTTACTTTTTTTTCTCTGAATTATCTCTGCATTATTTGATCTCCTTACTGTCTTGCCTCATCAGTTATCGTTTTACAAGGATTATTCTAATCCTTAGTTGCTTTGGTGGTCACACTGCAATGGAGAACACATACCCAGGAATGTTTTATGGACAGTTATAAAGTTCCGGTTGGGATGGATTTCACAGTTCCAAAGCCAAAACCTGACTATGGGTGGAGTATTTTAACTGACAGTGTAGACTAATATCTTATGTGGATTTTGGTTTGATGGTTTTGGGTTTTAGTGGTTTTTGTTGGTTGGTTGGTTAGTTGTTTGTTTATTTGGGGATTTTGTTTGTTTGTTTGTTTGGGGTTTTTTTTGCTTTTATCATAAATCATGTTTTTCAGGTACAGATTTGAAAAAAACCTACAAGAAAATCATAGAAAAAATCTGTCAGGGATCATTTAAAAGAACATTATCTCCTGTAGCCCAGAAAGTACCATTATTTCACTGTCTCTTGTTTCACTCTCTGCCATCCTAACCATTTTAGTGATCAGACAAATTATTCTCCTATTGCCTGTATTTTTTTAATGTTTTCTGTGAAGGTAATGTGAATAATAGACGTTGTGTCATTTGGGAAAACCTCCAGTTGTGTTTTGTGAGGTTGTGTTGATGATGAGAAAGAAACCAAGGTGAGGGAAAGGTAACAGTCACTATGTCTGAGTGTGTCTACCTGTGGCATTCAGGAGCTCAAGGATATTAGCCTGGAGTCAGCAGATTTTTTTTTTTTCTTTGAGTTCATTTCTCCTATCTACATAGACTTAATAATAAATCAGCTAAAAAATGTAATTTAATTTTAAATAATGAGAAAACAGTGGTAACCTGTTTTAAGTGTTACTGTCATTCAAGAGTATACAAAAACATGTCAAAGTCACACATTGTTTCTTGCTTTTTAAATATGCGTACAAGTACAACCCACAGTTCTGAAAAAAAGGAAATGTTTGCATTTCCTCTGATCATAAGCTTATACCAATCATTTAAATAACCTAAAATGTCTTGGACAAATGTCTTAAGGTTGTTTGCAGAGTGTGAGTGCCTCCTCTTGAATGGTCATCATTACAGGCACACAAAATATTTCTCAAATATTTTGCTTGTCACTGTTTAATGTTCAAGCAGTCTGGCTCATTCTTCTCTCTTAGTAAGGTTCAGGTTTTGGGAAAGGAAAAAACACCCAAACAAGCAGAGAGCAGATGGTAAGTTCTCAATTAAAGGAGTGAAGTTGCCTGCTCGGTGGCAATACTTTGCAAGATTTCACTGATCTTCCCAGTGCAGGGACTGGTGCTCTTTGGCAGCGGGTGAGTGTGTTACAGAGAGCGCGTGTGAGGCTTGTAAGGAGGGGTGAGAACTTGAAATGTCCCAGCAAAGGAGTGACACTTAAACGTAGAAGAAATATTATAACTGTGTCAGAAGAATACATTCTGTCAGGCAAGATTATTTGAAATGTAACCTATATGTAACAAGCTAATAATTAAAATGAATTTCTAACATAAAAATCATTGTGAGACTAAAGAGATGAAAATTTAGTTACATGCAAAGAAAAATGCATCCAATAACCTTTGTATTGCCCCAGTTTATATATCTACTGTAAGATCTAGATTTTCCCAGGCCTCGAAGGGGTGTGTTAGAAAAGCTTAAACTGGACTATGATGCTGTCTGTCCTGTTAGAACAGTTATAGCTGATGAAAAATAAAAAATAATAAATGTGCAGACACCTTTTTAACAAGGTGTATTCCATAATCATCCTTCATTTAGATCTAGAATGTTAAAGGAAAAAATGGCATGGGTTTTTTTTAATGAGTTTAGTTTTAGACAAGGTTCATCAGACCTGATGTAGCATTATATATGACTACTCTAAGAAGATAAAGCTCTATAGTAATGTGTTTTCTTCTCAGTGTCTCTTTTTTGTGCTTCCACCCTTGATGGTCTGGGTAATTCACTCCCTCTAAATTTTTGAATGGCTGAAGTGTAATTGTATACAATTTAATTATGATAAAGCTAAGCATGGAGATTATCTTCCCAGCTCTTTCAGTATCACAGTGACTAATATTTTTCTGAAGATTATTAGTTGAACTCAGAAATAGAAAATATTTCTTCTTTGAAGAAGTTTTATGAATAGGAGTACCAGTCTTTGTCCCTGTCTGCAGAAACAATTTAACTGAGCTCTGCAGAGGTCTGTCCTCTGCTAGGGAAACTGTAGTTTTTAATTATTTTTAATACGTTATTTAATGAGAAAATTAAACAGAGTAGGATGAATTAGTTTTGTAATTGTAAGCACAATTATTGATGTGAAATTTATTTTAATTTCTTGACTAAATTTTTGTTGTTATTATGAGGTGTCCCCAGTGTCCTGACATATTTGAAAATGAAACACTGTATTTATGGGGTGAGAATATTTATTTACAGGACAGATGATGTTATACAGGTACACTTAAAGTTTCAAACTTATAAATGCTCTTCAGCATCAGATAAAGGAAAAAAGATTCACAAGTTCCATGTAAGTAGAAAAACAAGGAAGGTATTTACGTCCTTCAGACCTTTAAATGCTTTTTACTGTATGAAGGAGATGGAAAAGATCCAAACCCATCTTTATATGTCCTAAAGTTTTGGATTTTCTAACTGCAGAAATTAACAGTAATTCATAAAATGATCCTCCATAGCCCTACTTCCATTATCTGAGTAAATTCGTTTTTGTTAAGAACAAAAACAATCCAGTTTTCATCTACAATGGATGGTATTTGTTGTTTTCCACTCACTGTTATTTTGAGGAAGGTAGTATGCTGTTTACATCTATAGTAAGGCACATGAACTTTAGAACTTCTGAAAACTTGGGGCCAGTGGCTTAGTCAGATTCCATACTATGGATTCGGAATTTATCAGAGAAATGCTGAACACTTGAACTATGCTATTATCCTACTTCATCCCCCTGTACCTAAATTCTCACTTCAAATATACCATGAAACTCTTATCATTGCACCTTGAGAATAAAATATTGGAGAAATGGACCATCAAATGGAAAGCCATGCCTTATAAAGAATGGCTCTCAAACATGAAAGAATAGATAAGGAACTATAAAATTAGGAGTGGAAACATTAAACAAATTACTTCAAATTAGTTCCAAGCACATTTGAACTGTGAAGATTGCAGCTGGACAAATGTGTAAATAGATTTTAAAGAAAAAGCTTAGACCAACTAATAGAAGATAACATCAGTGTTCATTAAACACAGTAGTTAAGGTCTCACCCCAGAACCTTTATAGCTGGACAACTATCATTCTGCCCTGGTCCTGTTTTATTATTTTTCTAGCCAAATGCTGCTGACAGCTGTCAGGACAGGGTGTGCTGCTGGACGGACCTTGGGTCTGAGCCAGCATGGCAGTTCTTGAGATCTTGAAATTTCTTTTGAGAATATTAAAATGTTAATTCTACCATTATGCATTGGATTTTTTTAGAGCAGTTTTGGAACTTTTGGAGGGTTTTTTTTACTTTGTTTTGATAAAGAAATATTTTTTTAAGAAGCCCTCTTACACCCATAGCTGAATGTTTTTGTTTTGATGGTTTTATTCAGAAATGTCTCTAGTTTTGAATTGTTGGTGTATTTGTTTTCACTTTTCTGATAAAAGCTTTTTGACTCTGATATATTAGGGTTTGATCAGAGCAGGATTTGATCTAGTCTGTAAGGCTTGCTGGAGACCAGTTTGTTCATGAGCAGTTCAGAATGAAGTGGTGAGCTGGACAAATTACTCTGCTTGCAATAATCCACTGCTAATGTCTACAATTTTGGGGGCATTTCCACAAAAGTGTCTAAACAATTTCTACAACTCACTCGTCTCTGCTTCGTCAAGGGAGAAATTGGATATCGTGTTCATTTTGAGCCTGCTGCACTGTGTGTGCACAGTACCTGTATGATGTGAGCAGAGGAGTTCTTGTGTTCAGCCCTTCTCTGCACTTGTAACAAGCTATATGGGCTGCTCAGCTGTAACTATTGGAGACCAGTGGACCACACAGAGATTACATTTTTATGTTAACTGTTATGAAATACTTTTATCTGTTGGGGTCTGAGATAATGTTAGAACATTATCACCTAGGATATCACATATCAAATGTTACTGATAGGTCCCTCATATATAAAAATACAAGATATTTGAGAGTGATGTGATCTTTCATTTTAGTCTCTGGTGTGAGAAAATTAAACTAATACTTATAATAATTGTAATGTGCCAAAAATATTGGAAGAACCTTTAAAATATCTTAATATTTTTTACATACTGCATCCCAAAATATCACGTTTCTGTTCTGTTAGGTAGGGCTGTCTGGTTTCCATCCAAATCTTTCTCTCTCTCTCTTCCTATCTATATACATGTGTGTATATATATATATAAATTTATGTGGTTTTATATGTATCTATATCATACTTTTTGGAGTTCGTTCCTTCATTTGGTTGTGAAATAACATACATATAAAAAAGAAAATGTTGGAAACTAATGTAAGTGATCAGTGTTCACATTTTCCATGCTTCAGGCAAGTTTCAGTGATACAGTACAAACAGAACATAATGTAATTGGTTTCCAGCTCAAAAATAACTCATCTAGTGTTTTACAGGATATCATTTTCTCAAAGCACTGGAAGAGAACACCAAAATTTTTAATTAAAGTTCCTTTCTATATCTCAAATTCTTTCTGTAGCAAATATTGTTGAACTTTTTTTTTTCTTCTCCCTTTGAGAAGAAAAAATAAAAGTGCAAATACTGTGTTAGTGTCTTAAAGGCACTTCAGTACATAGAGACTTTTATTTTTCTTTTATATGAGACTCATGCTATGCACATATTCAAATATGTGTTAGAAAGCTGACGGTTTCTGTCTTGCTAGTGTCATCCTAATCATCCCTGCACTCAGTTGAGCAAAAGAATTCCTCCTTTGTGGTGGTTCTGGTGATGTAAGAAAAACCCAAAAGAGATGTGAGGAAAGCATTACTGCTGTTATTCTCAGGCCCAGCATGCAGCATTCATAACAGAGACTATGTAAAATGCAATATGGCATACTGTTTGATAAAATAGTTGTGATCAATGCAGTTTAGGGCTTTTGATATAATTCTTTATTACTCTTTCTTATTCAATATAAAATGAAATAATGAGAGATGTATTTACCAGTTTAAAAACTTTCTAGTCAGTCTTGGAGCATAAATGGATCTCATAATCTCTTCAGTGATTTTATTATCAGTCGTTTTATTGATGATCTGTAGTTAACACCAGAGATTATTATTTAATGGACATAGTTGCACGTAGGGCATAACATGTACCTTGGATATGTGAACACTTTTGAGGAGGAAAAATTGGTAACAGTACATTGTAATATCATGTAGGTCAAACATTCATACAAATGCCATGTTAAAACACACAAACAAAACTCAAAACCCAAACCCAGACCAAAACTTGAATAAAAGTTATTTAGCTAGGGACAAAAATAATTGACTTTGCAGCAGATTGAGGGATGTTAACTTGAAGGAAAGTCTTCAGAAAAGAGTTAAAAGTTTTAATGAATAACCTGATGTAGCATGGCAAGAGGTTCATGCTACGGTAAAACATATTTAAAGACAAAGAAAAAAAACCTCAAAATTAATAAAATCCCTAAACACCTCAACTCTCCAAAACCCAATATCAACAAAAAACCCTTCAAAATTAGCAAATGAAGAACTTTAGCAGTCACCCACTCATGCCCCCGCACCCCCAATGACTTTGAATTTAATTTGAGGTTGATGCCCCAATGGAAATACTGGGGTATTTCTTGTATTTTTATTCCCAAAGGAATAACAATAAAATAAAAAGAACTTTAAGACTCAACTGTGTACATATGCAGTGCTTTGAAAATTGGTTTTAAAATAAAATACTTAAGGCGCTCAATTTATTTCCCATAATAAGGAGGGCAGTTATTTGTTCTTTAGATGTACTCTCACTTATTGAAGGCTATGAGAGAACTCACCATCTCATCAAAAAGGTGAATACCATTAGAGGTCTTTATGCAAGGCTGCTGTGTGTTCTTTTGGCAAGGAAAACCTATACCTCTGTAGATACACTGCCTATGCAATCTCTGAAAATCCTACTTTTTACCTGAGGATTTAGCAATTTGAATTCCCTGAGCTCTCAATACTGTGTTGAAATCTTTTCTTGTGAAAACCTTTATTGTCTTTAATTGTTTTTATTGCCTCAATTGCCTCATCACTGTGGCCCCATTAAAAAAAGCAAACTACCAACCAAAAAAACCCACACAAAACACTCACACCCTGTGGCATCAGTCTGAGAAAATTTTATTCTCTGCCTTCAGGTAAAAAGGAGTACATTTCTTCCACACTCAACTGCTGCTGCCACTTTTCAGCTCAAATCATAGCTACAAACTCCTTACATTGTTGTTGTCTTCTGTTAAATGACGTAATTTAAGGATCTATTTGTATAGCTTGACTGTGTATAATGCCTAGTACAGAAGAATCAGACATGTTACATGAAGGGAATATACAGTCATCATGTTGTAATGAGTGGAAGAAGTCCTGCACTACTCTTTCTACCTCTCAATAAATCCCTGAAATAGCATTCTTGATAGGAAATCGTAGTTGTTCATGATCATCCTATTAACTGATATGTTTATTCCCATGAAACCTGCTGAAATACCATATACAGTGCTACCACTAGATTTTGTTAGGATTCATGGGTACTTCTATTCACCCCTGATCTAGAGTCTATTCACATATTTTTGACTCTGTAGTTATTTCTAACCAGAAAATAAAAGGTCATTTGGAAGCTAATTTTAAAAAAATCATCTAAACTTACAGAAGTATAATGTAATAATATATATGATATATAAATATAAGATAATAAAGTAATAATTTTCCTAGCCTTTGCATAAATGTAGGGTTCTTCCCTGACTCACCTTCCCCCCTCCCCAGTTTCTAGTTTTAAAAATGTTATTCTAGATTATAATTGCTGCTAAAGCTAAATATTAATGTCTAGAAAGAATTTTTTGCCTGATTATACTTCTGCTTATTTAGAGAGGGGAGCATCATCTAGAATGATTTAAACTTTAACAAGACACCTGGCTTAATGTACAAGCCAGACTGATTCTCATGTTTTATACTTTCCATCATGGTTTAGAATATAAAATACTTTATGAAACCAGAAATTTCTAATTAAAGCAATGCCATTCCTCTATCTATGAAGAAAACTTTGATGCTTTGTCATCTTGATGGAAAATGCTTTTTGTATGTGTGTATTTACTATACTTGCAAGCCCAGTGTGCTCTCCCCTGCAAAAGCTTTCCCCCCAGTTGGCAGTTATTTCTATCTGCTGCAAAGTGAGCTCCAAAACTAGGACTTTGGAGTCTGCTCATACAAAATGCTTTCTGTGAATTGCAACTATCTAATCTTGTTGCAAAGCACGTTATATTACCTAGTGAATAGGTGGCTTACTTAAACTGAACAGCACAAAGCATTTCTGATAAGTTCATATAACTTGATGGGTTTAAACTAGAAAAATACCCAACTGGAAGATTTATGACACTTCTGTATTTCAAAGGATATCCATCAAAGGGCACTTTGCATCCTTATTTTACATTTTAATAGTTGAGTTGGCTTTGCCCTATAAATAATTAATACCACTAAGAATTTAACATCTGAAATGATAAATAGCAGTTGGCAGTAATAATGTATTGTTTTTATTCTAACAGGGCATAATTCTACCAGCTGGAATTCAAAAGGCATAGTAGAATAAATTGTATCACCACTTGATTTATTATTATGGAAAAATGGAAAGATCAAACTCCTGGGTCTTGTCGCATGGGTACTTCAGTGCTGTCAACCTTTTAAAAGGTAGAGGCTGCGTTGAACCTGTCTTTTGAGTATATGAAGCTTTCCATCCATCAAAGCCTTTTCCAGGGACACCAGTGAACTGTCTTGCCCTACATTCTAGCAGTGGCCAGTACAGATTGCAGGAAATATTT
This sequence comes from Callaeas wilsoni, assembly GCA_013398955.1. Classification (NCBI taxonomy): domain Eukaryota; kingdom Metazoa; phylum Chordata; class Aves; order Passeriformes; family Callaeidae; genus Callaeas; species Callaeas wilsoni. Next base: position 10,186 of record VWPU01004886.1, read on the forward strand.
CAGAAAGTGTTTTAGTGAATGCTTGGCTCCTGAAATCCTAGCAGGATGGCTTTCTTTCCAGCTTCAAATTTCTATTACTTAATCCTGGGCTTATATTTTGAATCACAGGGATTTAGTGCTGAATTGTGGCATGGAGTTCTACAATTTAGTTACATAGCTAGGCTTTTTTTTTTTTTCTTTCCAAGTTTTAATTTACTTTTACTCCTCTCTTTCATTTTCATATGTCAACTATCTGTGGCACTCACTTTTTCTCTGCTCTACCTCTCAGTGTTTTATCTTTCTGCTGTGTACCACCTCCATACCATCTCTAAGTTAAATAATTTCCTTTTTTAAAGCTTGCTTTTTATATGCAAACCTTTAATTTCTTTAGTCATATTTTTATTCCATTTCTGCATTGCTTTATCTTACAGGAAGCAACATTTTTGAAAAACATTTACCTCTTTTATAGCAGTAAATGTGTAGAGATTCTTCCAATTAATTTTTTTGCACATAAATATTCACGGGACTATTGATAGACAAAACCTCTAAATGTCCTCTGTCCAGCCTCCTGTATCAAGTGCCGTGAACACCAGAGCAAGTTCAGCTGGTAACATGAAAACCTCAAGTATGGTGCTTCTACAGTGCTTCTCAACACTGTGCTCAAACCCTGTCCTCGTCTCCTAGAAAAATGCATTTTCCTAATGTTCAGCCTCAGACCAACAGTGTGCAATTTGTGGTGATGCACCTTCGTTATAGTGTGATAATCAAGGCTCCAGATCTTTGTATCTGCTCCCCAAGCAGTTAAAATTTGTGTTCTATCTCCCTATCCATATTTTCACCAGACTAAACAGCTCCAGCTCCCCCAACATCATCTTGTAAGTCATGTTCTCTGGGATCCTGATCATCTTAGAAGCCTTGCACAGAACTTTCTTTGGTTTTAAGTCACTCTTGAGCTGGAGTGGGGTGAATGCAGAACAGGCCATGTATTCCAGACGTGACCTCATTGGGACCAAGAAGAGGGAGACAGAAATTTTGTTTGGTCTCATATTTAACTTGGCATGTGCTGTAAGCCTTGAATGTATTTCAGCAGGATTGGTACTCAGATAATTGTTTACCAGCATGTTTACATGCATGCCATTATTCTTCCCTTGTGTGTGTTGGTAGAAATTGTTAGATTTTTGTTGCCCCTCTCTGGAGCTCTGCTATTTAGCGTTATCACCTCCTCACTTGTCTTTCCCATTTAGCATCATCTATGGATTTGTTGGTGGGGAAGGAGGGGGTTCTGTCCCTTCACCCAAGTCTTAAACAAAATTTTATAGTGTAGGACTAATTATGGAGTAGTTTGAGTTGGAAGGGACCTTTAAAAGTTAGTTACTTCAACTTCACTGCAGTGGGCAAGGACACCTTCATCTAGGCAAGGCTCAAAGACCCGTCGTGCCTGACGTCCTTGAATGGTTCCAGGGATGGAGCATTCACCACCTCTCTGGGCAACAAGACTTTTCAAATATCATGAAGAGCGGCTCGGCAACTACATTAGCCAATTCCCTCAGGACTCATGGATGCATGTCATCAGGTCCCGTAGACTTAACTTTGTTCGTGTGGTCAGAAACTGGATTTTCTGTTACAGTGGGAGGAACTTTCCTACCTCAGTCCACCCACTGGAAAGATGTGGGAAGAGAGGGTGCCAGTGAAGACTGGAGGGGGAAAAAAATGTGTGGAGTATGTCAGCTTTCTCCTCACCCATTGTTACTGGATTGTCGGTCTTGCTTATCATGGGGGCACTCCTTCTTTGACCTGCCTTTTCTGGTGGCCATTCCTGTAGAAGCACCTTATTGTTCACATCCCTTGCCCAGTTAAACTCCAGCAGCACCCTGGCCCTCCTGACCACATTCCTACACAGCCAGGCAGCTAATTTCCTCGGGATATCTGTTCCTGCTTCCACTGCCTGTGCATTTGCTTCTTGTCGTTAGTTTGATCAGAAGTCTCAACTATGCTGGCCTCTTTCCTTCCTTTTTTACCCAGCTAGTGGTTTGTTCTTGCAAATAATTCACAGTTCCTCAGATTCCACAGAAGAACATGGCTGGCTGTGTCAAAAGCTGTTTCTAAAGAAGCATTTGTCTTTGTCTGCATACATATAAATTTCCATAACAGAAATCTCTTGCTGAGTACACAGAGTGTGGGGACATTTTACGTGCAGGCTGTTGAATTTACTGAGCCATTTATTCAAGCATATATGACTCAGAAATGTCATTAATCAGACTGGAATTATTGTCTGCATAAAGTGACTGAGGTGTTTTGAAAATTGAATATAGTTCAGTATTCATGTTAATTGTTATAGAATGCTCTGTAAGTTATATAATTGTTCTAGAATGGTCTATATTTTAGGCTGCTATTAAGCATCAATCAAAAATAATCTACCTTTAACAAAATTTTCAAAACATGCAATAATATTGAAGAAAATGTTATGATAGAGTAAATAGAGAACTACTGTGGAATGTATAGAGGTTTTTAATTACTATATTTGAAAGGAACATAATCTAGTACACATAGAAATGAAGTTATTTCACAAAAAAGGCCGGAAAACAAACCAGCCAAACAAAAAACTAACCAACAAACAAATAAAAAAAAAAAACTCACCAAAAAAACAAAAACCGCAAAAAAGGCCTCAAATACAGGCAAAGTAAACACACTGAGAGCTTCTTAAACCCAGCAAGTTTAGTCTATACCAAGGCCATTGCTAAATAAAAATGAGGAATGAAAAGCAGGTCAACCATGTGGTAACAGGCAGCAAGTAACAAGCAATGGGTTTCCTAAGTTACAGCTCAATGGACAGAGACTTACCGAAATGAAACAACGGGGTTAAGGGAGCATGGAGTAGCAGAAAAAAAATCATGAAGACAAATGAGGTAAATAAGGATGAGAAACGAACAATTAATACATCAAAATCCTCATTTTTTACTAGTTTTTAGGATCTAAGGATTTATGGGGGTTTTGTTTGGTTGTTTTGTTTTTTTTTTGTATCAGCCATTTCATGATCACACTTATTACAGGGCAATGGAGAAATATTGTATTTCAATTGGTGAAACAATATCATTACTACATAACATTAAACATTTGTATATAAGTAAAATATATATTACTCATTTCAGACATTGGCAGAGGTCTGGGAAAAACTCCTTTGAATCCCATTGTTCCAAGTATCTTTACTAATACTATCCTTTTTTTCTCCCTGAATGGTTTTATCTCAATAAATTTTCCCTTAAATTCATTTTTGTAACTCCTGAAGAAAGTGGCTTAAGGTCTTTCCTTTTTAAAATACTGTTACCATTTTTTAAAACTGTTTCTAACTGTCATTCTTTTTGGTTTTTAGTTGGGTGTATGCAGGGGAATGTAATGTGCTTTTTCTGCTTTGCAACTAGAATTTAGTTTAATAAACTTCTATCAAAATGACAGTTGCATTGTGTGTTTTTTATTTTTGTTGCTAAATTATCATACTGATGTGGTATTCACTCTTTTTTTTTTTACAGTCTTTATTTCATTTTCCAGGAAAAATACTTTGAGAAAGGGGGTTAGGGAGAATACGTACAGAGATGATATAAGCAAATATTATTTCTGTAGTTTACTGTTCTGCTTTTATTCCCAGAATGGAAGGAAGAAGGTAGCTAGTTTAAGTTTTCTTTTCTTTTTTTTTTTTTTAACATGTTCTCAGTTTTATGTATAGTAATATAGAAAAACTTGTCATATTAATCATTTTTAAATCTAGACCTTCACTCCTTCTCAGTACTTCTAATTAATCATTAGCATGTACTTTCATTAAAAAGCCATTAATTTTGACGTATACTAATGTCAATACAAGATCAAATTAACCTAATCAAACAACATATAATCTATTCCAGACCTCTGTGTTATATTTAGCCTGTGCCAAAGGGAATAACAAAACAGATGGACCTGCCAACAATTTTTAGTTATTTGAAACTGGAATCTGTATGATATACCTATGCAGAAGGAAAAACAAACCACAAACATATGACATGTACCTATTAACATTGTTTTATTGCTCTTGATTCAATCTAATTTCTTACACATGTGAACTTAGACTCTAATCTCAGAATGACAATGCTCATTTTTTATATCAGAATCTGTAGAGATAAGATAACAGAATTTTTTGAGAAATGTGCTAAAACACAGTGCATGTTAGAGATTAAAAGGCAAAAGAGCATTTAGGATTCTGGTACCATGTTGCTTGTTTTAATGTAGTGCTTTATTTACTCCATGTTCATATTTGTTTTGCTGTTTAGTTTGGAGTTTTCCTCCTCCTTCTAATATCATTCAGCGGCACCTTTAATTCATCATGAAGTTGTTAAATACATTCTTGAAATAGACTGTGGAGTCTTAGATATCAAGAAAACTTGTTTGTAATGTAGGATACTTCAGCCAATGCAATCTGCCTTCCTAGACTGAGTGCTATATAATAGTGCAGATACTCAGCATTATGTGACCATATCTCTCAGTGCAATGCTTATGAAATAGCAATGAAAAATGCAATTAAAATCTGAAAATACTTTCTGGAAAAGGTACCTTTCTGAAAATGTCCAAGTTCTTGATATAATTAAGTTCTTTAAGCCCTCTATGGCATTGACAACCAGGAGCTTGGAGACAGAATACTTTGATTGTGGGGCTTGATGTTAACAACACGTTTTTTGTTCTCCTTTTTTCATTGTTATGTGAATTGTTTATGGTGAAAATCGGGACTAACAAGGCTCTGAATATTTGCAAACTTTGGATTTACAAAGATAAGGTCAGAAATGTAGAGTTAGGATGCTTTTCAGTCTGCATATAGCATTTAGCAGACTTGTTAAGTGTACCTTCTTGAACATTTGTAGAAAAGTGTGCATGACGCAGAAGAAGGTAGTACCAACCTAAATTATGACTCATCTATAGCTTTGTATCATGGCATCAAAAGTCAGTACTGATCTGAGAGAAATCTTTAAAGCTCTGGGCAACCTCAGTGTAAGGATAACTATGTAAAATTGAATTGCTGAAGGGATCAGCTCAGATTGCTTATGGTATCCATTTCTGTGTGAATATTATGACAACTCTTGGGCTTCTATTATAAGAATTTAAAATAAACTTCACGTTTGACCAGGCTGTCATTATAAGGTTGATTTTCACTAGGGAGAAAAATAAAAAGACAAAGCGCTAGATTTCGTCCTTTGTCACGTTTATTTTATTTTAAAAAACTTTTTAAAGCTATTAAAACTCAGATACTGAAAAATATGTTGCATGTATTTGCTGAAATACTGACAAAAAATGGGCGGCAAAAATCTCAGTGCCTTCACCTGACCCTGATTTCCCCTACAGCAGGCATTGGGAACCTCTTCATTTCACTATGTGAGGTTCACATTAGTTCTGTGTATTCCAGGTTTGAGCCTTGACAATATGTTCTGTTCTCTTTCTCTTTCTGTAATGCAAAAAATTGAGACAAAGCCCTTAGCTTTCAATTTTAAGTAAAGTGCACCCAAAAGACCTTTTTTATCTGTAAGGTTGATCAGGCACAGAAAGAGGTTGCCCAAGTAGATAGTGGAGTCCCAGTCCTTCCAGGCAGTCAGAGTCCAAAGTGGACAGTGTCCTGAGCAAGCTGCTGTAGCTGCTGTGAGCACCCAGTAGGCTGGATGAGTCAAACGCCGCAGGTGCAGTCCAGTTGCAATGATTCTGTGTTTCTATTGCTGTTTTAATTGACTGGAGGAATACATGTGCCACTACTGATACTGCATGAAAATATTTTCTGTAATCCAAGACACACTTCTAAGTTTCCGTGGTTTTTTAGACCTGTTTTTCAGGTGTGTGTGAGATAAGTTGATAGGTTTGCATACTGGGCAGATCAAATTTTATATATTATGTCTTTGAAAGCTTGATGCCCTTTTCTGTTTGAGTAATTCCTACTTTGTTATTTGACAGCTGCATTAGGTCTGACTATAGCATATGGATATCTTTATTTTGCAGTGTGCGCCGTGGTACTCTAGTCACAACTGGATTTGTGCTTTCTGGGGTTTCATTTCAGTTTTCTGTTAAAAGAACATAATCAAATAGATTGTTCTCAGTCTATTTTCAGCCCAGTTTTCAGGGCCTTTCTTCTTTTGTCTTCCATTCTGTATCTAAAAAAGGACTCTACTTACCTTTCTTCTGAGAGTTTTGAGGAATATAACTAAATGAAATACGTGAATAATTTACTGCATATTCAATTGCTCTACAGAACAACTTATGTAGGTGTTGCCTTACTGTCTGCACAGTAAAAAATTATGTTTGTTCCATTGTTCTACTTCTTCTTCCAAAAAAAACCACCCCACATGTAGAGATTATGTCAGTTATTTAGACTAGAAATAGGTACTTTGTTTTCTTGCAATCCAATAAAACTTTGTCAGTTCTTATTGGTGATCACTGCAGTAATTTTATCATAATCCTGAAACAGTCAAGGCCAGTATAATATATGTATATACACTTAAACCAACTAAGTGTACATACATTTTGCTGAATAATGAAGTCAACAATAAGTGTTGAAACTTACATGTTAAATATGTTTCTGTTTGAATTCAAGGGCAATATTAGAACAAATTATGATGTCTATAACAACCAAAAGGGCAATCACTGAAAATTCAGACATACTTAATTCTTCATCTCTTATAATCGTCTTTCTTTCTTTTTTGATTGTTTGTTTGGACTTTTTTAATATTAAAAATGTTTGGAAAAATATGCAGATATGCTGCATTTGGACATCTGTAAGATGTTGTATGGAAACAACATTCTTATTTCCATTTGTCTATGGATAGACTCAGTAAAATACTGTAGATACAGTCAGCATGGTAAAAAATATATTCTGCAAAAAAATAATAAAGTATACATTTTAATGTATTTTCCCATCTTTTGATTCTTCTTTAATTATGTGCCTTAAATATTTCCAGTGTTATGGAGTGGGCTTAAATGAGATTTAAATGCATTTTGTACAAGGATTTCCTCAACAAAGATGAGGCATCTTGTGAAAATAAATACTGTGTGTAATAGTTTCTACATGGAAATCTAAAAAGAATTGTAGAGAGAATGTCAGGAGATGGTTTCCAAAAGTCAACTGCTTCACCCTTTGCTGCAACATAGTTTACACTGTGCATCATTCTTGATATGTCTGTCCAAAAAGTTATTTGAAATATTTTCGAATGTATATTGCACGGCCTTGCAAGATCTTTCTGGTCTAGTTTCTACAGTCTAAATATTCTACTGACACCCACTTGATTCTCAGTTCCTTCATTTTAAGTTCACTGTTTATTGTTTTATTATCACTAGGCATGAAGAACATGTTTTCGTATTTTATTATTGTGTTCTTACTTTCTCTTCACCAGTTTGAACAATGTTATCAATTTTAGCCCTTCTTTGTGTGTCTAATTTTCCTTCCTCTTATTTAATGTTTATTTGCATTGTCACTTGTGTCATCCTTATCCTATTTTGGTTTTTCATTGCTTTTGCATCTCATAGATCTCATGGGCATCTTCCAGCTTCCTACAAATAGCTTGTTTGATTCTCTCTTCTGGTAGAGTTCATGATATTTTTCAAAGGATTCGAGGTAAGTTGATCTTTACTGCCACTCTTTTGCCTTTTAAAAGATAAATGCCAATTCTGCCTTCTAGTTTTCACCTTTACAGTTTGCTCTCATCCATCCTTTGAGCTCTCACAGACTTTGTACTCATAGTCTGTGTAATTGTGAACCACACAGCAAAAGCTATTTTGGTGCAATATGAACAGATCAGTAGAAAAAACGGTTTGTACTAAGGACCCAAAAGTTACACTGTAGGTACGCATATTTATTTACTTTATGATTACTCTGGTGCCCTGGAAAAAAACCTGTTGTACATGTTGCTCAAAGACAGCCAAAGGAAAGCTATTTTGCAGACTTTTGCTTTCAGGTGTCCAGGCTTCCTGGTGTTGCTTCAGCAAGGGCCAGAGCATACTTTCATCTGTTTAGTCGAGGTGACAGGAGCACATGGGTCTTCTTATGCCCTTTTCCATCAAAGCAAGTCTTATTTTAGTTGTCGTTCACTTAAATGCAACACATAGTGCCTGTTGCGTCCTAACTTTGTGTTTGGGTATTGGCTACAATGGAAGAGATGGTATCTTAAGTCTTGTGGCAGGGGCAAATGATCAAGTGGATACCATGAAATTATGACTTTCAACATCTCAGTTGTTCCTTTGTATGAGGAAGAGGCAGGATAAATGAGTGAGGATGTGCAGTTTTGCATTTCGACAGATGGAAGCTCAAAATCTTGGAGACAACTGACAGTAGATGCAGAACTTATGCATGCAAGGCGACATAGCTGAGACCCTTGACCATGAACTGGTACTATGACTGCAATGTATTGAATCTTCTGAGATCAAAGAAGTTGATGGGAAAGGAAGGATGGAAAAGGGAAATCATTGTTAATTTAGGAAAAAAAAAAGAAAAAAAAAGGCAGGCAGGTGAGACAAGCAAATCAGAAAAGTGCTGAAGAGGGATAGAGCAGCTGAAGCAAGAAGAAAATATATTCAACCATAGGAGGTCTTGATATAACATAAAAGAATACCCTTAGCTGAGGGCATCTGTGTGAACTGGTTACTGACCTTGAAACCTTTAGCCTTTTAAGTGGTACAAGAAGCAGAAGGACACAGGAGGTCTCTGTGGTTTGAGAGCATTCTGTCGGTGCATGTGCACTTGGTACTTGCTGTGGGACTTGTGCTGCAGATCACACATTGATTCAGACCTTTCTGTTCCTTTTAGAGACTGTTGCTGCACTTTGAACAGATCTTCTGATTTAATTTCATCCAAAAGGAATCCCCTTCACATGCAGAAAAACTGCCCCACTGTGTGAGCCAACATGGAGTAAGTGGGGAAATGAGGGATTGCTGCACTCTACTGCTCTGAGCTATGTCACTGTTGTAGACACCTTTTAGCTAATATTTTATAATTTGCTGATTTTGTATACCTCAAGATAAAATTCATTTCACTCAGTGGGCTTGAAAATACCTAGGTTATACAAGTATTCATAAATGCATTCATCCTTTCCTTGCAGGATCTTAATTCTTTATCTGGTGCACCAATTAAAACAGAAAACCAATTTATGTTGACCTTTCGACTAAAGAAGAAATTTTAAAAGCAGGGAAAAATGCATAAGAAATGCCAATATTCTTCAGTATCTATCAGAAGCCTTTCTTCTTCTTTGGGTAAATTAGTTTGTTAAAGAGCTACCACTTCACTCTAATTTCTTTTTCACCTTCAGCAAGTCTCCCAGGAAATTTTAACTAAGAGTCCTTTTACTGGAATTTGCCTTCTTGAAAAGCACTGCTTTTAGTTTGAATTATTTTCCTTCTAATCTAACTTTCAAGAATTTTGTCCTTTTGTGACCAATCTCAACTACATTACCACTTAATCTTCCCATTCACTCTTCTTTCTCTGTTAATTGGAGGCAAATGGGAAGCAGTGCCTATCCACCCTTATTACTCCTCACTAAAGCATTTCAGGAGCTTCCTCTTCATCCTGTCTCCTGTTGTATTCATTAAAGCTGTTAGCCAGTAACCTATATTATCACTGAGGTCTGTGCTCTGGTTTACTCTTTACAAATACATTATTTGTGATCCTTCTGGTCTTCGAGGGAAAATCCGAAAGTGGTAATGCTGTTTAGGGTGTTTGGGGTTTGTTTTGTTTTTCTTCTTTAAGTTCGTACATGTCCTTTGCAGCCACTTAGCAGTTTTTTCTCACTTTTGGTCTGAACCTCAAAACAAGTGGATTCACCCACGCTCCCTTACTGTTCTTCCTCAACAAGATGTACTACATGAATTTGAATTCTTCAGCCTCCTTCTCTCCTTAGATTGTTATATTATTACTATCATTACAAATCAGCTGTATGAGGTAATAATCAGGTGACTGGTGAATCTCAAATCCAGTCTAACTCATGATTCTAGATGTTAGTGATGTATAGCTTCTGTTCCACTAGCACTGAGATGGGTTCTACATTTGCTGCTGGGCATTGGACCATCTGCTTCCTTAATCAGCTTTCTTTGGAGGGTGTCCATTTCAACCTCCATGTCTGGTACTCCTGTATTCCTTTCCAGCTGGTCAATCACTTTTTCACTGGAATTCCTCATGCCTAATGTTACTGACCTCCTTTTGTAGCATATGGACTTCTGTTTCACCACTTTGTTTATAGGTCTTCTGCCAATTTCCTAAAGGATATGTGCAGAGACTCTTTCATTCTTGATTTCTGCTTTTGGAAGATATAGGTCTGTGTTCCCTGGTTTCAGCACGGAACCTGAACTGAAGAATTTCCCTCCACGGTTCCTTTGTGGGCACAACAGCAGGTAGCTGCTCTGTGTCCAGCCTGCATCCTCAGAGCTGGAGACTGAAAATGATCTGATGACAAAGGTGATTCTGATGCTATGCTTTTAAGGGGGTGAATTGTGATACTAAGCTTCTTTCTAAAGTCCCTTCACCAATGTGTCTCTAAAGTTTCTCTGTTATGAAAGTCAGTGAGCCATGGAAATGTTGATTCACAAATACATATCTTTCATTGTGCTTCTGTGATCTGTTTAGTCACACCATGGGAAATTTATGATATCTGAGAACACCTCGAAATGATGCAGTAAATTTTTTTTCATGTTTTCTTGTGAAATTATCCCCTTTACAAGACTTCTCCCATTTGCCAACATAACTGATAACTTCTCAATTATTTTTGCCATGCTGAGCTATATGCAAAGAGATTAGGTACGTCCTTTTTCCATTGCGCTTTTAACACTCCTTGAAAAACTTGAGGTTAGTATTTTTACTCTCTTTGCACTGCAGAGAGGGAACTGGAAGCTATCATTTAGGAGATGAGTGTTCTATTGAGCAGGCTGTTAGATAAAAGAGGAGTTATTTTCAAGCAACTTTGTGGCATTTCTTACACTTTCATTTTCCTTGCCCTGATAGCACGAGATGGATCTCTGCAGCAAACTACTTTGCTCTTTGTCCCATTTATTTTATTGAGTGTATCAATGGAGGAGGGTGTTGTTTATTGAAAGATGTGTAGAAGTTCTTTTGAAAAGCATGCAGTGTTTGTACTGTAATACTAAGTAACTGTCTAAACTTAGATAACATTAAGACTGCAATGTTATAGAGTCACACTTCTTGAATAGTAAAATGGTTTGATACAACACTTTTTCCTCACATGAAAATAATAATTTTTCGTTTTGACAGTAATAGGTTCTTTAGACTGGACTGCTTTGAAAATTGTTTATTTAATGCTCTTTAATGCTACAGTGTGATCAAGGAAGCAGTGTAATAGGTCCTACTTAGTGATATTTGGTTTGTTATAAGAAAAGCACACTTTGCTAAATACAAGTGCCAGTCCAGGAAGCTACTGAAGGATGCGCTTGGCTGTGGGTACTCCAGTACTTCCATCATATGGCTCATGAGGTTATTGTAAGTTAAGCCTCTATAATGAATACAGAGTCACAGTATAGCAAAATATTTAGGAAGGTACATGTGCCTTAATATAAGAAAGTAAAAATTAAGAATCAAATTTCTTTGGATGCCAAAATCTAAATCAGGGAATATTTTAAATCTAGGTCTCAAGTCTGCAGATGAGAGTCCTAGCTTGTGAAGCTTGTCTTAAAATTGCTTTCGGTCTTTTCTGATGGAGAAGCATGGATTTTCTAGTAATATTAAAAAAGTCTTTTGGGACAAAGAATGTTGGTATTAAGAATTTTGAGGGCAAATTACTTCATTTTTTTCCAATAAATTTTTTATTACTTGTATGAACTGGATTGTTACCTAGAAAAGAACAACCATTAGAGTAATGTGGTTCTACTATTACATCAATAGACTAGTCATCACGTACTAAGGAGGTAAACAAAAGAAGTTGTCCTGTTCATAGACCAGGTAAGTACTCTAATAAGTACATAAAAGAGAAGCTATTGTCTAGCCAGTTTGTGGAATCCAATATTTAAATTCAGTTCTTCTGATGACAATATCTGATTTTTAGCATATCATCAATCAGAATCAGAATAATATTGCAGAAATACCAGACATGCTGAAATCATCAAGCGAGATAATTTTTCTCTGCTTAGCCATAGTAAGTGTTCACAAGCTGTGCTTGTTCTGGTTTTTTTACTCTACTTGGAGAGATATGGGTGATAAAGGCAGACTAGGAGCAACGTGAAGCATTAAGACGCAGAATAACATACAAAGAAAATGAGCTGTGATTTTTTAGTCTAAGCAATAACGTGTCTGAAGGACAAACAAGAGTAATTGCATTATAGCACTGGAGTTTCAGGCTATGTATGAAGTAAATACTTTTAAAGATAGTAGAGGCAATATAGTAACTTGCCTAAAGAAGATATAAAATCTGCCTTTAAGGAAAAAAAACAAGAGAAAACCAAACCATTATGTCAGTAGTAGCTAAGGTAAAGCTGACTTTGCAATAGTGCAAGAGAACAGTATTCTTTACAGAACCTCTCCACTAAGCCCACCAGTCAATTCAAGACATGCTTTATCATTTTTGAATAGGTATAAATGCTGCCAGAATAGTTACTAATGCTTGTTTAGCATTTATTTTTTCTGCCGCCCCACTTAGAGATTAGTGTCATGAGAGCTGAAGTTTTGGTTGTGTCAGGCTCATTTAAAGGGCAAGGTGCAAACATGAAAAGCACAAAACACATAATTGCATCAACACAACCTATTTCGTGCATATGACTGAATGAATTGCAAGGCACTGCAACCCAAACAATCTTTTTACTTCTCAAAATCTAGACAATACTGCGTTAGTTCGGTGTAGTTCACTGGAAAACACAATAAGGGATAGGTCCTAAAAATTGTTTGTAGAAATTCCTAGAAAAATGTCAGAACCTCTTTTCTAATATTTAAATTGTCATATGTGTACACAACAAACCAGTAGGGCTGTACAATTTTTTTTTTTTCTTATAGGTAAATTTTTTTACAGGTTTATCAACAACGTTGACTACTTCTGTACAGAGTATATTTGTTTATTGTCCTTATATCAGTTTTTAATTGTTCTTTCTGAAGTCAGGCAAGCATTTACTTGAAAAATAAAAGAATAATGTATGATTAAGTTTTCAGCATGACTAAATTATCTTCAAGATTTTGTGCTGAAATTACAACCAGGAGTCAAACACAGGGAAGTGGATTAAATAAACTGTGCAATTTATGTGGACAAAATAAACACATCCACACTCAATACTGTTGGCTCCTGGACAGCTTGTTGTCTACCAGGACCCCGAGGTCTTTCTCCGCAGAGCTGCTTTCCAGCAGGTCAATCCCCAGCCTGTGCTGGTGCATGGAGTTCTTCCTCCAGGTGCAGGACCCTGCACTTGCCTTCATTGAATTTCCTTTCTGCCCATCTCTCCAGCCTGTCAAGGCCCTTCTGAAGGGCTGCACAGCACTCTGGGATGCTGGCTGCTCTTCCCAGCTTTGTGTCATCAGTGAACTTGCTGAGGATGTCTCTGCCCCTTCATCCAAGTCATTGATGAATATGTTAAACAATTCTGGGCCCAGTATTGAACCTTGGGGGTCACCACTATTGACAGGCTTCCAACTAGACCCTGAGGCCACTGATTGTGACTCTCTGGGATCTGCCATTCAGCCAGTTCTCAACTCACCGCTCGACCAGTCCACACTTCCTGAGTTTGCCTCTACAAGGATGTTGTGAGAGACCAATGTCAAAAGCCTTGCTAAAGTCAAGGTAGTGAATATGCACCACTCTCCCCTCATCCCTGCAGGCAGATTTTTCTTTGTAGAAGACATCGAACAATGATTCACCCTTAGTGAATCCATGATTCTGATCACCTTCTTGTCACCCACATGGATAGAGATGGCCTCCAGAATGAAACGCTCCATCACCTTTCCAGGGATTGAGATCAGGCTGACTGGCCAGTAGTTCTTTAGGTCCTTCTTGCTCTTTTTGAAGACTGGGGTGACATTTCCTTTCTTTCAGTTCTTAGGCACTTCTTCTGCATGCCACAACCTTTCAAAGATGATTGTGAGCAGCCTCACAATGGTGACATTAAAGGACGCATCTATGTTTGAATGAAAAATAGCATAACTCCCCTTATCATGGAATAAAATCAAAATTTTAAACATGAAATAGGGATTTCATCTTATTGTCATACTAGGTGTATATTTTATATTAATATAGGTAGTTTATAATTGAAGAACCAGGTCATGCTCCACACTTTCAAACACCATTCTAAAGTAACATACATTCAGGGTATTTTAATTTCAGTTAGTTTGGATAGTAGTCTGACTCTTTTTTAATGGTTTTTCATGTTACTTTTTTCCTTAGTTTGTTTCCCTCTAAACATTGCGGCACTGTACTACAGTAATTTCTTCCCTAGCTTTTCCCTGATATCTGCAAAGTGTCAGCTATTATTGTCAGCAGATGTATGAAGGCAGGTGTTTCCATCAATACAGATTTTTGCCATTCCAGTCAATAGCTTGCTGTGATTTTACCTTTATTTTTGGCTATTGAAATTCAGTTATCTTTCCTAGTAATTCAGGGAAATACTGTCTTGTTTTGTTGCTTATACCACTATCCATTTTGTTTATGCAAGACTTTTGCTGCCTACAGTTTTTATTTCAATTGTACATCCATAATCACATATAAGCACCATTTTTCTCAAACTGGAATAATGTTCCAGCTCTGTTTATCAAATCCAGGTTTTTGCATGTGTGAATACAATACAAATAATTTCCTTTGTCATCTTCCTTCCAATCTTTTGAGTATATCTTCCATTTTATCAACAACATAGCTGCTAACATATGTCATCTTCCTAATCCTCCCCATCACTGTCCCTTTATATTACCTGCTTTTTGTGCCATCCTATCAAGTTCAGTAGTCTTTTTCCATCTTCACTATAATTCGCTACTGCTACATTGGTTCAATCACCTTTCTCCTGATATCGCACCCTCTTTTTTTTTTCTTTGCCACGGCATGTTTGTATGCTTAGGTGTTTCATCTGTGCTTTTTCATACCAGTGCAGCCACATCATCCACGTTCCATTTCATGTTTAGCTTGTGCTATCATGCCTACAAGGCAACAGACATTGAATGCATATTAATTTATAGGGTTTAGGTACTTTTCTATTATTATTGTTATTGCCCCTCTCCCAGTTTTGTGCAATGATTCCTTCTTCAGACTATGAGCTTTTGGAGACAGAGTTTGGGCTTAAATATATACTCAGAAAATGTGCATGATATATCACATCTAACATCAGAACTTTTGGAAACCTTGAACATCACTGATAACAATGGATTTCCTGACCCACCAACTACTTGGTTGTTCCTGTTGTAAAATACTGAAACATGTATTTGGTGTATGCTTTTATTGAGGAAAACAGAAAAAACACCAGGCAAACTTGAAAAATAAAATATTATTTATTAATGTTTTAGTCAATTTAGAATAACCAACACTTCAGCTCATTTTTTACAGTGCTTCTGTATGTAAGTTCATGATTCTAGGGAATAAGCCTGCATTTTAGTTAGCAGAATCCTTTACTGTATTCTCACTGCCCACTTTGTAAGATACATGACAAATTATTGGAGGATCTATTCTGAACTCAGGACTCTGTTCTTACTCCACTTAATGAGAGTTTTCATTGCTGAACTGGAGCATCACACCTTCCAGCTTCTTTTCTCCAGACCAAGGAATTTCGAATTCTGTGGTCTTATGCAGGAATTGCAGATGTTTTCTCCACTTTAATGTCTTTCATATAGCAATGGTGTGAGTTTGTAAGATTTAGTTACTGTCTTCCAAAATGTTATTTCTAATTGAAATAGTCCACACCTTGGCCTCAAAACTGCCCTTTCTGTAGCTTAAAGATCTTCTAAGCCAGCGTAGTGAATCCTGTCCTAGGTCTCCATTTGTTGTCACCTATGTCACAGAGGACTGGCTCTATTGTGTAGACAGCTAAGCTTGTTCTTGCACACTTCTGATTTATCAGCAATTTGTGCAGAATTCCTTATCCTCTTCTTCTTTCTCAGAATGCCTTAGTGTTTAACAAATAAAAGTAAAAAAAAAATAGAAAGAAGGAAAAATGAGAGAGAGAGAGCAATAAAAGAAAGCACACCACCACATATTTCATTATATAGCAGTATGTGTAGCCCAGGACAAGTCATAGTAGTATAGACTACAGATAGGCTACAGCAGATTGTAGTTTTAGCCAACTTCCTGACTTGTTGAGAAGTATTCATAGTTCTAGCATATACTTTATATTTGTAGTTATCATAAAACGCTGCTGTAATAGTTTATTGGGCAGAAATAATACAGACTGTATAAGTAATACATCCTTATAGAATTCTCAGCACATTGTGAAGAAATAACTTAATCTTTTAAAAGATCGTCCTGCCTGTTTAAAGAGAGTGTGAATTAATCTCTGGTGTTTTTATATACCATTTACAGGACCATCGAAGAACATTAATCTCTGCCTGTTTATAAGCAGGTCAAAGCTTGAAAAAGCTCTGAATTGTCAGTATTGTTGTTTGCCTCCCAGAATATTTTTCTAGGGAGTTCTTTCATGTTCTGATTCAGAGTTATACTCTCATTATCATAGATTTATAGTAAATATAGTTTAGGGCTTCATTGACTTTAATGTAGTGTTCAAAGTCAGTAAAACTCTTCCTTAGGTTGCTGCAGTTCTAAGACAACAGCATAAAATAAATGCTTGGTTTTCCTATTTTAATAGCTTCTTATTTGAATTTCTGGTTTTAATAACTGAAATGTGATGTACTTTAAGAATAACATAAAATATTGATAGTGATGTTTGTTTTCTTTTACAATCTCTATAAGACATGTTTATGGATGTAAAGTTAAAGGGTAGTTTTTCTTAGTATCTTAGGTAGGGAAAAGAACAATGTAAGTGAGGCAGGGTCACTGTTAGTTTGTTCCCTATTCTTAAATGAGAAACATGGAAAGTTGTATATGGTGTACAGAATAATAATAAATATTGAATAATAATAAAGAGGAAATAAAGTGATGCAAAGACAATCACTCACAACCTAGCACAGACTGATGCCCAGTCTGTCTTCAAGCAGTGACCACTTTGAAAGACAATCCTTGTTCTCTCCAGCCCTCCATGCCTCCAGCACCCTTCTTCGTCTACAAACACTTTTTCTTGATGAGCAGAATGTTACAGGTATGGAATATGCCTTTGGCCACTTGGGGTCATTTGGCTTAGCTGTATTCCCTCTCAACTCCTTGGCCATCCCCACTCTACTTTTTGGGGGCAGAGAGGGATTAAAAGAAATGAGAAGTGCTTGATACTGTGGAAGCACAGTTCAGCAATAGCCAAAGCATCGGTGTGTTATAAGCGTTGTTTTAGCCAAAACTCCACAGTGCCATACCGGCTGCTATGACGAAAGAAAAGCTCCATCCCAGTCAGTCCCAGTACCTGAGTTATGACGTTACTTAAAATAAGTACTGGCATAGTTCATTCAAGTCTATTTTTGCACGTGAATAAAATCAAATCACACCAAAAGGATAATCTGAGTATTAGTTGCCTGGAAAGCCTAAACTTTATGGAGTTTCTTTGGGAAATAAGCAGAAGGACCTTCCTCTGATTAATCTTATTAATATTAATAACTTTTTAACCAAGTTATGTTAGTTCTAAAAACCCTTGAATTTTTCTCTGTAACAGCATAGTTCTAACTCAGTGAAACAAGAAACTCTTATTCCAACCCCTGTTTAAATTTGATGAGGAGTTATTGACGAAAAAAAACATACTGGGAAGTAATTCTTTGAATGGGGTGATCTTCGTTAAGCATGTTGTGGTAGTGCATGTCTGACTATTTTCTTTATTTTACTATTCAGCCTTATTTCATGTCAGTCATTACACACTTCAGGAAGTAATTGTCTGGAAGATTATTGCGTTTATCAAGCAGTTGAGGTTGCAGTCACCCTATTCCAGTTTTATAACACCTTTTGTGACCTAGGCTCCAGAATGCTGTCTTTTCGTGTTGAATGTCTGTGCAGAGTCTGTCTGCATTCAATCTGTTGGACTCTGCTAAAAGGGTATCTCTGCTGAAGGACTAAAGAATGAGTACTTAGAAATGTCACTGAGAAAAGCAAAAGCCCTTATGGACACAGTAGGCTCTATCATTACATTGTTTCTGAGATTCTGATAACTTAATCTTGCTATGGAAATTAACTTCCCACTGCTGAAAATAAGCAGAAAAAATATGATAAGTATCAAAATATAGTGAACAAATTGATTTTGTGCTTCAGGTCTCTGTCAGTAACATAAGAACAGTACCACCATATAAAGATACTGAAACTATTTTGAATATTAATTAATAGTTGTGAGGAACTGTATAACTTCAGTAATAAACACTTATGAGAACAGAAGTCAAAGAGAAAACTGACAGTACTGTCTTCAAAGCAGAGTTTTAACAGAGTTAAACAGAGTTTTAACAATAAATGAGGAACAAAGAGAATAATTACATGAAAGCAAAATAGTGAGTAGCTGCCGACTGAGATTTGTGCCAACCTTTTGTGGAATAAGCTGAGATTCAGGAGGGTAACTATCCCATCTAAATATAGAATTTTATCCTAAACACATTCAAGATAGAGCAGATGGAAGTTTCTTAGGCAACTTCAATTTCAGCATTTCTAGTTTTCTGAAAGCTTGACTTTACATTTTTGTATACTTTGTGTTTATTTTTCACTTCCTCCTTTTCCGTCCTTCCCTATTTTTATTGTGAGTTATTTTATGTGGATCAGTTACAAACATTCCACAGAAGCAGGTAAAACAAAATATTGAATTTGCCTTTTCAGTTAGAAAACATGTTTATATCCAAGTCAATAAATCAATAAAATACCTAATTCTTATTGAGTATTTATTCACTGACAAAAACTACTGCATGCTTGTTGTATTTCTCAGGTTATCCTTTCCTATTAAAATGTTATATTCTATTACTATAGGATTGGTCAAAGTGAGACTTAGTTTTTGTTAATGCAGATTGCAGATTCCATAACAAACTCTAATTTCTCTATCTTATTTCCCTTTCAAGAACAGGTATCACTGTTTCAATTTGCAGTTTTTGTTAGAAAGCCTACAAAACCTGAGGTTTTCTATGTGGAAATATATGTATAAACATTACTTGATTTAAGATAAATACTTTAACATGTATCATCACTTTCTTAAGAAGCATTATTTGACAGTTCAGCTATAGCAGTCAAGGACTGTTATTCAGCTGTTTACGCAGTAGGCAGAGGTTACTTGCTTCACAGTTCAGCCAGCAGAGCAAAAGCGCAAGTTCTCATTGTTCCAGTACACTAGAGTCAACAGTGGCCTCGAAATATGTAATTAGCAATTAGATTAAATGTGCTTATTTTGCACTTAAGTGGATCAAGTTGAATCCACTGACTGTACAGTGAAGAATTATTTTTCTGTCAGGAATATAGTAACAAGATTCTTGCGATAAAAAAATCTTGAATTTCTATTGCTTTGCAAAATAATTTTTGTCTCCTAAGTATTGAACGTGTTTCATTATTTTTTTCCTGTCAGAGTGCAGCCAAAGCCTTATTATGCCACTTTTCTATGATTATATTTTATTGAACATTGAATTATGTGGTTTACTTGTTTCATCCAGACTTTTACAATGGTGCCTTTCCTAATTCTATTCTGATAAATAAACACAAACAATCAAACTTAGCATTTTTGAAGTTGTTCATCAGCAACATGCTCTTAGTAGTGATGAGCAACCATTTTCTTTCTTCCTACATGATATTTTGCTATGTATTTTAATTACTGGCAAAAGAAAAACCAGTGGATTCAAGACATAACAATGAATAAATTGCTTTGCCAAATGTTACATATATAGAGAGAAAATTAACTAGTTTTTTTGCTGAGCAATTGTAAAATTCAGGATCTAGTTTCACCTCCACACAGGGAAAAATGATGATCCACAGTTGTACCCAGTGCAGCCAAGAAATAATGTATGCAGGTCACCATCAGGTTGCACAGTTAAATACCTCAGCCCTAGGTGAAGCTCTGGTTATAAATGTTCCCATCTACCTCCTGCCCAAGATCATGAGGAGAGCTGGGGACAGTGGGACAGCACTCACTATTTTAGGGGCTAAGCCAACTACTGTCTTCTTCTTAGCTTGTTCTGGATAAGGTTATTTCCTAAAGTGAATATATATATATATTATTGATTGTAGGATGGAATGGGAAATTTGAGAGTCACTAAAAAAGGAATACGACTTGAAGGAATATCTGAATTTCTACTTCCACTATATGTGAAAGAAATCCATTCCCGAAAGGTAGGTGTTTTTCATCTTTATTTCTTAATTTGCAGCTAATATAAATTGATCTCTTCAGTCTCAAACTACAAAGTTTAATTCTTACACCTCCTAGATTAGCAATCAGTAGAGGTTTGCTTTGAGAATATCTTAACAGTGAAAGCTTCATTCATGTCAAAAATGATTTTTTTTTTCTGAAACCCTGCTTACTTTTTAAAGCAATGTTAAAAAGAAATGTTTTATCCTAAAGAAAGGAGATTCAAAGCATGTATAATGACCTCAGCACTGGGAATGGAACATTTTACTCTCATTTGATGTGAAGTCCAGAAAAACAAGAGTGGTGATAAGTTCAAAATGCAGTGAAATAAGGAATGGTTTTGTTCTTTTTGTCACTAGCTATAATGATTTCTTTTTCATTATTATTTTAATTTTTGTTTGGGTTTATTTTGCTCATTAGGTAGAGGAAATCCTGCTATACTGTGTAACGTCTCTAGGATTTAATTTTTCAAAGCAAACCCTTTTTAATATTGTGTAAATGCAATTATCATAGAGCATCAAGTTATTACAGAGGAAAAAAGAAAAGCAAGAAATTTTGTACTATGAAATCCAGTGTAGCTCATTTTAATTCTTTTGTTTTGATTCAGTTATGACGTTTATATTAATATTGTCAATGAATTTTAAGAAAAAAAAAAAATTGAAATGGTGGAAAAATCATCTTTTTACCATGAGAGTGATTACCTATGATCAGAGTAGAATGGTATGTTGGTTTTCAGTCAATCATCTGAAAAGAATTTTAATGTGCATACTGCAACATTTGACAGGAATCACAAGTATGTTGACCCTAAATGCCTTTGTGGAAAATTTTGTCTGTTGAAATCTGTCTTCTATGATTATAAAAAAAGTCTTGAGTACATCATAAATGAGATGACAGTTTCCCATTTCTCTTAATTAGTTCACTCTTGTGTTAATACATCCTTGAGGTAGTTAGTTTCTTCATCCTCTTTTTCTGTAAAACTAAGATCTTTCAATATTTAATAGAGTAGCAGCATTGTCCTAGGTAATGAAAACTTTTATGATATTTAAGTAACCTTTCAGGGAGCATACTTTTCATCCAAGGCTGCAGGGCATTACTCATGATGTGTACATTTTTCCCATTTTTTTTTGTGAGTGGATAGTGTGCATTATTGTTCCATGTCCTGTTACTGTACATGACAGTAATGATTTGGAATATTTTCTTGTCCAGTGTTTCATATTGCAGAACATTGGTTCTGTTAGAGAAGATGGAAAATTTTGTTTCAAGTGATAATAATGAGACTTGAGTAGGGTTGTAATTTCATTTAGCTGCTAACAAATCTCAGAAAAAAATGCACACAAATGCATTTTATGCATATTTAATCCATCATTACTGCAAAGGAAAGGGATGCAGAATCTACCAGATGCCTAACATAAGGTCCCAGTAGTCCTGTGAGGCTCATGAAAAACCAGCACTTGTCAGTAAATACTCTCAAAGCAGCATAAAATAGAGTTGATCATTAACTGGACAAAATAATTAAAGTAGAATATTTTTGGTGTTCCACGTCTACTTATGTGTATTAACTTTAAGGCACTTATCACCCACATAAAAAAGTGACATTTACACAGGCTTTATTCTCATCTTGCAGCACTTGTGAATTGGTTCACTTTCCAGTCTCTCACCAACTTGCTCAGTAGTTGTGCTAAAGTTCAGTAACTTCTATATGCAAATGTGAATGCCACAAGGGAATGATGGAAGAAACCTCTGGGGCTGTATTCAGCTTAGCAGTAGGGTTTTGCAATGTCTCTGCAGGGTATTTCTACAGCTGTATGGCATCTGCATGTGACATTAGCTGTTTTGGCACTCAGAAAAGTGACCAACACTGCTGCTGAAATCTAAAAGCAAGCTAGATTTTCTGAGCTCTCACCCAAGTCAGTAGAGACCTAGTCAATACTGATAGCAGGTTCTGAGCAGCTATCCTGTTCCCTAGCTCTTAGTGTTTACTTTGGGTAATATGGATGGGAATGCTTTTGTCTGCCTTTTCTGTGGAAGTAATAATGATTTAAGTTTGATGTATACTGGAGTTAAAATATTCTGTGAAATCAACAACTCATTGCTTATTTTCTAGAAGGAGAGATAGTTCTTTAAGCCAGTTTACTCATTCCCCTATAAAAGAACACATCCGTTAAAGTGACATTGTTTGATTAACTCCTGAGATGACTTGTGACATCTTCAGCAGTAACTTGGCAGGACGGGTATATTTCCTCTGAACTGCAGAACCTGGTTTGTGGCATGGCCTCTGGGGGACCTCCATGGAGGGCTCTCAGCTCAGGAGGTCAGGCCTTCACTGCTCTCCCGTTGCAGCACAGAGCAGAGTGCTGTGGGAAGGCCGTGTTACCAGCAGCCAGGTACAGCAGCGGGCGTGCTGTGCTATGAGTGAGAGGCATGACTGGAATTCCTGCGCGTTTGCTGGTGCTATGAAAGTGATAAAAGTGTTCATTGAGAGGGCAGCGTTCACCTCTGATTCTGATAGTGAATTACTGCTGATAAGAGTGCCCAGCAGTCTGTTGGGTAGGTAGGCTGAGCTGAGCTCTCTGCTGCTGCAATTTAAGTGTGAAAGTAGCTAGATTTGCTAGTGTAAAGCTCACATATGGTTACTGATGGCCACTTGCCTGCTGCATAGCTGGATGCCCAAATAAGATCATTTATGCAGTGTTAAATGCAGACCTTAAACTGCCTTTATCAAGAGAATGGGATTGAATTTCATATATAGGTTGAAATACTGCCTTTTCTCTTGTGATTGCTTCATTGAAACCCTGAATATTCAAAGCAGATGCTAAAATACTTAGATTTAAGTCAGTTAGAAAACAAATGTATGTGAATTCTTAAAAATAAAAGAAAGCATCTAGTGACATTTACTTCTGGCAGTGTAAAATTTTCTTTCCAAACGTAGTAGTGAAAAAGCCAGGTCTTGACTAAATGAATATTTTCTTTTCTGTAGAAGTTGTGTAAATGAGAAGGCTACTCAGAGTGTCCTGTTTCCCTAGCCCTGCTCCTCTTGCTTTGCCCTTTTTACCACATCCAGTTAGTGGTGTCTGCAGAGCTGTGGGTTCCTACCCCCAATTCCGTGTTTACACAGAGAAGAAACTTCTGTATTTTCATCAAATGGTTTCGCTGTGTGTCAGAACTTGAAATGATGCATCAGAACCTGAGCAGATAAGGGCTCCTTTGATCCTGAATTGACACCTTTATATCCCTGAAACCAGGGCATGTGTACTCTGTGAAATGAATCTTACAGAGAATTACATTTTTGCTGTGAATGGTCTAGCTGTACACTTTTGATCAAATTGCTAGCCTGAAACCAGTAAGTTTCATCCAGACCAAGTTATATTTCCCATGTTTGTGTCATTTGCATTGATATTATGCAAACTTCATTCCTTACAGTGTATCATAAATGAGATGTATGAAACCAAGTAACACATAATGCAGCATCCTGAATTATTTCAATATTTCAGTTCTTCTGAATTAAATGTTTTTATTATCACGCTACTGCATCCATATACTACTGCACTTTTGAATGGAAACAATCAAGGTACAGTCTTGTTAGCTTGTCATATAACAATAAATGTAGTATAACGTGTTTTCTTAAGAATGTATTCCTGGATTTATTAATATTTTTCATTTGCACATACAGTTCTTAAGGGCTGAAAAAAATCCAGTTTTCCCTTAATTAAATTGTTTCCATTGCATAAAAAGAAGTAACCCACTGTCCCTAAAAGTAGAGGGGATTACTTTGGGGTTTTTTTCACAATTAAAAAGGTTAAAAATGTATTCTCTGAAATTAGCATGTGTTTTCTAGAGATATTCTTAGAGAACACAGAATTTAATAATTGAGGTAAAAGTCTTTGGGAAAATGTCAAGAAAACAAGAAATAGGGAATATATATGATCTTACTGGACACGGGAAACTGAAAACTCTCTGTATATCTTGTATTTTAAAATATGTGATTCTGTATTAATTAAGAAATTGTAGGTGGAGTTCAAAGCAGGACTTTTTTCAGGTATTTTTTCCTCTAGATTTTTACTTGAGAGACTGAATATCCTTGTAAGTATTTAGAAAACTTTATTTTACATTGTTTTATTTCCAAACCTGGATTGATCTGGACAAAAGCAAATCTACAATATATTTCTTTCATCACTGTTTCTCTGAGTGTATATAACCATCAAAATAGAATTAACCTTTGCTAATTTCAGCCAAGTCATTGCATGTACTTCAGTTTATGTTTGGGCCTTAGGTGCTCTTATGAGAACCTCAAATTCTTTTTCTGAGACAATGTCTTTGTTGAGCTTCTCTCTCTGATCGAGTTATAAAGGTGCAGCAGAGGAGATCACATCACAAGCCTTTATGAAGCTGAGGAAGAACATACACTCTTGTGCGTTGAGACAGGCTTCTCTTTTTGCAAGACCACAAGTCAGGGGTTCCTTGCCTTTACTAACCCCATGCTAATTTTGTCCCAAGTGCCTTCTTTTCTTGTCTACATTGTAATAATTTTCAGGGGCCTCTCCCACATAATCTTCCTAGGAACTGATGTGAGCCTGGCTCAGCTGTAGTTTCCAAAGTCTTCCCTCCTTGCAAAACACTCATCCTCTCTTGTAAGGGCCTTCCAGGATGGGGGTTTTTTGATTTTGGGGTTGAGTGGGAGGAGGATATTCACCTTCATTCCTCTCAGACAGGTTCTCCCAAAATTTCAAGACCAGATTTGCTGTATCTACTCTCTTTTCTGCTCTATGACATACCCCTCTGCCATGTAGTCAAACTAGTTCAAGAATCATGCAGTCCTACCACTACTGAGGTATATAGGTATCAGAGAAACTCCATTTAGGAGATGTCATTGCACACTTTTTTGTAATATCAAAAAAATCCAAAGGTACCCAAAGAATCTGCCACTGTTATTGCACAGAATGAAATGCAATACTTGTTTCTGTAGCTACATGTCACAATCCACTCAGATAAAACTTGAAATGCTTCCCAGTTCATTTTTCTGATACCCACTCTTCAAGCCTTGCCCTTTGGGATCACTCACCTGTCACTAAGGAGGAAGTCACTATTATGGCATTGTCCTGGTTTTGAGAACTAGGACAGTCATAAAGGACTCCTTAAGTCATTTTTGGCTCTCAACACGATGTCATTCCAATAGTGTCACTTTTATTGCTATGAACAAGATACAAGGTTTTCTTAATCACAAGCTTTGCCAAAGGACAAGTCACTCCTATATTTGTTGGTGGTCTCTGGAGGGACTACCACTCTGAAATTGAGTTGACTGTGCTCGCTCTTTGCTGACAGCTGATAAGAACTTCTATGATTCATGATTTTGTCCTTGATTTGTTATACTTCAATGGTATCTGTCTGGAGATCATCCAGTTGAACAACTTCATCTTTTGAACGCTGTTTTTTTTACGTCAGCCTCTACTCCTGTTATTATTGGTGTGACTTGTTGCTCAGTAAAGGAGGATCTCTGCTTTTTACACTGGAAAATCTGAGTTAATATTACCCAAGCCTTTTTCTTTGGTTGATTATGGTTCATGAATAAAGTCATGAGAGGCCTATATCCACCCAATTTTATACCAGCCTGAAGAACTGAATTTGATTTGGGAACACTCCTTCAGATGGATGTGGGAAATTTATTGAAGTTGGAACTGGTTTTCTGGGGGTTGGTTGTTGCTGGTTTTGGCCTCAATTACATTTTCAGTTTTCCAAGTACTTACTTCATGTAATACATCTGTGTTCTGCTGAGGAAAATTTCAATGAAACCGTGTGACATCTCAGTTTGATCTTCATAATGTTTTGTATCTGATTCTCATGTAAAGTGTATTTATATTGAGCTGTTTTAACTCTATGGGCATCTTACGCTGAGGAATGACCTTTTATTTCCTGAACAATTTTGAAATAATTTACTTGCAGTTTACACAAGCTAAGCAATTAAAGGAATACCATATGTTTAAAAAAATTAATAATATTTCCATAGGAAATCTGATCCAACAGAGTAGAGTAAAAGCAGATGACTTGCAAGTGACTTGAA
Organism: Callaeas wilsoni; assembly: GCA_013398955.1. Lineage (NCBI taxonomy): Eukaryota > Metazoa > Chordata > Aves > Passeriformes > Callaeidae > Callaeas > Callaeas wilsoni. The sequence goes on from VWPU01004886.1 coordinate 36,566, forward strand.
AAGGGGAAAATTCTCTATCTGTCTTTCTCTCATTGTACATGAATTTTTTTATGTTTCTTCTTGGAGAACATTTATCCTCTGCATGCCATTTTAAAATCTTAAGGAACACCTTAGTTTTTGCTCCTCTGTGAAAACCTTAGCACTATGGATGCACAGGTAAAACTAAGACGCAAAAATGGGAGTCATTGTGGCTGAAAAATATCCACAGTAGGCTGTAAGCACAAACAAAATACATCAACATAATTTTATGTCGCCAAAATAGTGATAGTTTTTTAGCCCTGACTTGAGGGCTGCTGACACAATTTTAAATGTATTTCTGAGACATTTGGCAGTGTAACATCCTCACTCTTAGGCCTTTGGTAGGCAAGAGACATATTTTCACAAAAACCGTTGTAAACAGTTGTCTTAAGTTAGAAGGAGATACTTCATATCCAAAGACTTAGTGTATTATAAGCTAAGAATATTCATGTAATGAAATTGTAAGTCTAATGGTGTTGGAAGTTATCAGAATGGATTTCCAAAGGGAAAATCACGCCTGCCCAAGTGGACTGTCTTCTACAACAAAGTGTCATGCTTGTTGGATGAGGAAAATTATTATTTTTAATCTTGCCTTTAGTGTCCCATCACATATCTTTGATTGATCATGTACAGTCTAAAAGAACAGTGAGGTGGCCTGAAATTGGCTAAACTGCTGGGTTCCAAGGGCTGTGACCAATGGAGACCAGTTTCTCGTGGTGCAGTCATGGGGTCAGTACTGAGGACAGCGTCATTTTATTTCTTCATTAATGAACTGGACAATCACAGTGCAATCTCAGCAAGATTGCACATGAGACATAACTAGGAGGAGGAGTGTACAAACAAGTAATTTTTAGAAGCAAAAGAGGATAAGAAAAATAATGAAAGCATTGCAGTTTTAACTTCAAAATTTTAATTATTGCCAACTCTTTAGTAATAACGCTTTTTTCTCTTCCTGTTTCATATCAGATTAATCTCAAAGTATTGAGGGTAATGATCAAATCATAACTTCAAAGATAACACTTTGAAAATGAATATAAGAAAGATTCTCAAGTTATTTATTTTGAAACAGAAGTGGTGTCCTAAAGTTTGAATGTGTAAATTCCAGAAATGCAAATTGACTTACAAAATAAATTTTACTCATTATATAAAGAAAAATTTATTTTTTATCTTGAAATAAAACAGAATTGTTATAATCTTCTTTTGTTTGGTCAGTTGTGCTTTCAGAATACTTTTTGTCTTGTATGATGTTTCTCACTTTAAAAGCATTTGTAATGAAACCATACAAAGTAGTCAATTTATTCATAATCTACAAAAATAAATATCAATAAAATTCCCCAAGTTCCCCAAACCTAAAGACTGCTTGTTACAGATCAGAGGTGTGAAGTTCTAAACCAATTTTGGTTTTGATCACATCTGTGACATAGTTATAGAAGCTTACTCCCAGAATTTCATGAGACAGTTTAGAAAAAATAATTCTTCTACCTATTTATGTAATTTGTCAGAACTGTATTGTGTTATAAACAGGGTGGTTGGGTGGAGGGGTTTTTTTCTATTAGTATTCTCAATATTTCTCTACTCTATCAGGAAGAATAAAAGTCCCTGACCAGGGAAAGAAAATTGCCTTCTAACTGTTAAGAAATACTCTTCATTTTGGGACACTGCACACAGTATTGTGTCTGATATCACACCAGAGAAAATTAATGACTGTTTCAAAGTTTATGATTAAAAAAAAAAAAAAAGAATCTCGTCTCAACTAGCTGGAGTGAAATTCAAAGGATAAGTTATAGCATAATCATCATGACAGTGTCTTATTAGGACACCATTGCTCTCTTAAAGGGAAAAATTACTTCTTCCTTCACAGCTTCTGATAGCCACTACAAGCAAATATAATGATTTCATTAAAAATACTGTCCCTCTCCCACTTGAAATGAGCTTTGTATTTTCTTGCTTTCAGAAAGAACTAAGGTGAATTTTACTGCTTCATAATAAGAAACATTTTTTGTATGAAGACATATATATCACCTGCTTGGTCAGTTGTAAGAGCTGGAGTGTTTTATTCCATTAGCAAGCGTGCTTTTTGGTTTTGTACTTTACAGCATTTTTTACCATAAGAAATACGTCACACTATAACCTCTAGTTTCAGAAACAACTTGTCTTCAGCGATGAAATTTTCTGCTTTGAAAATGCCTTTACAAAGTCATTTTTGGGGTACTTTTACCATTCACTGAAGGAGTTTCCTGTCCATCTGGTTCCATCTCTTCTATACAGTTTTGAAATTCCTCCCTCAGTGACTAAAACTTAATGTGTTTTTGTACTGTCAGATGAATTTCTCAGGAACCTGCTGAACTTCCTTCAGTTTAGGAAGCAATATGGCCACAGCATTACCTGTAATGGGGAAGTATTAAGTTAAAATAAGGTGGAGAAAGGAAAGAGATGCAAGATGTGCTACAAGCATTTTAATGAAATAGTAAAAATTACTAAAACACTTTAGAATAAAAAATATCCTTTTTCTCTTTCCCTTTTTAGGCAGTGCAAGAAATACATCAGGGGTTTTTTTGCTTATAGATATTCAATACATGGTTAATTCAGTTAATCTTTAAAAAGAGGCAGGTAGAACAATCATTCTCCTTTTCAGATGCAAACTAAGTACCACATTTCATCATCTTATGGATTATATTCTTGAATCTTTGCTAAGATTGTTACTCCAAAGCTGTTGGAAATTTATTATTTGAGGAAATGAAATGGAAGCATTGATTATACCATAACAAGGACTATGTTTTGACACTGGCCTCCATCCAAGAGTGATAAGTAATGCTAACATTAGTTGAAAGCCTTGTTGACTTGAAGAGCATCCTCAGGAAATGATTGCACAAAGCCAAACAATTTATATTCTTTTCATTACCAAGTGTGTGATGAATATCTTCCTTTAATCTCAAGCTATTATGGTATGTTAAAATTTCAAATAAAAAAATTACCTAACTTTTCATTTTTAACAAGTTATATGAAGTTAATTTTTAAAACTCAGTTTTGATTAGACTCTGCTGCTACACTCAAATGTGATATTTTTTAAAAGTCTTAGAATTAAATTTCAAGAAAACTTTTGAGGTAGTAACTAAAGTGTGTAGGTTTTTCAAGGCTAAATCTCCAAACTATGTGAAGACCTCACATTCAAGAAGGAAAGCCTTAAAACAGCAAACTAGTTCATTGCTGTGTGGTGCATTATTTGTATCTCATAGACACAGAGTAAAGATTTTTTTTTTTTTTTTTTGGTTAGAAATTCAGTAGGAAATAAACACTAGCAAGAACTTCAAACTATAGATAGTGAAGTCCATGGGTGAGATTAGGACAAAGAAAATTCACAAGTAGAAATCTTATAATGGACGCAGCTGAAGAAATTAGCATCCTGTACTGGAATTGGTAATTATGGCTTCAGCATTATTGTACAATAACAGCTGGGGATTTACAGTAAAGTTTGCTCTTGGGCTTTAGCCAGAGGCTCATTTGTATCTTTTGCTGAATTTAAATCAGTTGTTCTGCAGAGGAAGTAACTATAGTTCACAAAGTTTGTTAATTTAGAGTGGCAATCTGTCATGCATAATTCTACAACAGCTACTACAGCACATACTCTTGCTGAACTCTTTGCAAGAGTACGTGGTAATTGCAGTAGTTGGCTGAAGGTTGACACTGAATTTTCTTTTGGTCTGAAGTTGAAATTATTTTTAAAAATACAAAGTTATGCATAATTCTGATTAGTATAAGAAATCTGTATCGATACTAAACTTGGCACTCCAGTGGTGATTTACATGAAAGAAGCTGCAGTAATTTTTAATAGAGAGGAAAATTGAAGTTTAAAGTAAGAATATAGAATGGCTAGAATTTTTTTTTTTTTCACTTGCTAGATCAGTATATAAATTACAAGTTTTGGACAAAATTTACTTTTGCCTCTGAGTTTCTCCATTGGCATCCACCAGATTAGAATCTTCCTATAAATCTGTGGTCTCTTTTTCTGCGTATAGTACAAAATTCCAGAAGGAAAGTGCTCCACACTTGTGTTGTTATTTTGATAAAGTACAGACATTTTGGAATGTCAATTAACTATCTTGACAAGCTGAGCCAAAAGGCTGCCACAGAAAATGCAGAAAGCAGACTGGCTTTTTGCAGGAGAAACTACTTTACATTCTACAAGCAGCAAATTAGTTTTAAAAGTATTGTAGTAAAAATATTATTGTGACTATTTAGATCAGGGATACTGCTGAATGTTCTTTTAAGATGCAGGTGCTGTTTCTCTTATAAAATGCTCTCTACTAGGATGCAGGGGTTTTTTTGAAACAGTGTGGGTCATATTGAATAATATACTAATTTTGGAGTAGCTTCACTGGTTGTTCAGCATGAATAAGGACAATAAAATTTTGTTATTCTGAAAGTTAGGAAAATTATACATTAGTGTAATAATTGGTGGGACTCTTACACTGCTCAGATAAAGTGTTGGGATTACCTGAAAGCAGTTAATGCAAGAATGAAGTAGTCTCTCTTTATCTTTTAGAAATGGTGGTGATTGAATGCTTGGGAAAAATACAGTCCGATTTAGAGAAAAAAACAGGTGTGTTTTGGCAAGGGAAGGGAATAATCCGTATACTTAGCTGTGGCACTTACTGTTCATTTATGTTAGGAGATAGGACAAAGGGTAACGGCTTTAAACAGAAAGAATGTAGATGTAGGTGGTATATTGGGAAGAAATTCTTTACTATGAGGGTGGCGAGGCAGCAGAACGGGTTGCCCAGAGAAGCTGTAAATGCCCCAGTCCTGGATGTGTTCAAGGCCAGGTTGGATGGGGCGTTCAGCACCCTGGTCTAGTGGAAGGTGTTCCTGCCTATGGGAGTTGGAAACCAGATGATCTTTTAGGTTCCTTCTAACATAAACCATTTGATGATTCTTCGATTTTTATTTCCTCATTTTTTTTCTCCTATTAGATGAAAAACAATATCTTGAGATGTTTCTAAAGTTGTCACAGAAAAACGACAGAAATTATTAGCTGAAATATGGTCAGTAGTGTATGTAAGAAGTCAGGGTTATATTCTTCCAACTGAAGACCACATTTTTTTCTTAACTTCATATTTGGCTCTGCATTTTAAAGCATTTATCAATTTCTCTTTGCAGTCAGAAGAGCATTAAAAACACTGTTTAAAACTAAAAAATAGAATTGGTGTTAGGATTTGTGTATTTAGGGCTATTCTGTACCTTTCTAAGGTTTGAAGGTGTTTATTGGTCTGAGGTTTTAATCTGTGGATTTCAGCAATTAGATGTAATTGCCAATCAAAATATTGGAAGAAGCATCTGATGAGCATGGCACAGATGTTTTATGTGTGATTCCAGTAGTATAAATCAGTATTTATGAGACACTCTATAAAGAAATATGTTGCATGTGTGTATTCTTGTGAGAGTAACAGGCATAAATCTCATTTTGACCTTGAGTCTGGCATTCAGAAGATGGTGTCTGCGTACATCCATAATATTTAATCTCTCCACCCAGTTCCCAGTTCAGGAACTATGTATTTCACACATGTTCCTGAATCGTAGTGCAGTGAGAAACAGGTGGGCACCAATTACCCCTTTATCCCCCAGGTATCTCAGTTCCTACATAGGAATCACCTAAGCACACGCAGACTACAGATATCTGGTGTGCACGACAGTTGAACTGAGATTACAAGAATTACAGATGCAACCAGCATAACATAACCTTCCTACTTAATTCCCTTCTATTGGATAAACCAAGTTCAGACTAGGAACACAAGCAACTAGAGTAAATAAACATAATTCAAACCTTAACAGTGGATGCTAGAATGACACTCCTGCCCTGGCAAAACAGTCCAAAGACCTTCAGTTCTGCTATCACAGTAGTGAAATCCTTTATGAGGTACATAGAGACACTTGCTTCACACCATCTGAGATTTTCTGTGTGAATTTCAGTGTGAATTAATAAGACACATTTAATTGCATGTTTGGGTCAATTTCCACTTCATGTACAAAATGTTATTGAATCACCTATCCCTTAAAACAAACTACTCTTGGATCAAATAATTAAAAATATTAAGACTAGGAGTGTTTCCCTATAGGAAAGAGCATAGACATTTTTATGGTTATTTTGATGTTCTACAGATTTTTGATTTTGATAGTTTTTGTATAGTAATTTAATAATAATTTTAAAATTTTTTTTAAAAAACAATATTTTAATTACTCATTCAGTTTTTTTAATAGACCAGTTTAACCTTCATTCTTGAAGACAAGATACAGGTGAAGGACTTACTTTCCAATTGCTGGGCATAGTCTCTGAGAATTTCATCTTGTAGTCCTTTTCAAATGAGATTCTAGCTCTTTAAAACAGAATATTCTCTGATCCATATCATAATAGTTAGCATTTCAGTTTTCATCAACAGAGCACTTCTGTAATGCCTGTCCTAATCCTTTCCAAATACTGTCCTTTGGTATATGTTATGGCTTGGTGTTGCACCACGCAAACTGGCTTTCTTTCTGCAAAGCTAAGCTGGAATATGCAGAAGAATAACCTCAAAAAACACAAATAGTATTAATACTATTTCCTAATGCTGTGTCCTCAGCACTGCAAGTTTCATTTTAAAAGTTTGTTGTAATTGGATCACACTGCTGTATGTATAACCAATTCCTCACTTCTGCCGATCAACCTATTCACTTTCTTTAGCTTCCCTTCCTTAAAATGAAGCCAAGGGCCCTGCTCTTTTGTCAGCCTGCCTGAGGGTTTAAGCAGAAGGCTTAATTAATGTCTTCAGCTGTGATCTGGAAAATGCACTCTCTCTCAGACAATTTAGATAGATCCCTACAATTCAAATAAAGTAAAACTGAGAAATCTCTAAGGGCTAACAGTTCCAAGTCAGAAATGTAACTGAGAAATCATTATCCTGAGAATGAGCAAAACTCTTTTTTTTTAGTTTTGACCTCTAGAAGTTCATTAGTTTCTTAAATATCTTAATTATATTAGACCTTAAATGTCTATTCTTCTTGCTTGTGATCCTATTGTGCTTTCCTGTACAAATAAGAAACTATTTTAACAAATTTTCAGTGGTCAGGGAATCTTTAAAGAATTAGAATCCACATTTCTCTGTGCATATGCATAGGGTTTTTCAGAAATTTCACAAGTACCTCTGCAGTTCGTCTTTTCCTTGCTGAAAGACTTAATCCTTTTTTATTTTTTTATTCAGTCACTTTTGATTCTTCAAGTGTCTAGTGTATGTTCAGGAAATGTGTTTAAAAATTTATTTTACAAATCACTGTAATATCTTAGGATAACAGTGTCTTGAGAATTTGCTATATGTGCCTACTTACATGTTTATTAGGCCTCCAGCTTCTTTCTGTATCTTGGAATAATCTCTGGTGATTCAATGTTTTACTTCTTTGTTTTATTTTTTTGCAAAAATAAATGCCATTCTAAACTGGTTGTGATAGTGCCAAAATAGCAAATAAAAATGTGTTATGAAAAAACTAAATCATTATTGTAGAAAGCTGGAAAACTGAACAACTATCTGCTTCACTTTTTATATGTTTTGGTTTTCCATTTTACAAGAATGAAGGGTAAATTCGGTAAGACTCTTTAACAGTAAATAAATTAATCTTTTTTAGACTGAGATAAGACCTAAAAGATAAAAGATATCTACAAAGAATGTCTTGCCCTCCAGTGCCTTCCTGTTTCATACTGGTTTTGAGACCAGAATGCACCATTTCTAGGCAATACATGAATGCCTAGAATTTAGTTTTATTACCGTTGTGCTATTTGTGTTTTGTATGATGATGGAGTACAAAGGTTAGGAGAAGCAGAACTAGGATCAGTATTTATTTCTAAAGATCCATAGCTCTCTCCAGCATTTCAGACAACATGGTTTCTGCACCTCAATTTCTCGTCAGGGCTAACAGCACACCCCTATCTCACAGAAGGTCATCAGCTAATACATTAAGTGATTGTGTGTGCTGTTAGATAACATAAGCAAATGAGAACATCAGGCAATGGGGGTATTAATAAAAAGCACAGAATTATTTGTATTTGCATGGAGTATTCTATATCAAGCATACCGAGATCATCCATTAATATTCAGTGCCCTCTGTTATTATTACAAATATTATTTTGTTTCCTGTCTTGAAGATCAGGCTTGTAGACATCATTCTAAGCTCATCCTTCTCTTGTAATTTATTTCCTTTGTGTTTTGAGACTGATGAGCTATAAATTGCTCATGAGATGTAATGGGTTTTCTAATCAGAAGCTGTAAAGAGTAGAGCCTGGCATTATTTTATTGCTTTACTAAACAGTTTTACTAATGAGGCTACTAATACAATGTCCCCATTAAAAGATGAAACTCGTGATGATGTTTCTCCTGATTGGGAAGAAGGATAAGCAGTTTTATTGTGAATTGTTTCCAGCAAATATCTTCATCCTTTGAGATGTTTTGGGGGCAGGACCACTAACACTAGAAACATGGATGTAAGCAGTAGCTCTGTCAAAGTAAGATGGAAAACTAGGAAAGATTTAATTCATCCTTCTTGTCTCTAATACTTCCTTCCAAAATAATGCAAGTAAGCACTGACTCTCAACAAATGTATTTATAGCATCATAATATCATATTTGTTACAAAAATGCATTAGGAATGCAGCATCACATCCTATAACACTTCCACAGGACTTGCTTTTTTCCTTAGAAAGTGAACAAAGCTTGATCATAAAGACGAGTATGCAAAGCGTACGATATTCTGAGGAACTGAAGGTGTCACTGACTTTCTGGAGCCAGGCACCCTATGACTTGCCTTCCTCTCTCTATGAAAAGTTTGGTTTGGTTTTGGTTTGTTTTTTCTCTATAATCCATGAGAATTAATCATTATCCTCTGCAAGAATTAATCTAAATATTTCTGATTCTCTTGTGCATGTACTTCTGCATGTGTGCAAAAGTGGGAGAAAGTGATCCTCATCACAGATATAGGTTTGTACAAGATTAATATTCAAGTCTCTGATCTTGGTCAAGGTGACTTAAGAGGACTGTGGTCTCCAAGATGATGGGATTTTTTTCTGGTTTTGATTTTAAAAAAAAATTCCATTTCAAAAACTTACCTCATTTTATGTAACAATTCATAACTAGTTTGACTCCAGACACCTCTTGAATTTCCAGAATAAGTGGGGAGGTCCTACCTGGTTCTCATGCTTTTAAAGCATAGCAAGAAATGAAAAGAACTTTCCCAGCCAGTTTGCATGGCTAAGAAATAATTATTACAGAGTGTTGGAACTTAGACTGGCTTGCCTGGCAGTGGATGCATGGTGCCAGGTTAAGAAAAAAATTCTGTACAGTGAAAATGATTTTGAGTTTTATTTTGCCTTTTGTAATTGTAGAAGTTGACTAATATCGCTTTCTGATGTAGCTTCAAGTCTTGGTTTGAAAGAAGTGTGTTGAGTTAGTCTCTTTTCCTCTTATCCTTTAGAGGAATGTGAAGTGGAGAATGGACCACCACCATTAGACTTTTTTTAAGTGCTGGAAATTTTTCATGTTTTTTGAAAATGGTCCAATTTTTCATGCAGGTAGGCATATTGTTCCTTAGCTGGAAGAGGATGTAGGGTCTGGGATATTTTCTCTTCCCATTATTCTTCTCAGCAAAAAGCATAATTTATTGGTATGCAGGCCAATGTGACTGAAATAACACCTGTGTCATCTCCATCAGATAAAATGTTGGAAACAAAATTTCCAGTATCATTTTTATTTCAAAATGTGAAGACTCATTCCATGCCAGAATTATAAGTCTGATTCCTCGGAGTGCGTGCAGTGTAGGTGAAATGAAATTATCAATCTAAATTTATTTATGCATTTGTGAGTTATTTTTGTGGTTCAGGTTAGGAAGCTAAGTGGTTACTTCACAGAAAAAAATCACAGATTTTCTATAAGGGTGAATATGATAAGCTGAGATATTCAATTATGACATAAGGGTGTTATTTTTTCATGAAAAAATAATTATCTGTGCCCTGTGTCTCATCTCTTTCAACAGCCACAGTACTAAATGGTCATTTCTCATAATTCAGGTATCTCTCACTCCTACTGTCCTCTTGTGTAAATTCTATCTTTTTGGAAGCTCCTGCCTTTACAGTCTTACAGGAAATTCTAGTCTTTGTTCATGTCTCCCTTACCTCCCCCATTAGGACACACTGAAAAGACAATTAAAACAAGAGGAAATCATATGCCAGCCTTGAGATATTAGTTTTATGCCAGCTGAGAGCCATTCATTGAATTGAAATAGCCCAGCAAATGGAGCTAATTTGAATAGCAGTGACTCAGAAAACGTGTACCAAGCCTGAAGTGTTACTGACAGTGGGGCAGATAAGTACATTGAAAATCTTGTCAAATAGACTTGCTTTTTTCTAATTTGACTAAAATAACTAATCATGCTTTTATTAAAATCTCTGGGATCTTGATTTGACTTGAACAAAATAAGGATTCAGTTTAAATATATAAAGTGAAAATATTTCAGTGTTGCTCAGTCCCAATACAAATCCTGATATATATAAATACTGTTGTTTAAGACTTCAGAGGAGTACATTTATTGCTACTGTTTCATTTTGCTAGCAAGATCAGCTAAATTTTCCAACTTGTAAGAAGTAGCAGAAGTTAGCTGTGACTGTTTGCATGCCCAAGTAGAAAGGAATTAGAAAACATTATTTCCTATCTTCAAAGTATTTTATTTTTTATATGTGGTTTGCAGTTTTCAATGAAAAATAGAAAAATATTGAAAAAAAAATCAAACTAAAACCACAAACCTCCCTGGTACTCAAGAGGAATTTGTGGAGGTTTTTTGTTTGTTTATGGTGCTGTATTTTGGTTTTGGAAGTAGCTAAAGCATTCCTTTTTATACATTTGCCAACTCGTTTCTCATGTATTTTAGAATAAGGAAGCCTCTGTGGAGTACAAAAGAAATAATGAATATGACTCAGATTTTGGCCAAAATGCAAATGCTGCTAACTACTAAAATTTTGACCTAACTCCACAATAGATCAGGATCCTGTCTTCATTTCATGTTGTAAATAAAAATTGATAATTTTCTGTCAATGTAAGACTAGGTTAAATTGATTTTTAAATTAATTCGTTTTAAATTAAATAAATTATTTTAAAAAACTTTTTTTAGACTTAAAATATCAGATGGTAGATGCCCAAAAAACAGCATGTCCTTGAGCACAACAATTACCATTTTAGTTTATCCTAGTAACTGATTTGCTGTTCTAGTTTTGTTTCTCTGGAATTGTCCAGAGACCCTCGAGAACGGATCACAGAAGTGTGAGATGTTTATTATGCTCCCTCAGCCTTCCCAGTTTCTGTCACCTAATGACTGATTCACACCTTGCAACATGAAGATTTAGGTAGCTTGTTTTCTTCTTTTCTTGCTGCCATATCTATTGTAGCAGTAGGTGTTCTGCTTCCTTTTGATAATCTCTAATCCTTTCTTAAACTATGTAGACTGTTGTGTATCCCTATTAAGTCTCTTAGGTCAATTATTTGTTTTATAAACCCGTTCCCCAAAAAACAGCTATAAACATACTCCCCCCCCACCCCCCCCCACATATCCTTCCCCACACCTCCCAAAAAAACAAAACAAAACCCATGCAACAACTTAATAGTTTTAAGTCTGTTAACCTTGTGCTTTCTAGCTATCTCATGTTAGTGTATTAGAACAGAACGGAAAGAGAAGCCCCAAATTTTTTTATATATGATATATATTTTATATCTGAACATAGCCAGCCTTTCAGACCCTGTTATCTTTCTTCGCTCTTCTTGATATCCGTTTTGCTTCCAATCTTTTTGTCTCTTTCCTTTCTTGTATCTAAAAATCCTATATTTCTCAGAACGAGTAAAAGCCCATATAAATATCTGTTGCAGATTCCCCACTGGAAATGTAATTGCATCAAATGCTTGTATAAGCATTTTTGCAAACACAAAGTTTATGTAATATGGCTTGGATTTTATATGTTATGATAGCAAGGTATGTTTAAATAAGAACAGTGCATTTTTGTTATTCTAATTCTAAAATATCTTTTGAAAAAGATATATAAGACACAATCCTATGCTTTATATCTGCACTGAAAATATATAGTAGGTACAAATGTGTTGGAGCTATCTTAGTACACCATTGATTTTGGTAACAGTCTGTAAGGATCTGGTCACTCAGTACTGATTTAGAGATGCTCTTATTTACTCAATTTTCCTGTTTAGATTTGCTACCAGGACTAACTTGGCATGGTTTTATCCACGGACTTTTACTTCAGAAATGTCTCTCTATTTATACCATACTGAAATTTAGGCAAAAGATTACATAGCCGTTTGCCTTAGTGTGTAGAAGTTTCCATGCCACTGGATGATTGTTAGTAGAAGTTTCCTTTGGTACTTCTTGGTGACACACTTAGTGGGAGCAGTAATGTATTTCCTCAGTCAGTGTGTAGATCTATATAATTTGAAGCAAGATTGTAGCCTGCAGAAAGAAAGGAACTAAGGGACAAAGGTATTTTGAAAAAGCAAGGAAGAATTGATTTACACTTCAGTTTAGTCTCACTGTTTCCTTGTTCTTGAGAGGGCGATATCCTCTTAATATTTGCTGGTGACAAAATATGAGTATTAATTATCTCAGAGGAGTCTTTGGTAAATAAATATACTTAAACTTCTCCAGGAAGGACCAGATATAGCATTGAGGTACATATTTCCAAACCAGAAGCTTTGTAACAAATGCTTGTGACTGTAAACTAATACTTTTAATATTATTTATTTATTAGCATTAATAAATACCATACACTTGTAAATTGATACAGATGACAGCATGATGATATAGATTACACAATTCTGAAATATCAAGCTGTTGTATTCTTCAGAAATGGAGAATTACGTTTTGTCAAAGGACTTTTTTACTCTGCAATATTTTTAAGTAATACACATGCCAAATGAGATACTGACTGTTTCTGTGAAGCTTATAAAGTTTAAGAACAACCTGAATGTTCTTTTTGGGTGCGGTTGTAAATGTCAGTCTAATCCATAGCTATTTTTTCCACTGATAAATACCACCCAAGAGTCTCTAATGCTGTTCCGGAAGAAAGCTTATCTTTATATTTCCCTCCTGGAGATCACAGCGGTTTCTGAGGATATGCTTTGAAAGAGCTTCTTACTGAGGTGCAATGAGGTATCAGGTTTCAAGAAAAGGCAGGTCTTTACACAAGAACAAATACATGAAAAAATCCATAAATTCACCTTGATCCAGATTGATTTTATCACTATATTTATCAATATATTTCTGAGAAAACAAAGTGCTGTCAGCTTTATTTGGAGTCATATGGAGGACCTAAGGAACAAGATTTAATACCACTCCATAGTTGTTTATATTCATAGAATCGCTGCAGTTGAGTATTTGCTGCAGGTGGAATGTACCTCTAGTGGTCATTTGGTTCAATTCCCCTGCTCGAAACAGGGTCAGCTAGAGCAGTCTGCTCAGTCAAGTTTTGAATACTTCTAAGGATGGAGACTCCAAAATGTCTCTGGGAAACCTTTTGCAGTGCTTTAACACTCTCAGACTATTTTTTTTTATATATTTAGATGGAATTTCTTATATCTCAGTTTGCACCAATTGCCTCTTTTCCTGTCACTAGGCATCACAAAGAAGGCTCTGGCTCAGTCTTCCTCCTCCCTTTTATCAGGTATTTATAGACATCACTAAGACCCTTTGCTTCAAGGCTTCTCTTTTCCAGACTGAACAGCAGAGCTCTCTCAGCATCTTCTCCTATGAAAAATGCTCCGATTCTTCACCATTTTTGAGGCTCTCTACTTCAGTACTTTGGTATCTGTCTTGTATTGGGCAGCCCACAACTGGTCCTAGGTTGGTGACACTCTTCCTAATGAAGCTCAGGAGACTTTTGACCTTAACCTGTTGAGGTCCCTCTGAATGGCAGCATAACCACTGTATCAACCACTCCTCACTGTATTATGTCACATGAAGTTTCTGAGGATGCGCTCTATGGTATTGTCCAGGTCATTAATGAAGGAATTAAACGCTGCTGGTCCCAGTACAGATCCCTAAGGTACACTCGTAGTGGATTGGCTTCCAGCTGTGCCACTGATCACAACGCTTTGAACACAGCTTTTTAACAGGCAGATTTTACTCCGCTTAATTGTCACTTTATGTAGACCATCATTTTGTCTATGACAACGTCATGGGAGACAGGATCAAAATCTTAAGCAACATCTACTGCTCTCTCTTCATCCACTGAGTTAGTCATTTCATTGTAGAAGGCTGCCAGTTTGGTCAGACATTTCTTTTTCATAAATCCATTTTGACTACTGATCTCCTTCATCAATTTGCAGTTGCTAAAACCATTTTGAGAATGCATGTTTTCAGCACCATCTATGTATTTGAGATGTCAGTGTTTAGTCTAAGTGAAATAACTGGAAGAAAATAGTTTAAGAATTGTCTGTAAAATACTGTTCCTCTAAGTTTTTTATTTTGGTAGATTGTTGCATGCTATTTTTTCCCTACAAAAAGAAAAAGAGAAACATAAAACATTCTGTATCAATGAAATTACACTGAACAGTAATATAACATGTAATAATGAACTTTACCACAGTAATATAATATGTATTAATGAACTTTACCACATTATGTAATATTTCAAACTAAATGAGGCAAAAATATGACTCAGGGAAGTTGACAGAATTTCCCTCCAAGCAGATTTCTAATGTAACATCAGCAGGGAAGAAGACCATCTGTCCATGTGTTTTTCTGAAAGGATATTCAGGTTTCTTTGGAAAACAACCAGACCCTGTCCTTGTAGAGTTTGGCAAATATGTGATATAAAATGGAGTCATTTAGCAGATTGAAGGTTTTCGTGCAATTCAAGAGACTAGAATGACAGGGAAGGGAACAGCCTTAGCAGTAAAAATCAGTGTATGCCCTGTCCTCATGAAATAATAGTAATGGTAATACTTAGAGCTTGATAGCTCTTTAAATGTTAATACATACAGTAAAGCCTAAGCTAAGGCAATATCATCTGCTGCACGTACTTTTAAAGCTCTTTATAAGTATATTCCCTATAAGTATCTTCCCTGTGCCAGAAAAAGATATAGATTGTTTTTCGTCTCTGCAGTACTTTGGTGCTTTAAGTCTTATATTTCCTGAAATGTGTTCTCTTCCAAAAAACATTGAAAATTATGCTCAAATGTGGTACCTGCAATTAGTATATTGAAACTTGAAGTTATATCAAGAATTAATTTGAACTGTAAAACTGAAGAACTTATGCACTTTCTCTGAATAGAGCAATCTTGTTAAATGCAAAATTCTCATTTGAGAATTTTACCATAAAGCTGTTTATTGTAGAGGTACTCAACACCTGTGGATTTTCTCACCAGTTTGCCTCTTTGAGTTCTCACTAACCTACAAATCCGTGAAGATGTACAAGAATGTTACATGTTGTAACTAATGTGACTAAGGTTGTTCTTCATGAAGAAATCTTCTTTATTTCAACTCTATCTGTATGTTGTTTTCCTAAACTTGTAATTGGTTTTTTAACAAATCTTGGCCCGCATTGATATTTTGATACATATAACTAATTTTATGAATTTACATAATTCATTAGTTGGGAAAGAACATGATTGCGTAAGGGATATGGGAGAGACACCATTGCAGAAGTTATTGGCTTAAGGTTCTGTGATCTAGATTATAATGAAGGATAGATTAATTAATTGTTCTGACTTGAAAAAATATGTATATAGAAATTTAAATTTTTTGTCTTTTGTCAAAGCAGTGAGATAATAATTTCATAAATTATATTGGACTCAGCCTGTCGAGAGAAATTAATTTCCCTGCTGAGTATCTTTTGACTTACGGATGTATCGTTGTTCTTGGATATCCTTGGTTTGACGTGCTGTTTTTGTGACATACAGGAAGAGAGACTACACTATGTAATATTTAATTTTGCTCTCCAGATTATATAGAACTTCATAGGTTTACAACAATACCACTTTTTTGTGCTCAGAAGATGAGAGTAAACCAATTTTAAATTAATGCAATATGTTCCTCAAGGAAAAAAGTAAGGGAAGCTGCAATCTGTTCTTGTGGTTTCAGGACCCTGTAGAGAAAATTCAATTCAGCAAGGATATCATAAGTGCCAGAAATATTTTGGGAAGGTCAGAGCATGACAGGAGGTCTTGCAAATAATAAATTAAGAGAAAAGGAGAAAACTACATTTAGCTAGTTATACTTAAGAGATTTGAACATCAAGCAAAACCCAAGAATCCCTCTTAAAAAGGAACAACACAGATGAAAAAAGAACAAGATTTTTCAGTTACTGAAATTTTAAGAAAATTTTTCAAATTTGGGTTTTTTTAGTCTCTCTGGAACAGTCTTGCACCTTATTTAAAAAAAAAAAATGGACTACATATTAGAAATTCATAACACTTCAGTTTATATATTTATAACTCAGAGAAAACCCAAAGAGGCATTCAAATTATGGTACATACAAGATACATGAGCATTAAACCCCCTTGAAATGGTTCTGACATATCAGGCAGTTATGACTTTTAAGCTCAGTGATTCGAAAATGAAGTGACACAACAGGCAGTGTGGATTCAATATACCCAGTAGTGCACAGAAAGTGACAGTTTATTTATCTTAGAGGGTTTATGGTCTTTTTTTAAGGGAACGGAACTGAGGCAGGAGAATCAGGAAACAACATTTAAAATAAATTTCTGAACAGTTCCGCTGTAGAGAAAACTGTTTCCACTCTTTAGCTGATAAAGAGATCAAATTTTTACATAATCTGTTGTTTCTGATAATATTTCATGATATAGAAATATCAATTTTCAGTCCTAAATTAGACAATCCTGTGTTACAGATGTGGAACATATGTATTGTTTCATTTCAGTAGGCATAGAATGAAATGAGTTCTTGAAAGAGAAAACAGATACAAATCATAGTTCATAGAATCACAGAATATTAAGGGTTGGAGGAGACCATAAAGATCAACCAGTCCCAACCCCACTGCTATGAGTTGAAGCATTCAGTATTATTTTCGTTTTCCGTGTTTGACAGATCAACTCATGTTACTCTTCTAAACAACTCAGACTAATGATCAAATTCAGGTTTTCACACATCCAAAGTTTGTAACTTTAAAGAACAAACAGCTGGCCTTGTGACAAAGGCTGGTTTTGTTTCAAGAAAGAATTCTTGAAAGTGATATATTGGCTATTTTTTCTATTATAAGATAGCAATTAGAAAAAAATATATATTGTCATTTTGTCATGCAATTTTGTCTTAACCTTTTGAAATCCAGGTACAAGTAGGCATACAGAGCAGGTGCAGCAGTGTCAGTTCAGGGACACTGGTCTGAAATATTTGTTATATCACTCTTAGTGAAATGATTTTAATAATTTAGAGACATTTCTGCAAGCCCTGACACTTAGCAAAATGCCAGCAATTGTAAGCAATCTTCAGTATGCCAGGAGTGAGGCAGAGTTCCTTATATTTGATGATTATGTTTTACATGCAGCTAGACAAATGGAGCTTGCCTCAGAGAGTTACAAAGGGGGTCCTGTGCTCTATGAAGCCTATGGGAATAGTAAGAGCCTGAAACATTGACAGAATAGACAGATGCTTTTATGTGCCCTTGTTGGAATGACTCTTAAAGGCAGCATACATGTGGCCAAAAAGGCTAGGGAAGAAGTTGCTAAAAATTCTGGGATTTTTCTTAATTTCACTTAAATCCATGTATGTATGTATGTCTATAGCCTTATTCACCCTGCCATTTTTCTAAAATACAAGACTCCTCTGTTTTGAACACAAATATTTATTCTCTCCTTATTGTTGCCTGAAAGTCATAAATAAGCTAAAATATGGCCATTGGCTAATTTGCTAAGGTGTAGGTCATTCACTGAGTTAATATTTGGTTGCAGTTTTAACTCTTTTATTGTTTCAAATAATTATGAATCTAGGTTTCTTCCCCCCAAATCATTCTTTCACAGGTTGGTTCCTCATGACACGCCAGTATTCCCTGCTGATTTTTACTTATTATAATTTGAAACAAACCTGGGGGATTTTTTATCTCAGTAATAAACTAAAAATTATACCGCCACTTTTCTGAACTAGTGAATGAAGAAGTTTAAGGTAATCTAATGTTTTCAGGTAATAAAGAATACATGTTTATATTGTAAATTCCGTCCTTTTCCAAAAATCAGTTGGTGGTATGGGAGAGTCACAGATATCTAGCACACAGTTCAGCTAGACAAATTTCACCAAGTTTCTCATCAGCAGTTGGAGAGCCCTAGGCTTTGGTTCTTTGAAACTATTGTGACAAAGTGGAAAAGATACTGCTGTATTTCTGTTTTGCTTTACTTTGTTTCAGAAAGTTCGAAAGATTCAGTTTTTTACCATCTATCTCGTAATTGCAGTTTCATATCAAAAAATATTCCCTCATTTTAGGTGGCAGCAAAGTACAGACAGTAGAGATATATCATTGCCACATACAGATACTGAAATGCCATTTTGTAGTAAGGAGAGACCATCAGAAATAACTGGCAAAACAAACCCTCTGTACACACAAGGTCGCTGTATCTGAAGCAGCATAAAGAAACTTGTGTCAGCTTTAGCACCTGTCTTTCTACAACTGTTATTAACTGTTTACACCTCCTAAAATTCCTGTGCAATACTTGAGTGCAAAAGAACCTTTGGTTGGTAAAGCATCCACATCAGAAAGTCAACTAGTGACTGACTGATGTGTGTGCCTTTATTCTCTGACAGCAAAGCAAAGCCAGCATCTCTTCTTCTACTTCCAGAGATAATAAAATAGATTGAGATCCAATCTGTGTCAAAGAACTGAATGAAAGACTTTCAAAAACCTTTTTTGCTATTAGCAGTCTACCACTTGTGATTGGACTTGTCATTCAAACAATCTAAAATTGACAATTAAATTAAACTTTAGTAATCCGTTGTCATTAACACTAAGAAATTGATTACTTACATTTTCTGGAGGGGATCCTCAAAATTAATCACACTCAGCAGAACTTGATTTTGCTTTTAAATTCTGTGAAATTTCCATTGTGTTTATAATTCTCTTACAACACTTGAAAAAAGTTTATCCCTAATTCAATCAGTCCTCTCACTTAGGGTTTTAGAAGAGCCTCCATATATCATGAATCACTGGTAACATGGTAGAATTGAATTACTCCAAATCAATCTCTATTAATAAAAGAGAACAGGTAGATGTATTATACAATACATTAGGGAAAAGAAGATATGGCACAATAAAAGATGCATTTCATCCCTAAAAGGTGACTGTGGTATTTATTGCATCTTCTTAGAAAGTTAAAGCAAAGGCTGAAACTGTTGGTGCAAGACAGTTGTACAGAAGAAGGTAAATTGCCCACACGGATAAATATCAGTCCTCTTCTCATGTAGAAATCTGTTTTAAAATCATCTCAGATTCAGCCTGTTGCATTAATATCTACTAAAATTTGTGTTATGTCCTGACAATGCTGGAAATGGATTATTTTGAGTGTAGCACCTCAGAGAGTGAAAAAACATAAAAATTATGTCTGAAAGGTATAAAGCATGGGGAAAACAAAATACTTCAATCTTCTGTGTAAAAAAAAAACAAAAAGCAAAAAAACCTGGGAAAGATATTTGTGTTGTGGATAGCATGTGAGATTCTGTACTCTGTTCTGACTCTCTTGCTGTGAACTTCATCATGTGCATGAATTCATTTTTCTTTCTTTATCCTTAATGAAAATAACATTCTAAAGTGTTAATATTGAACTGAGAATATTGAACATTGTTTTAAAAACTGAATGAACTAGAGAAAATCATCTTAGACAATAAATCATTTTTGGCTAAGTAAAAGGAGATGTAAGGCCATGAAGTACTTCACTATAGAAGTTCTCTGGCAAGATTTCTGTCCACCTCATAGGAATTGGTAGCTTAGTCTCATGAAAGAATGATTAAAGGTGTAAAAATGGAAACATTATTTGAAATATGTAGTCTTTTTAGAGCCCCTGTGGAAAAGGCTCCAAGTTTTAATCATATGCTTCCTTTAGAGTCAAATTGGGCAGACACTCCGTTGGAATGTGGAACAAATTTGAGAACCCATCCTTGAAACATGTGGTGCAACCTTGCAGTTCAGCTTGTCAGGAGAAAAAAGTTGATGGAGAAATGTGTTGTGGGATTCGGAGTGCTTCCCAGGTCTTGGGTTTTGGTCTTCTCTGTTCTTGACTTCACCCTGGCATGAAAGACAAACTGCACCTGTCCCTCCTTACTCTTCAGCAGTAGGAAATCCAGTTGCCTGAGCAAGGGAAGAAGTGGTTTCTTTTAATGATTCCTTGGAAAGGGAGCCAAGGCTATGAGGGCTGCCAGGTCGAGCACCTGCCTTATTGTGTACCCATGACATAAAAAGGAGTTGTACTCCCAAAGGAATACAAGTTTAAAAGCTGTTACTCTGTCCCTGACTGCTTGTTGAGAAATTAGCTAGGGCATTTAAAAGGAGCATCATATCAAAGCAACACGGGAGACAATTATATGGAAGAGTGTTTTATTAATTTGCTTTTTATTTTTACTGCTGGGAATTTTATACTTGAAAATTTGTTTCTTTTTTGTTGGCAAAATGCTATTTTGAAAATATAGCCTTCTTGATTTTGAAAGGGATACTCAATATTTTTTATCAATTAGGTATATAAAAATATATCCAGATAAAGATAATGAAATTGAATGTCTCCTTCCTGATTTTGTATTAAAATGAAGCTAGTATAGAACTCTGTTCCTGTGACACAGTGGCAATATCATAGATTTTGACAGTCTCCATTTCCCGTATATAAATTTGGACTAGAGTTCTTCTATTGCTATAATTCTTTTTGTATAACTTATGAGACATAAAAATATGGATGATAATATAGGTTATGGCTACATTTTTCTTTGTCGTTTGCATTCTCTTATAAAAATTTTGCCTGAGCTTTTCACACTATAAACTACACCGATGCTGACTCAGGGTAGATTTTTTCCAAACTAAAATTCTTCCTTTCCCTCAGGATCTTTGACACTTCAGAACTGCTGACCTAGAAAGAGCACACTGTTAAAATACTGTTTTATGCTAGAGTCTCAAAAAAGAAACTGATAGATGACTAGCATTCACAGCCTTTAGCTGACATAGGTCTATTTGCGGATGTCTGTGCAGGAAAAAAAATGATGAAATTCAAACTCAAGAAATTGGGAAATGCAACTGTGTTTCATCGTGGCTTTTGTAATTTTATTGGTTGGGAAAAAAATCCACTAGCTAACATTAGGATGATGAAGTAAAACTAATTCTGTTGCAATTTTCTCCCATTTGATGTACAGTTCTACTTTTTGGGAGGTTTATTATTATAGATAGATGAAAGCATTGCATTTCATAATTGTTAGCGCTATTAATCACAGAATGACAGAATATGCTGACATGGAAGGGACCCACAAGGATCATCAAGTCCAACTCCTGACCCTGCACAGGACTATCCCCAAGATTCACACCACATGGCCAAAAGTATTTTTCAAACACTTCTTGAACTCTGGCAGGTGTAATGATGTGACCAGTTCCCTGGGGAGCCTGTTCCAGTGCTCAAACACCCTCTGGGTGAAGAACCTTTTCCTGATATCCAAAACCTAAGCATACCCTGACACAGCTTCAGGCCATTCCCTCAGATCATTGTCACTGGTCATCACAGAGAGGAGGGGCAGGCGCCCCTCCTCCTCAAGAGGAAGTTGAAGACTGCAATATCCCCCCTTAGTCTCCTCTTCTCCAGGCTGAACAGAAAAAGTGACCTCAGCTGCTCCTCATACGGCTTCACCTCAAGGCCCTTCCCCATCCTCATGGCCCTCGTTTGGACCCTCTCCAAAGCTTAATGTCTTTCTTATATTGTGTCATCCAAAACTGCCCGCAGCACTTGAGGTGAGGCTGCCCCTGTGTAGAGCAGAGCAGGACAATCCCCTCCCTTGCCTGGCTGGCGATGCTGTGCCTGATGCACCCCAGGACAGGTTCACCCTCCTGGCTGCCAGGGCACTGCTGACTCATATTCAGCTTGCCATTGACCAGGACCTCCAGGTCTCTTTTCACAGCTCTGCTCTCCAGCATCTTATTCCCCAGTCTGTACATACATCCAAGATTACCCATCCCAGGTGCAGAATCCTGTCTTTGTTGAACTTCATTTGGTTGGCGGTTGCCCAGTCCTCTAATTTGTCGAGGTCTCTCTGGAGGGCCTCCCTGCCTGCAGTCAAGGGAGTCAACAGCTTCTCCCAGTTTTGTATCATCTGCAAACTTGCTTAGAATCCATTCAAGTCCTGTGTCCATGTCATTTATGAAGACGTTGAAGAGCACAGGGCCATAGAAGGATGAACTGCCATACAAACTGCTGTGCCACATCCTTACTGATGTACCACGTCCTTAGTGATGTGTCACAGCCCTGTTTGCCTGTTTTCTGTGCTCTGGCTTGCTTGCATATCCTGGAGACATTTAAATCTCCCTTGGCTGTTCGCAGCACTGGCCCTCCTTGCCTGATTGGCTACCAAGGGTCATGATGAGGCTCCTGAATCTTGGGGAGTCCCTGTACAGCTCGATCTCACCCCTGGTCTTTTCTTCAGTCATGGCGGTTTGAGCTTTGCCAACTGAAATAAAAATTCAAAAAGTGTTTGATCAAATTTGATTTTCGATGAAATGAAGTTATTGAACAAGAGAATTGAAAAGAGAATAGTTTTTCAGGGTATCAAGCTGATATTGGAGTATGTCATGTAGAATTATTGCCATACTATTAGAGGAACCAAAACAATTTTCAAGATACATGCATGATTATACATTCATTATTTTATTCAAAGATCTTCTGGTGCAAGTTGCTTCGTCCCTTATATATAGTCCCTTCGTCCCTTGTGTATACACAAGAATATCTTCCATTACTTGCTGAAAAGTTACCACTCTGGGTTAAAGGTTAATAAATTTAAAATATAATATAAATATAGCATTTTCAGAGGATGAAAATTTAATAATTCAGATTTTCTTATATAAAGGTTAGCACAAATACATATAAAATTAGCTGACTTTTTTTTTAGATTGACATTTAGTCAGATAATATTTTCTTGTATTCTTGAAATAATACACTTAACCTTCCTCCCCCACCCCTATGTCATTGACAAATGGAAGAGCAAGGATGATCAAAGGAAAAAAATTGAAATACTCTATTGAAATACTGCATAAGTTAGCTAGGATTCTCTTTAAAAGATTTTAAGTTTGCCAGTGATGGCAAACCAGTTCTTCCAAAGAGATGTTTTAAAATTGTTTTACACAGAAGAATATTTAACAGTAGAGTGAGAATTACTTGCACAACTTGACTTGAAATGACTTTTCACTTTTTTGGCTGGCAATGTCCTGTACTCAGTGTGCCAATCATCTACATAATCCCCATGGCAAATTGGATAAATTAAAAACAAAAGAAATGTCCTCTTCAGGGGAGGAATCATCACACAATCAGTTACCAGCTGAGGGCATTTACAAACATGTTAGAGTCCCAGAGGACCCAGTTTCACTGACAGGACAGTTTGTCTTGTAAAGAATGTGCTGCAGTTTTGCAAAAGTCTTTGCAGTTCATTAGTTAAAATTTATTTTTGAACAAAATTGGGTTTTTTTAGAGTCTATAAGGACTTAACTATAAATGTCAATCCTGTATAAAAGCAAGGAATTATCATTGGGATAATTAATTTTGTATGTTTTTATCTGAAGGGAAACTGGAACCCTTCAAATCAATTCCTGTTGGTCTCTTCAACTTTAAATACTTACTGTCTGAAGCTGGTTTAAATCTTAATGAATGTGACAACAAATGCATGGTCACATTCTGCAAAAGTTCTGATGTAGTTTCTCTCACTTGGCCATAAATCATTTAGACAGAAATTATGTAAATATTGGAAGACTACAGCACAGTTACACATTAGGTCCTTTGGCAGACAAATGTGTCTGTATGCTCAAACATAGTTTAAGAAGTCTCTGCTCTTTTCTACTCCTACTCGGTCAACCCTAGCCACTACTGCAGAATTTCCCTCTTACCTCTATCAGTTCAATGGTTTTAGTTGAGCTGTGATTTTAGATTGTCTTAATAAACAATCTAAATTCTACTTTTTGCTATTGTCTGTTTACATTCTTTGGTAAGCCAGTTCATCTGAGTGATACGATGGATGCTTTTCCTTAGCCGAAAAGGAAAAGATAACACAAAACCGTATACTAAGAGAAAGTAAACCACAATTTCTTTCATTACTCTTATTTTGTCTGTAAGAATCTGAAAATTCAGTCTTACATAACTAAAAGCATTGCAAGGAGATGTTCAGTATATTTTTTAAATTATCTTTAAACTTCCAAGGACTTCTCCAATCTTTATTATTATCTCTATAGCACCTTCCTTTAAGTATACATTGTCCTTTAAATTCTGAAGAATGACTGGTCATTCACTTCAGTAATCTTTGTTGAAAGGAGTCACTAAGCCACTTCCCTACACCAAATATTCTCTTAAAGTTTGTTACTCACAGGCAAGATTTTGTCTGAGGAAGCTTGGTAGAATTAGCTCGAAAAATACAGATCAGCTGGTAGATGTGTTTGTTTGTTTGTTTGTTTGTTTTAGTGCTAAAAAGAAGTGAACAAAATTAAACCTGTATATATGACAAACTAGTAAATTATTTTCATTGCCACTTAGAATCAAATAGGAAGATACAGTGATTTATCTATAATACTAAGAGTAGGAATTTTATAAATTTTAATATTTATTAAAATGTTAATTAGTAGACTGAACAATATCTTTGCTTAGTTCAATAAAAACTAAGTTCTTATGACAAATTTTCTTAATTTTATTTGAATTTCAGGACTGAGTTTAAGGTTAAAATATTTAAAGTCACAATGATTTTAAATGTGCATAAAGCTCCAGAATCCTAGAAGGGCTGACAAAATTCAAGGAAGAAAGAAATTGATGGACGTGTTTCTTAGGGTCCTCAAGAATTTCCTTAAAAAATTCACTGTTAATTTCTTTTTAAATTTATTATAAAAATGTTACATATACAGCTTTTAGAGTACATTTGGACAACTTTGACATACTTTTTGTATATTTAAACACTTTGACAGTTGTATACCAAGGGCTTTATGCTTTACAGGAACCATTTTATGAGATGTACTAACTAAGTTTAAATGTTCATTCCCTTTGTTCAAAAGTCAGAGCTGAAAACACAGACCAGAACTTTTCCCACTGCTTATTAGGAGTAACGTGGGGAAAAACAAATTAGAATCTAAAGTTTCACTGAAAATAACTAAGGTGCACTGGAAATATTTCACGGAGATTTTAACAAGTTTATAGAATAATAAGAAGACTATTACAATGGAAAGTTAAGTATAATGGTTTGTACTGACAATTACTGTAAAATTCTGATACAGAATTACCTGGAACTGTTTGATCTCTTTATGTTTAGGAGAGCTTGACTAGCTGCCTGAAGCACAACATAAAATATTCAAACTACTGTCGTGCCAGAAATGAACAAAAAAAAGCAGAAAGCATTCTTAATTTTTTGGTATGCAATGTGCACTGCTTTGCTTATGCAGAAACATGAGAAATACTCAAACACTAATGCAAGCCAGAATGAGATCTTTTTGGCAGTTTAACACTGTTGCTAAGGAAATATAACAATTTTTAATTTCTCATATTGCTCTGTGATCCTAAATTTAAAGCAAATCAGTCTTTATGATTCTATTGATTGATTCTGCAGGTTGCAGAAGTGATGCAGGTCCATGACATTTCTCATGTTTCGGTCTAAATGTTCTGTGAAAAACTGCAGTCGTGAAACTCTATTTGGTGTAGTCTTTGTCAGTGGAGAAAAGTTTTCCTTAGTATTTTAAAATCTGCAGTGAAAGTGTTTGGTGTGGAAAAATTACCCAGTTACTGAAACAGAAATAAATTCTGAATAGCTACAGAGTTGAAATGAAAGTCGGATTGTTAATTATATCCTTTGGAAAAGATCTGTATTATTAAAAGGGGGCAATTATCTCAATGGCAAAGTTGACAATAGTGCAGCTCCCACTGTGAAATAGTATTCTTCCCTGAAGTGGCATGTGCCACATCCTTTCCTGAACCACAGTCCTTTCTACAGAATTTTATTTCCTCAATTTTGACCTTCAGAACAGGTCTCATGGCTTGTTTTACTCTGTGATTGGCAAGCCTCAAAGCAAATTTCCTAACAGAAAGGCAATTTATTGAACCACCAAGATATGTTCTACAATATAGGTGGGGATAAATATCTCCTTTTCCAAAGACAACAAGTTTTAGAGGAGACATGAAACAAATTCTGAGCTCACATATTGGCCAAGTTTATGTCATACTAATGTCAAAGCTACTTATTAAATAGTTTGCAAGGTTAAAGAATATTGAACAGCAAAACCTGAAATAATACTTTTCAAGGTCACTTTCTAGATGCTGACATTTCAGGATTAAGGGTGAATACATGATATGTAGGACATATTTGGGGTTTTTAATCAATATACTCTCTTCTACTTGTGTTCAAGATAATGTAGCATTTTCTATTGATTATTCATACTCTGTGGTGATAAAAAATGCATGTGTTGTTAAAAAATAATACATCAGATTAAGTGGTTCTGCCTGGAGGATTGAAAAGCAAAGACTATTCTGACTTAATTATTATCTGTTTGCATACCTATTCAAAAATGGAGGATGCTGCACCAACCACATAGGTATGAAACATCTTCATTCCTTTTTAAATCAGCAATGATTGTTAATTGAGAATTTTATGGTTATCTTTCGATATGAGAAAACCACACTCTCCTCCTTCAGGTGGGAAGCTGCCAGCAGATGTCATTTCCCCAGGGAAATTCAGAGCAGCCCTAACCATAGAATCAGGAATGGTGTATAGTAAAGAAAGGAGGAGGAGACAGAGGTTTTATAGTGCATTATCACCTAGGAAAGCCTAATGATCAAGAAGAGAAAATGATAAGAAATAAGGAGATAGATCCTTTCTTGTGAGAAGATAGGAGACATCTGGGATGCAAGCAACAGTGGTCCTGAAAAGAAGACTGTGACTGTCTGCAAGGAGTATGGAAAGGTGTAACACATGGTTCCACAGTTAAAACAGTTAAATATTTGCTTCTGTTCTTTTACAGCCAGACCATGTGGAAAGTTATCTGATTCTTCTAGCTGGACCGTCTAAATTGAATTTTCTCAATAACACCACAGGAGTAGCTTTTATGAAAAAAATGCTGTACAGACAAGTTTGGACTGAATTTCTTGCTTAGGAGCTGGTAAAATAGATGCTGAGACCTTTGCAATAATGTTGAAGTTCTCAGTCCTGGCATGTTCAAGATCATCTTGTTCAAACCCCCTTGCCATGGGCAGGGGCAGCTTCCATTAGACCAGGTTGCTCAAAGCCTCATTCAGCCTGGCCTTGGGCACTTCCGGGGCTGGGACATCTACAGCTTCTCTGGGCAACCTGTACCAGTGCTTCACCACTCATAGTAAAGAATTTCTTCCCAGTATCTAATCTAAAATTACTTTCTCTCAGTTTGAAGCCATTCTCCCTTGTCCCTTCACTATATGCCCTTGTAGAAAATCCCTCTCTATCTTTCTTGTGTGCTTTTTACAGGTACTGGAAGGCCACAGTTAGGTCTCCCCAAAGCCACCACTTCTCCAGGCTGAACAACCCCAATTCTTTTAGCTTTTCCTCATAGGAGAGGTGATTCATCCCTCTAATCATCTCTCAAGTGTTTCCATCCTGTGTTGGGAACCCCAGAGCTGGATGCAGCACTGCAGGTGGGGTCTCACCAGAGGGGAGAAGAGGGGCAGAATCCCCTCCCTCACCCTGCTGCTCACAGTGCTTTGGATGCAGCCCAGGACACATTTGGCTTTCTGGGCTGTGAGTGCCCATGGCTGGGTCATGTCCAGCCTCTCCTCCCCCAGCACCCCTAAGTCCCTCTCAGCAGGGTTGCTTTTGGTGATCAATAACCTATGTTGATACCTGGGGGTTGTGCTGACCCAGGTGCACCACCTTGTGCTTGGGCGTGTTAAATTGCACAAGATTCCCATGGGCCCCCTTTTCAAGCATGTCCAGGTCCCTCTGGATGGCATCCCATCCTCTAGATGTGTCAACCACACCACTCAGCCTGGGGTCATCTGCAAATTTGCTGACACTGCACTCAATCCTTTTATCATTGATGAAGACATTAAACAGTGCTGGTCCCAAAAGGACACAACTTACCACTCTTGTGCATCAGGAGCTGTTGACCACCACCCTTTGGATGTGATCGTCCAACAAATTCCTTATCCACTGAACAGTCTACCCATCAAATCTATCTTTCTTCACTTTAGAAAGAATGATGTTGTGAGGGACCATGTCAAAAGCTTTACAGAATTCCAGATAAATGACATCTGTGGCCCTTCCCTTGTCACTCTTGGCCCTTGTAATCACTCCCTCAGAGAAGGCCACTAGTTTAGTCAAGCAGGACTTGCTCTTTGTTAAGCTGTGCTGGTTGTGTCCCATCACCCTGTTCTCCATGAGCCTTAGCACAGCTTCTAGGAGGATCTGTTCCATGATCTTCCTAGGCACAGATGTGAGGCTGACAGGTCAGTACTTCCCAGGGTCCTCATTTATACCCTTTTCAAAAACAGGTACGTTTCCCTTCTGGCAGTCACCTGTGATTACACCTGACTGCCTTGACTTTTTAAATACCATTGAGAGTGGTTTGGCAACTACCTAAGCCAGTTCCCTCAGGATTTCTCAGCCTTCTCCTCACCCATTGTTACCAGTTTTCCACATTCTTTATTAGAGGGAGTTACACCTTCTTTGACCTTTCTTTTTTGGTTAGAAACAGAAAATCAGTGAATTATCTGTAATTCCTGTAATTGCCATTCTTTCTTTCATTCCTTTTGATGCCTTGATCAAAGCCTTGTTGTACCTTATGCTAAGCATCCACCTAATTGATAGTTCTTGTCTCAATGAAGTGCAATAATGCAGCTGGAAAGCACCTAACAATTCTTATAGGCAATGAGTGTGTGCAAGGGAAGACCCAGTAAAGCAACAATAATAATATCCCCTCTGTTCGCTAAGTGTTTCAAAGTTCGTTTGAGATGTGTTTGCTTCTGGTTATTTAACACAGGAACAGTAGAGAGAACTAGCAATGCAGAAAGCTCTGCCAAGGTAATTAGGATCCAGCAGTGAGTGATTCTGCTTGAAGGAAGGCTTATCAGGAAATATAGACATTGTAGAAACTAAGATAGCTACATGAAGAAACAAAAAATATGGGTAACTCCTTCTGATTTTTGCTGTTAAAGCTGCTGCTAATACTAGTGGTATCACTTAGTCAAACAGGTTGCCACCTATAAAATAATTCTATAAAATAATAGGTTTAATATTGACCTAAAATAAACATTCTAACTAAAATTGTAATTACTCATCTTGCCTTATTTTTGTGTCTTACTTTTTATTTAACATATTCATTTTAATGTGCATTAAACAGACTTTCTAATACTTTTTGTTTAATAGCAGGTCTTTCTTTTTTACTTTGAGCTATAAGCCTCATTCTCAATTTCTGCTACAATTTACACGTTTCTAAAATTCTACTTTGTTCTCTAAACTTTCTTTAGAATTTGTTTATTCTTCTTCAGCTTTAGAATTTTAAAAGATTTGTCAAAGAAATCATAGTGAAATAAAAACTGCTGATGGAAATAGTATTTTCATGTAGTCCTTTGCTGTATGTCTGCAAGGCACCACAAAAGTGGAACCCAGAACCGATTGATGTGCAGAAGAGTTCACGTTTTTCAGAACTTTTATTTCAGATTTTCCACAAAAATTGATATATATAATGAAAAAAGCTTATTTTGACAATTTCTTTCAATTTTATAAATTTTTCAATTTATTGCCAAGTAAAACTGATGTATAATTCCTGACATGCATGAAGCGAACAGGTGTTGACACACTTTCCTCTGTCATAAACATCTCAGAAACAAGAAATCTTGTAAAAGATTTACAGATACCCAGGTTATCAGATCACTGACTACAGCATGTTGTTGGGGTTTGTTTTGTTTTGTTTTTTCTTCTCTCAGCTACTTAATCTAAAATAAATGTGATTCAAATTCTGTAGAGAAATTCTCCCTCAATAGGGAGTGGTGGGCTATAGCTTTTAGAAGTACCAATATACTTTGATTTATATGAATTCTCCTGTAATATCTTCATCCTCTTCCTGGTGTTAATTGTTGCTATATTTCATATTGTAGCAGTTTAAGTTAAAACAGCATGGGAAAGACAGTCCTGTTTCACTGTAATTATATACCATGGTCAACACTTGCATACTAACACGAACTGAAAGATTGCTTTCCAAGACTGAAAATACCAATATGTATTGTTAGTTACCATTGAGCATAACTTAAATGACAAAAATCCTTTCAATAACTTATGGACCCACACCACAAGAACTTTGACAGGTTTGAAAGAAGTGAAGTACAGTGCTTCCACCCTTGATGTTTTTGCTTCAGCTTTTAAGACTTGCATTGGTTTTCCACATTTGTCTCCATTAAGGTTTTTGGGAGTTTTGCAGTTCAGTAATATACAGTTTTACTTGTTGTGTCACAGGTTTAATGACTAAGTAGTGAGCTTTGGGCTTATAACAAGCTTCCTCCAAGTACATTTGTAGTGTTGCTTTATTTTTACTTGGGATGTTTATATCTAAATCCCATTTTAAATTTTATTTGAAGTTCAAATCAATTCCACAAAAGCCATGTCTTTTGTCTGCAATTTAAATATCTGCTTCTGCTTTATCATTAAGTTTTTCTATGCATGATTGAATTCTTCCATAATAAAAATTTCATGGTGCATTATACAAGGAAGTAAAACAAGTAGGTTATTTCTGTCTGGAGGTTATAGCCGTGATCGTTGTTCATGTGGCTCCCTGGAACTCTGTATAATTCTTGTTGGGTACACCCATATTACTTTGGTAGGTATAGCTATGTTTGGGTTCAGATTTGGTGCGTCAGGAATCTGGTTGATATCTATGATTGCCTTTAGCATATAACAAGGCTGACATGGACATAGGGCAAAGGCTGGGAGTCAAGATAACGTCCTTTGATGACAAATAATTCTCTAGTATGTTTCTTGAAACTTTATCAATAACCTCAAGGATCAACTAGGATGTTTTGTTTGTTAGTTTCAAACTATTTGCTTGTGCTTTGTTTATCTTTCTTCCATACCTTTCATTTCTTTGGTGAGTCAATTAGGTGAGGTATATTACTCTCTCTGACTTGAAAAAAGCAGTTTCTATGTCAATGGTGATGTGGCTCTATGTCATTTGGGGTATTTTTACCAAATTAGTTTTGACGTTAAGTCAAATCTGCTACACATTTTGCCAGTGTGTTACATAAAAGACTGATTAATTATTTTTTTCTGCTTGCATTTTATGGCAATTATATGCAAATCAGTCTGGCCATGGATGAATGAAATGCATTGACCTATTAGTTTACCAGAATACTTTTCCAAACCTCTTCAGTGTGTAAGTCTCATGTGAAGAAATACAGACTTTTAATAACATTTGATCAAATTTTTAAGATATCTGGAATGTTTCCTTAAAGCATAAATCCAAAGGTGTTTACTGAAAATTTTCAATCAGATTTGCGATTTTAAGTGTAATTGCTAGTAATTAAATTGGGACTTTCAGGTTTGAAAGGACAATTAGGCAGGAAGAACACTAAAATGGGATGTGAAACCTTGTTTTGGGAAAGCAGGGAGATAGAAAATAGAGAAAAGCATCTAATTAAATTGGACCGAAACTCATGTAAGCTCTTCAGCTCAGAATTGACCAGGAATAACTCAGACAATAAATTATATTCATTTCTCTCTGTTTGAAATACATCTGTGTTGGGGTACCTACTGTCCTGTCACCTTGGGAAGATTCTGGGGAATTTTTGAGAATATTCTTGGAAATACTGAATACTGGTAAATATTGATATAAAGGAATATTGGAAATATTCTTGGTAAAAATATTGTGGAAATATTCTGATGAAGAATGGTTTTCTTTAATTTGTGTTTTAACAGTTCCAAACTCGTACAAGCTTCCAAGAGTTTTAATGGAGCCTTCAATTTTTTAAGTACTCAAGAACTCAGTAATTGTTTTCATTTGTAGGTCCTTTTCTTTCAAATCTTTGATAATGCAAAATTCTTCATGTTTGTTTATGGCTAGTAGTAACCTTAATGATAGAAAGTCTGTCTCTGAGACTCCAAGCCCTACAAATTTGTGGATTTTTTAGTCTCTGGAGCTTTAGATTCCGCCTCTAATATCGCCTTCCCATTTGCAAGGAATGTTGCTAAAACATGGTGATGTTCTTTTCTGGACAATGGATAACCTCTAAGGAATGCTTTTACCATCCCGTTGCACCTTCATTGCTCTGGTTTCTACCCTTCTTGACTGACACTGTGTCTTTCATATCCTTCTTCTAAACTTTTTGCACTTAATTCCTCCAAGATATTCTTCACACTTGGCATCCCTCATTTGCCTTAAGTGCAGTTGCCTCTGTATTTAGTGCACATCTACTCATCTGTTCTTTGACTCCCTTGGTCTGCTGTGCTGACCAGCGTACTAAGTACTTTCTATTTCTTTCAGTTCTCATTTTGTTCCTGTGGTATGGTCAAATAACTCATACATTTTTCATTCTTCTGTCGGGATCATTGACCAGATGCAATCAGCTTGTTCAGTGGCACCTACAATGTGAATCTCTAAAGCAACAGACAAACTGTGGTGCTCTGCAGAAGTGAGGAAACATGTTCTCTGTATTTCTTAAACTCTGGTAATGGTGAGTTTCTCAGCAACCCAAAGTCTAATACTGATTCTTTTTTATTTTTTCTATAAAGGTACCTTGGCAATGCAATGGTCATTCTGATTCACTAGTGTATCAGGGTATGTTTGAGAAGAGTCCCGTAAGGAAAGGTTCTGTCATAATTATTTTGGCTGCCCATACTGGGGATAGGCTCAAATAAAAGAATATATAACATTACTTCCTCTTACAAAATGCCAGCAGATAGCATGGCAGATCTCAAGTCCTACCTACTTATTATGTCACTTTTTACATCTGTATGGCATCGTGTAGAAGTCCAGAGATCTGAAGTGTTGCACTTGCCTAAGCACAGAAATCAAACACAAAAGAGCCACTGCTTGCACTATAACAATGTAGACATATCAGTACTGTTCCTGAGTGTCAAAGCTGGTGGTATTATCATAATTACCTGTGTTCTGAGCATAAGTCTGGGATTCTATTTAATTATACAGTGTACCATCTTACCTAAAGTAAACCACTGTTTTATTAAACCAACTGGAATTAAATTGCTCCATTTAAAGTGTTTCTAATTTAAAGAGTTCATTTTGGAAAGACTCTTCAAAACTGAGTTGATTAGCTGGGATTGCCTATTTGAATGCTGTATGAAATGCATGAAAGTTGTCCAAAATACGTTAAAAATTATTGAACCAGCTGTAAAAAAGAAAAATAGTTTTGCTGTGATTGCTCATGCAGAATATTTTTTGTTAAAATGATTTTATAAAGCAATCTATCAGTCTTTCATATACTTACAATAGTATGCACATCTAATTCTAAAAACAAAAGTCGATATTTATTACTGAACTGTGAGTCTTACTCAAAAAACCCCCAAACCAAACAAACAAAAAAATCGAAACCCAAACCCTTTTTTTCCTAAAAACTTTTCATTGTATTTCTAAGTGGATTACAATTTCAGAAAGCTTTCTGAAAATATCCCCTAAATTAATTAGTTTGTTTTTCCCTTTATGAATCCTAACTGTAAACCTGTTTCAGATAAGAAGTAACTGCAGTAACATGTTCATCTGATTGACCATTAATCTTGAAGTTGTAACACTTTGGGGCTCGTAACAAGAGTAATTTCATACAGTATCATGAACATCAGCTAGTTATTGAGGTCCTCCTGTCTGTCAGGAAGCAGTGAGGGCTGAATGCTCCTTAAACAGTGAGGGGAGACAAGTAGCACAAACCAACCAGAAGGGCTTCAAGTGGGGCTGGACTGAAATGGGTCACCCCGGGAAGGTTGGCCTTACTCTACCAGTAAGGGCTGGTAGACCCATCATGGCCCTGACAGTATCCTTCTATAATATTTTAGTTATTAGCATATTGACATTGCTAAAGCTCTGTGTAACTGTAAGAATGTTCTTACATCCTTGGTTTTTGTTATCTACAGGATAATTTTTGAAATGGCATCATAAATCATTGTAAGCTGAAGTTTGCATCAAGAGAGTGACAGATCTGGTCATCCAGAGAGAAAATTATCCAGTATTTTTATGCTTTATTATTATATATTATTATATATTATATATATTATATATTATTATATATTGTTATATATACAAATATATTGGTATTCCTATAACTGATATTCATTGCACTTTATACTCATCTTACAGATCAATAATTCCACTGATTTCAGCTAAATCCTCTCTGAATGTCTAGCTCCTTTGAGTAGACTATTTTTTTAATTCCTTGAACCTCTATCTTTAGGCACTTCCTGTGTAAAATAAAGTGCAGGTAAACAATGTAGATGAAATGCTAGACTGCTTAAATTGATAGGAGCTTTGCCTCTGTGTTTTCTTTGGTCTGGAATTTAAGATTGCTGCTCTATATTTTTCATCTAGAAAGTGAGGAATATAGATTTAAGTTCTCAACTTCTTCATCCCTCTTTTTATCTTTTCTATAAGACAAGGAAAGAAGAAGAAAGAAAGCTTGGCTCACCTAATTTTTCATTATCCTGTATTTCAGAATTTGGTATCCAAGGTTCTTTTTTTAAAATTAGAACCTGAGAGGTAGATTTTAGCCTGAGATTTGTGTTAAGTACTTTTCTATGATAAAAAGAAAGAAACCTTCAGATGAGACTGTGATCAGTCTTTGTGAGTGTAAGTTCTCAGACTATTGCCAGATGGGCAAAACTAGGCATGGCAGTATCCTCCCTTGATGAGGATAAGATTATTCTAACTGAGAAGACTTCTCATCAAAACGTGGCTAAACAAAAGGGCTCCTTAAAAGCCTTTGGCCTCGCAGGTGCCTATTAGGAAAACTGCCTTTCCCAGAGCAGCAGTTACCTGGACTAATGATTTTCAAAGGACCATAAGAAAAGTGGAAATCAAGTGTTGAGAAAAAGGTCCTTAGCAGCTGCCTTTGTTGCCAGAAGATCCCTTGACTGCATCACATATTTAGCTCAAACTAGTAAAATTGAACACAGTGTCTCACTGATAATTATATCTTTTTATCTAAAAAGACGGACAAGCCAAGCACTCACTTTCATCCGCCAGAATCCACGATGCAGAGCTAATTGGCAGGATATTAGAGAGGTCATAGCATAGTCCAGTGAGAGATTAAATACACCTGAACTCTTTGAAATTAGCTCAGAATCATTTCAGACTTCCCAGGGAACCTATTATCATTTAAAGTTAATAATCATAGTGAAAACAACTGGGAAGAATGTTTCTTGTACAGGAAAGCCCTGGATTCAAAGGGAAGGACTGTAAAGTATGGAAGATTTCAGTGAAAACCTAATGCATCATTCAGGTAAAAATAAATATTTATCTATGTCTTCTTAAGTCCTTTCCTTCTCATCTAAAAAACTTTGAAGAACAGCAAGAACCAATATATTAAGAGCCACACATACGAGGTCTCTTTAACCTTATATGCTCAATCCAGGGATGAACAATAATGGATGCCCAGGGTAGAATCTAAGTATATAACAAGTATGTAATAAATTTCCCAAATATCTTCCTATCCCTTAGTCATTCCTACCTAAGACACATCCCCAGCTGTTTCTGTCAGATGTCTTCATGCTGTTGGATAAACATACCTAAGCACTCTGAGTGCTAACAAACTGCCAGAGGCATTAAAGTACCCATGGTCTCTCTGCAAGCTTCAGGGAAAGAACAGTGTGGTATCAGGTGATTCCAGGGAGAAAAGTACCTCTCTGCTGCAGCAGTCGTAATCCTACTTTTTTCCTTCTCTCATGCACTCACCCCACTCCAGGGAGAGCATGAGTAGTGAGCTTGCTCTTTTTTTTTAGGACTATTTCTCTTAGCTCTCTGTTGAAGCTCTTCTCCTTTCCTGTGCATCTGCACTTCCCCTGGAGGAGTGCATCTGGCTCCTCATTCTTCAAGAAGCAAAATTCAATTCTTTTTGAGACTTTTTATGCTGGCCTTGGACACAGGATAAGCTTACACCTCTACGTTTTTCAAACAAACGTTTTTCAAAAGCTTAAACCTAGTTGAATGCTGAGAGCTGTGTAGTCATCCTGCCAACTGACTCCAACATTGTTAAGACTGTATTTAACATAAAGTGTTTGTCTCCTTGCTGTATCAGTTTGATCCATAACAGTACCTGTAAGGTACTATTGGCAGTGGATCACGGCTCTCTGTAACAAGATCTCACCTTCCAGTTCTCTCTTTCATTGTTTTTTTGAGAGATACAATACTCTTTATCTTCAAAGAAATGCATGCTTGTGTTTGTAAGGTTTTAGTAAGTGCAATGCAAATCTCATAGCTTGTGCATTTTAATAGAATAATAGTGTTGGTTAGGTAGTTAGAAAAGCATAAGTTAACAATATATGGGAAAGGCTGGTGAAACGGGTTCGCGTTAAGGTTTTTTGAATTTGGAACTTTGTAATATTGACAGGAAATTAAACCCAAATTAAATAGATCAAATTCAAATCTGATTTCTAAAGCAGAGATTGCATGCACAAAGATGTCAAGTTTAAAATAGTATTCTTGTTATTCTTTAGTATAAAAATTTGACTTGTAAAATATTTAGTGAAATTGTTGAAAAGGGCTATTATACTTGACATAACTTCCCTTTCAGCATGAATGTTTATACTAAGTTCTAACTTAATTTTACCTCAATTTTTTGTTCTCTCATTTATTGTCTCATACATGTTTCCCAGGATAGCCCACTGGTCTTACAGTCTGACAGAAATGTAACAGTGAATGCAAGAAATCACATGGGACAGTTAACTGGACAACTGACAGTAGGTGAGTGTTCTTTATTGACTGTTATGTTTATCAGTTTAGCTTTATTAATAGGTTTCATTAATTAACACCACATATAAAATATTGCTGAAAACAAAAAAATCTCATCACCATACTCAAACAAAAACCTCTACATACAATGGATCATAAGAGCATGATTCAGCATTAGCTCAAGGAAGAAAAACTAGAAATGCCTCAAAATAGTTAAAACAGCTTAATGAAACATTATTATTTTTGAGACCACTGTAACAAACGAACTGAAAAAGCCTCAGCAAAATATATTTCAACAACACTTTCAGTGGGAAAATAACCATAATTTTCTTACACTTTCTGTCAGTCCTCCATTACTTCAGTGGAAATTACTTTGTCCCTGTCACTTCTGTAAGGCATTTGTATCAGCACACATTCAAAGTAGTTGGAGTAACAGAATGTAAAAAAACCAGAAAAAAAAGCCAAAACCAAAATGCTTTCCTAGTCACTACAAAATTTAAATGAAAATTAACATACTGCCAGTCATTCATTAAAACTGATATTTTACAAAGTATAAAATATAGCAGTTCCAAATTAAATTGAAATTTAAAAATCCTCTACTTATCTGTTTCACTTACCATGTATTTTCCCCTGCTTTTATGAACTTTACTGTTATACTTTGTTTTCGGTATAAATCATACTTCTTCTGTCAATAAATATGAACTAATATTTTTTAAATTTTCTGAACTAGAAGAGGAATGATTTTAATTTATTTTTAAGAATATTGGCCAAAAAATTCACTGAAAAGTGATGTACCAGTTATGGTATAAAACAGTATATGTTGACTGGGAATGGGATACAAAATAAAACAACATACATGCGTAAGATCTTAATACATAAAATTCAAGGAGACGCCCCTTAGACTCTATGTGTTTTCATTTTTTTCACTTTACTTCTGGATTAAGATGTGTTTTATTCTTTTTTTTTTCCTCATGTGCTGAGGTCATGCCCACAAATAATTTTAA
Source organism: Callaeas wilsoni (assembly GCA_013398955.1). Taxonomy (NCBI): domain Eukaryota; kingdom Metazoa; phylum Chordata; class Aves; order Passeriformes; family Callaeidae; genus Callaeas; species Callaeas wilsoni. The sequence continues at coordinate 74,701 of VWPU01004886.1, forward strand.
GTTAAACTGCAGTTGTAATCTATACTAACTTTTCATACTGACTGGAGACAGTGGCTTCTAGTTGTAAAAATCTTTGGCGAGTGCACACAGTGACAGGCCATCTGCACTGATTTCCCTGAACGACCACATCAAATGAGTGTGCAAAGGTAACCAGGCTTGCTAGCAGGTACAGATGAGGAGAATGAAGCTAACACCTGCTCTGTCCATATTGTGCTTGTCCAGTGCAATTACAGAGCGCAGTTCTGTATCATCTGGTAACTATATTGTTAAAACCTCTACTTCAGCTGGTAATTGCTAAAAGGTGAGTTGCCCACGGCAGACATTCTTATTAGCTGAAATAGTTATAATATTTTTATCACTGACACTGTTCTGGATGAGTGAATCCAGCACTGACAATGAGTGAGTGTATTGAGATGACATGCTTAAAGGCATCACGCTAGAGGTTAATACTCTAAAAACATGAAGGTCTGAAAAAAACACTTGTTTTTATGTTACCATCATTAGGGTGAACACCTTAAGCTTCTTGGTGTGCAGCTGGTGCCATCTCTGGAGAGTAGAAGCTTGTTAAATTGCAATAGTCTATTTACATTATTTCTTGATCTTTCTTCTTCTATATTTCATATATGTCTTTATTATTTCTCATATCAGTATTTTTTTTTTTTTTGCGAATCCCCTCTACAGTATTGGATGCATGTTAAAATATTCCTTATCTCTTATTAAATATTTCTTACTTAGTAAAGATAGTCACCACTGCCGGTAGAATCAGTAAAACCTGGACATTCTACTACTAGAAATCAAAGAAATTACCAGGAACCTAAAAGTAAAAATATATTATTAATGCACTCCCTTCTAAATTTTTCTGTTGTATAAGACAGAACAGAGAAAGACAAGTTTTTACTTTTACCTAGGTAAAAGCATGGCCACATTTGCTGAAAGAATGGGAGGGGACTTTTCTATACAGAGTTTGCTGACATAAGAAAATATTTTCTTCTATTAGTTGTAAATATGCCCCAGAAAGTCCCTGTCTTTAAAAATGCTCTCTGTCCATTCACTAATGCTGTGCACTAAACCAGCTGTTGGTGTGGCCTCCCAGTGAAAGGAATGAAAATAAACAGCGAGGAAAAATGTTTTAAACAACAACAAAAAAGCAAATTATTATATTTTGGGGAAAAAAAATTTTCTTGGTGAAACTTTGAAATGTCGTTATCTCTTCAGTCTTTAAAGAGTTGAATAATAATCATTTTAAAAAAATAGACTACAAGTTGATATGCATGGCAGGAGCATTCTACAAAGAAAGAAAGATGCCAGTGCATTCAGAAGAATGATAATGCACTTTTTATACATGTGATATCATTGGCATTTTACGCATATTTCACAGGACTGAAGTGATACTAGAAGCCAGCAAATAGGCTGGTCTCATCCTATCTTTGGCAACCAAATTGCTGCTCATGTCAAATTTTAGGACAACTGAAAATTCTCTCTGTGATGTTTGAAACTGTGCCATGTAAGACTGCAACAGCCTTGAGAGCATATAATTAGAAATGTAATGGGAAGATGGATTAATGTAAAAAAGTGGTATTGGGGCTCAGAGGAAGAAGGCTATATGTTCACTCAGGGAGATGGAAAAAATCCAGTGAAACTCTTAACAGGTATCCAATTCTGTAAGTGACTGTGGAAGACAAAATATGTCATTAAAGTGCATCATTAAGACAACTTGGGAAGCATCCTAACCTAGGAGGAGTGAAGAAAAAGTATATTAAATAAATTTAAAGAAAAAAAAGTAGCTAAGTGTATTGGCTGGGTGGGTGGTTGCATGCTTAAATGGTATAAATTCAAGTTATGCTCCAGGTCGTACAATCCCGGGGTAGGCCCATTATGGCAGTACAGTATTTTTATACTGGCACTAAAAACTGTACAGAGAGAAAGTCACAGCTGTAGCAATGCTTTCTGTTGGGATCTGTACCAACTGAGCAAGAGATGTTGGTTTGTGCTCCAGTCTATTCATGACAAATGGTCTGGAAACTGCCAAGTTTGTGTCTGGATCTCCAAGCGAACTCCACAGCCTTCAGTTTTTTGACATGCCATTTAAGACCAATGGAGCAGATGTAGCCCAGACATGAATGGTATCTACAAAATAAAGATGAAAAGATGACAATCCATTGAATTTTACTGGATAGGTTATCACATCTCTGCCCTCCCAACCCTTACTTACTAATACTTTTGCATTATGCATTCTACTGAATTACATTTACACAACGTTTTTTCTCTGTTTAATCAATGTTTGCATAGTTTATATGGAAAAATATCTACTTCTTTTTTTCTACCAATCTTAGAAATGCACATTAGCTGCTCACTCTGAACCACAAGTCTTTTGTCTCTATGCTGTCTGCACATATCTCTGCCTGCTTTTGAGTGGAGTACATTAGGTTCGCAAGCACTAAAAAAATTTCATGTGACATTTGAAACTGAAACACACGTTTGTATTTAATGTAAATTCATCCTCAGGTTGGATTATTATTCCAGCAAATTTTTTAAATTTTTTTAAAGTATTTTTTCTTTTTTTAATTGATGAGAGGTGGTTTTTATTTACTTTTTTTCCTTATTGCAATAATTTTTCTGACAGGTATTTCTGCTATTGTTTGACCCTTTTCTATTCATAAAGAACTCTAGGGATATCTGAAATGTGCAAAAAAGTGCATTTCATTTCTGCTAAGCTTTGAGCCCTCAGACAGAATCATAACTTTCACAGACATCCCGATCTGTACAAGTCACAGTTTAGAGAGCTCCTGAAACTTGCTGTACTCACTGAGATCTCCAGAGCCATGCAAATTCAGAAAAAATATTTGAATACCAAAGTTATATCACATTCTTGCAGTTACTTTTTGAAAATAGCAGGCAGATGTATGATTTTCAATTACAGCACTGCTAAAGACTGATAACACTGCTAAAAGATATATTCAAATAACTTGTCAAACTTGGAGATCCTTTCCATACACTTACCACAAAACTTGTCTTGTGTATTGCAAGATCTTTTTCTTTAAAATGTGCTTGCTTACTTGCCGTGTTCCATCAAGAGTACATGGGTTATTGTGCAGAAACTATTGGACATTAGAAACTGCAGGTACGTGACTTTGTGGCAGTGGGAGTCTCCTTCATCATTCATACCTGTATCATATATGGCAATTGCCTGTGCTTATATCAAGGGATGCCTTACCAGGTAACACATTCTGCTACCCCTTCACTTCTGAGGTGTTCAAAGTAACTCATCACCTAAATGTCACCTCTGATGTTCCCTTTGCAACATTTAGATATCAATGAAGATATCTAAACAAGATACAAAATTTCAAGTATTCTTGCTTTTAGAATCATCTATGGGAGTAATAAAATGTTATAATACGCTTACTCTATGGGATAATAGCAATAATAATAAGGTGCATGTAATACTATGTGTATACATGTTGCTCTAAATCTTTGATATTATTGTCAGACATTTACTTAAGATTTTTATGAACTTGAACTAAGTATCCATTAATAACATGCTTAATGAGGCAAGAAATGTTTCTGGTTTTGAATCTTAATGTAAGATATTTTCTCCTAAGTGTTGCAAGAAGAGGGTGGTTGTAGAATGATCATATACTTACACCCTTTCCTCGCTGTAGGAAAAGGGAAAAAATGGTCTCATATTTTCTCTTTCTTATCTACATAATTGCTCTTGTACCATCCATAGTAGGATGCTGAGAGGGAAGGGATGAGTTGGTTTACAGTCCCTCGTTTGCTGTTTCTGCCCTTCAACTGGGCAAACATGGATTAGAACTTGTCAGGAATATGTGAAATAAAGACTTTCTCCTTCCACTTACAAAGAGGTTTGCCTACCTGTCATTCTGAACTACAGTGAGATTTCCAAAATCTGAAATACATTAAACGTTCTCCTGCTCTAATTTTCACATTAAAGCAATTGCTCTTGTAACCACTGTGGTACAGTAGGATAATTATTATTGCTAAGAAGATATGGCAAAACAAAGCCAGATAAATGAGTTATCCATTTCTCAGCATTCTCTCAATTTCTATTCCTTAACTGAAATACAGGCTGAATAAACACAAATTTTGGTCCCTAATACCACTTTAATGTGTGCAAATAAGAAGTACAGGCAATTCACTTTACCATCCCTAGAAGAATTAGTAGTCCAGTTTTTGCAGTTATATACAAAGAAGAGTATTTCTCATTGAAATTCAGACTGAATATGTAATAGCTTAAAATCTTCTTTTGGGACATTTTGTCATTTATTAAGTTATTCTCATTGTAGTGAAGGTTTTTAACTTATAGTTACTTCATTGCCTTTTAATTTTCTAATACAAAAATAAATGAACACAATCTATAATTTCTGGGCTAAATTACTTGCATTGCTTACATTTTTTCAGATTGTTTTGCACCTTAAATGGAATTTTCTGTTGACAATCGCTTGGTTGTCTGATGTTTTCCCTGATTTTAGATTAGGTACTTGTCATTCAGAAAATATTTGGATAATTTACACCACAAAATCTTATACATTCTGAGTGTACTAATTTGCAAGTATAATGTTTCTTAAACTTCTACAGCCAGTTAAGCAAATATGGGAATATAAACAATTTATCAGGAGGTGAAAATACGACTCATGCGCTAGTTTGTGGTACAAATCCGTTGTCAGATCTTTTAAATGAAGGTAAATGGGAGATAACTTGCTCTTTTTATACAGGTTAGTTTACCTTGTGCTTAACTGCAGGGTTAAAGGATTTCTTTCAGCTTCAGGACTCACTGCAGAAGGAATGATGGAGCAGTGCCTGGAAGGCCATATGGCTTTATGTCTCCTCCTGGCAAAGCACGCGAGATGAGCCAAGAGGCAGTCAGAGAGTGAGCCATGTTGCTCATAACAGTTGAAATGTCCAGCTGGAATCCGTGTCTCATCCCTTCTCGTAATTTACAGTGCAACGTGACGTTGCCTCCATTTCTCTCTGTCTAGCCCATGGAAAAGTATTTTTACAAACCATCTGTGCTGTAACAGGTTTTGTGATAGGAGTTCACCTAATATATATACTCTTAATGACTTTGGCTAAGCTATCATGGGAATCCACTCCCATTAATTATCTCCAATTATCTTGAAGTGCACTATTAGGAAAGTGCGAAGCTCTCTGAAAACTGGTTAAAACTTTGACCTATTTGCCAGCACTTTGATGGGTCTGCCAAACTAATCTTCAAAAAATTAACATCATAATTTATTTGAAATTCATCCATATTTCTCTTGCAACTCTCTGTTTATGTAATTTACAAATAATAGAAAGCATCAGGATTTGTTTGTTTTGATTCAGCATCAAGAGGCAGACAACTCTTTTCTAATTTTTGTTTCTATTTCACTTGTAAATTAGTTGCATCATTTTCTGTGTTAATCTTTATATGTGCATTTGAAATTTCAGTTATGGCAAACATGCCCTTGCAACAAGCCCTTGCATCAACTGGATTGAAAAACAGTATTTTTTTACACATCCCTTACACAAATAATTCATAAAACTATTAAATATACTACATCAACCATTTTCAATCCAATTTGTGCTTGGTTAACAAGATCTCTTTGGAAGAGAGAGATGCTTTACACAGTTCTTCTGATTGTATTTGATAAATTAGGTACATTTTCAGTTTTTAAGCAATATCTTTTATATAATTGTGATGATCTTATTGTATGTTATGTGCAGACATAACACTACATTGCTGTTTACTATTTGAAATACTCTGTGGTGTAAAGTATATCTTAAGTCTTCCTCATTGCCACATGAATTGCTACATGAAAACTGTGCTGTAAAAATAGAGTAGTAAGATATCTCTCTGTCAGTATTAGGACCAAGTGGTAATTCCTTCTTGTAGGTATGGCCATTATTTAGCCAGATACCTCCTTCCTGAAACAGAGCATATCACATCAGTTGATATGTCAAGAACTAAAAATTCTCTATGAATAAACACAGCTGCAAGCAGCAGTAGGACAGTAATTGAATTCTGTGCGATTTCAGCATGATTATTTCAGAAGAGAGAGAGTGCTTATGCATTGTTGGTATTAAACAGCTTATTCAAAATGTCTATGCAGTGGATATGATTCTTTGCTTTATGTTTTATCATTCTCAGTAGTGTGTTATATATAATCTTCTTTGAATCTTAAAACTAATAACTTCAATACTTCTAGAGCTGGGGTCTTTAGACCTCTTCCCCTTATTTCTGCATTCAATATATTTTCTTTCTTCTTTCTACCTTCTTCAGACTCTTAAAGTTTATGTCATTTGAGTCGTGATCCAACTTTTCTTCTTCTCTTTTTCTTTCCCTCAGTCTGAGCTCAGGAAGACTATTTCTACCTCGGACACAAGGTACACCTCATGTTAGTTCATATCTGAAGTTGTATTGATCTAACGTGGAAAGCATCTTTTCTGTCTGTAACTGACAGACAAAAAGAAAAACATACTTGGTACTATTACAAGTAGTCTGGATTTTTTTTTTTTTGGTTTTGTACCATAGACAAAATACATTATTTTCTTAAATAAGCTTTAAAAGCTTATTTTCTTTCCTTGTTTGTCCATGATCAAAATTTGGAGGCAATTTTAAGGTCCAATACCTCATTTTTGATGTGGTGCTGGCAGGAACACCTGGCATGCTGAGGACTGGTGATGTGCTGGCTTCCTGCAGGGCAGCCTTAAAAAAGAAGCCACCACAAGCCTCTTTTTCTCATGAAAGCGCAATGGTCTATACCCACTGTCATTTTAGAGGTGATATGAAAAGGATGAAAGGGAACACTAAATCAGTGTCTTCCAGGCAGGGATTATGGAGGGGGAGCAGGAATACAGCAATGACTGTTCGGAGAGGTGTCCAGTCTGCTTGGTATGGGCCTCAGCTTGCTGCCTTAGTATTTCATCTCAATGCTAACTTTAACCCCAGAGCATCTGTAGTGAGTCTGGACCTATACTAAAGTAGATTTAATTATCAATGGCTATTTGGCAGTGGTACTGCAGCCCTCTGCTTACTTTGGTGCTTTATAAGCTTTTTATTTTACCTTATTGTATTTTAAATACAAGTCTGGACCTTTCCACTGTTTCTAGAAAATTGGTACTGAAAAATGGGAGAAAAAGGTATTCTGTTGTAATTCTCAAATATTTTATCCTCTTCTCATCCCTCCCAACCTGACCCCATAATATATTGGAGGACCTGGAAGTAAGGGCAGTTGATTGATTTAACTGTTGAAGTAGAGTCTGAGCAGGAAGAGGTAATTAGTGTTTTCATGGTGGTGCAGAAGTGTTAGTGTTTAAACATTAATCCATGGCCATCTGTCCTGCTGCTGTTACCCACATGCTGTTGGCCAGTACAGACAGCATAACTGCTACCCAAATGCTCAGAGCAGGAAAGGAGAAGTGATTTCCTTTTGTAGGAGAGACATCCCAAGAGTCAAAGAAATGGTGTTATTTAGAGGTATATAAGTAGGTTTTAGAGGTATAGGAGTAGGTTTGAAGGATGCAGCATACATCTGCAAAAGATAGCTCTAATTCTTTGTCTTTAGCTTTATCTAAAGCTAATACTCATTTAGCTTCAAAAACAGCTGCTGTGCATGCGTTGTGACATTCACAAGGCTGCTGCTGGGTGCTAAGCATTATTAAATTACCTCCAACATCTGGACCTTTAACAAGTCTCTGACAGGACATTAAGATTTTATTTTTACCCCTTTTCTTCCTGATGCTCAGACAGCTCACTGATATTGTCAGGAATATATTGTTCTAAGGGGTGAAGGACAAAATAGAAGCAAAAAATGAGAAGCTTGTTTTAACTTCATTAAACACAAAAACATAATTTAAAAGAAAGAGAAGAGCAGTGAGACCTTTCTGGTGTTCTCCTTTATTTCAGAGTTGCAGAGAACACTTCGAGGTAGAAATTCAACAGCATGATGATGTTCTTAATCCTACTGAAATAACAGCAAAGAGATTTGTCAAAAGTAGGGGTGAGAAGTAATTTGATTGTAGACTTAGGTTCTTTCTTCAGCTAAGTTGTCTTTAAAAAGTCTGAGTTCTATCAGTTTTGTTATTGAGGCATCTATGGGAAATTAGCCTGTTTCTATTTGTGAAAGAGATTCTTGCAAGTGAACAGTCAGGCTTGGAAACATTCGTGTTTGTCCATGAAAATCATTTATCCATACAAGATTGTGAACCTCTTAGATAGCAAGTTCTGGTTCATATCTATTAGATGACTAGTATTAAAAAATAAAAAACATTTCAGTTTTATGGAATTTCCCCTCACATATCTTTAGACTATCAGAAATTTCATCTCAGTATTATGTTGCAATTAATATTGTTTTCTAAAAACATTAGTATGGAAGTTTAGTTTCTATTTATTACACTGCTCCAAGTCCTATAAAAAAATATAGTCCCAAAACCAACTTCAATGTAACACTGTAGCTTTAAACATACATTGCAAAATAGCAATTAATAACCACAGGTAGAGCACTGCTGCTTTTTTGGTGCATATTTATAAATGAAATTGTTTATTTGCCTTTTTTTTACCTCCATTTAGTACAGGATTGAATTTCAAGTTCCATATTATGCCAATACTAGACATGTTTAATTGTACCATTTGTAGATGGGCAGAGCTGTCTTGATATAATTTGTCCCAAGCATGTACAAGATATTTAAAGGTATATTTATTATGGATTTTAAAAATTGCTTTAATGCATAAATATATCTCTGAAAATAACTTCTTTTTCCTTAGGATATTCTTAGAGTGATAAATATTGCAGTTGTAATGGAATAATGAGTAGATAGCATTGAATTAATGATTAGCTGAATATTTTTAAATTTTGACTAGATTTCTTCCTATGAAGAAAAGCATTCCATAAATCTGAAATTAATTAGCCACTGGGAATAGTTATCACTCACTGAATCGCTAACATGAGTTAGAGATCAAATTAATATAGAGTGAGCATTTTTTTTCAAATCAAAGGTAAGTACTACCTTGCCTTTAAAATAAGTTAGTACAACACTAGAGTTCCAAAACTTCATGATTTTGCTTTTGTGTTATTCTGAACAGATATTTGGTTGGAGAAGTTGTTTTGTTGCTCTTTTATCATACATATTACCAAGGCATCTGGCCTTGTTACAACCTCAAAGTTTTCACACACTTAATGCTTCCTACCCATTTTGTTTCTGGTGCAGAAGAAGAAGCCAGGTGCTAATTTAGCACATCTATTTTTCTCTAGTTGAGTGGTTCTGGTTGGCTTGCCATACTTCCAATGCAAAATCTTTCAGCCAGTCCAGACAAAAATTCCACCTGTGCTGCAGGTCTTGTCTCTGAATTTGCACATCCATCTGCATCTAGGTTATAGTTCTTTCCAGATACAGAATCATACATTCTTACAAGGACACTTCAGATTTCCCAAGGGTATCAGTATAGCCTCCATAAGTGGGGTATTTCAAAGGTAGACCATCTGGCAGTGGTTCAAATCACAAAGACACAGAATTTCAGTGTCAGCAGGGTGATGGCTGAGGTAGATGTCTCCATCGGTGAATTGAATTGCGTCTTATGTGTAACAAGTCAACAATGAACTCCACTGAGAACCTTAATCAAAAGAGACACTTCCAGAAGCTAGGAGACCAAATATGCTTTTATCCTGCTTCTGCAGCTTTCTGGCCCTTGTCCCACTGTCAAGGGCAAGGAGACAAGTAATTTCCTAAATGGATAATGCAGTAATCCTGAGAGCTGGGTTAAGCCCTCATCATCTTGTGCCATCAACATAGTGGATGCTAGTTGCTCAGAAATGTGCAAATGCATTTCACTGATCTGCCAAGTAGCAGAAGGGCTTAAAATTATCATTTTCTGATCATCAGGCTATTTTTTTTTCCTACTCGGTGGTACCCAGTGGTAGCCTTTTTGTGGATGAGTCATGTGTATCTTTCAGTATTTCATACATTCTTTCATTAAATCTTTCTCAGATAAAGCATGATTGTATGAAATGCTAAGACCTTTTGCATGGCTAGCTTCAGGATATTTGTACTCTCTAGCTAAAGCAGATAATTGGAGAAATAGTCAGTTTGTAAAATATAGGCTTTTTTAGTCTTCCTTATATAGTAGCTATCAGTATTGAATTAGTATTATAAAAATTTAAAATAGGAGTTTTTAACATTTCTCTTTCAATAAAGTTTCTAAGTACTCTGGTAGCTTGTATCCTTTGTTTCAGTCTTTTCTCTCAAAGTATGATTAATTCAATTCTTTATCTCAAAAAAGTTTGATTTGCATTCAGAAATATTATAATGGTCTAATTCACTACATTATGAGTAATATTATACAATATTTTTGAGTCACAACAGATTTTATTTAAAGTCTATGGGAAACTGCCAAAAGCATCTGAAAGAACAATTTGTATATTTTTAATAAAGTCGGGGGGGGAAAAAAGGGAAGATGCAAAGCTAACCTCTTAATAACAAGGATACATAAAGAATATATTGACAAGGTGGAGATTGGTCAAAGGTTGGACTCCACGATTTTGGAAGTCTTTCCAACCTGAATGGTTCTGTGATCCTGTGAATATGAGCAAAAGTATTTGCTAGACTTTAATTTATATTAATAAAACACCAAAAATGTTCAAGATGACTGCAGGGTAGAAAAAATTCTCAGAATAACTGTCTCATGTTTACAGAGAATATTACCAGTAAGAAAGACAAAACTGAAATGATTTTCTTTTTAAATCTTCACAAAGTAAGATCCATAAAAGCTACTTTAAAAGGTCACAGGAAAAATGAGTAAGAGGAAAGATAAGGAACCATTGGGTAACATGAATGTGTTTCACTTAATCCAATTTCATTTTCAGTCCAGTTACCTCAGAACGATAAAGCAGGATGCATAAAGGTCCTTGCACTACTAGCAGGTATTTTAGATAGCATGCAGATGAGAGATAAGGCCTCAAAAGATGCAAGTATGTAAAAAATCAGATTTGTTTTTAAGAAAAGAATAAAGCAGAGATGTAGAGATTTATGCACCAGTGAATTTTTAGTAGAATTTCTGGTAAATTGGTAGAACATTCAATAGAGAAGTCTGAGCTAAAGGAAATATATAATGATATATATAAAACAGGTTGAGCAAGGAATGATTGACCTTATGATCTGCAAGATGTTGTATTTCCCAAGGAGAAATTCAACAGTCCTGATTTGTCTTTGAGTTTCATCTATCTAATGAAGACATTTCATACTCCCCTTACTATTTCTGTGTGCTCTTGCTATTTGATTTGAATGTGAAGTTCATCAAGTACAGTAGGTAGTCAGGTATCTCACTATGAATTGTTCTGTCTTTTTTTAACTCTCATTTCTCTTCAGTGGAATGTGCCATTATTTAGAAACAGCTCTGTATTTTCATAAAGCATAGTGACCAAACATTATAACTATAGCCTTACAGCCTAGCTCAGCTAACAGAGGCAATGGAAATATTCCCACTAATTTTGTGTGGAAAAGTAGTGCCCAGACTGCTTCAGTAAGCCTCAGTTTCCAAAGGGTATATATTCAGCTTTGTAAATTATTTATATTGTAAAAGCCAATCACATCAGAGAAAGCTAAAAATTACAAGGTTAAGGATAAGGCTGAAAACTTGGAAAATTCTCTTAGGATTTAGTAATATTCAGGTTGCATTCATCATGAGTAAAAAAAACTGATAAGCTTTCTCGTGAACTCCCATTCACATTTTGTAGTTCACAAAATATTTTTACAGTTATAAATAATACAGTTGCACGGGCTAGACTTTTGAGCTTGTCAATGAAAGCTAAATTGATAAATGCAGCTATAAGAAGAAGTTAACATATTGTAGCTATTTATTGATGTCACAAAGAAGGATTCCCGGACAATAAAGGAAAATATGCATTGGAAAGATAATGTAATAGATCTGATAGTAAAAAAATAATAATCTATTTATTTATAATTTAACCTACTATTTATTTTATATTTTAAATACTTTAATTAATAGTCTAATTAAAAATTTACCATTTACATATAACCATGTATATTTATTTATCATTAATATATGTTTATTATATATTATTTTATACGTTTGTAATTCATCTATAGTATTATGAGAAAAATCAGTCTGTTAGAAAATTCATTTTACTTGCCACAAGCCTCAGTCCAAGAATCTAAATCATGTTTTGTGTAAACTAAACTTAATGGGATTACAAGTAGAGCAAAACATACAGTGCGAAGTCCTACAGATACATTTTGGTGCCATATCTTCCTGTGTCTTGCTTGGCTTTCTTATCTAGGGACCCATATAAGCAATTACGATATTATAGCTAAAAATACAGACAATGCACATCCTTTTTACCATTACAGAAGCAAAATGGCTTAAAGCTCAAACAACCTTCAAGAAGCAGAGAATCACATTTTACTTTAATTCACCTGTGTGTATTGCTCTTAGCTGAAGAAATGATGAACAGCTATATCTGATCAGACCAAAGGTCTGTTCAGCCGTGTAATTTCTGGGTCTCATGGGAAATGCCATATGTTAGGCATAATAAGAGGAGAAGCACAGAATTGCTCTTGAGCTGTTATGGCCTCATATAGAAGTAGCATGCAGAGTGCTGTCTGCTGCAACTTGTATGCAACTTCCACATACCATTTTCGTAGCTGGGGTTCCACTGTCAAGATGCACCAGGAAGACAGACTGCGGGAAGGATGTATTCTATCCTTTGCAGAGGTGACAGACAATATTTTAGATGTGTTTTTCAGTGAAACTAATATACCATATCAATGGTGGACTTGACAGTGCTGGATTAATATTGGACTCGATGATCTTAGAGGTCTTTTACAACCACAATGGTTCTATGATTCTACAGAGTTCCTAGAAGTAAAATTTGCCTGGGAGGGCAGAACTTTTCTGTCAGATTTCATTTGACAAAGCCCTAAACCTGCAATATCACTAATCTTTCATGGATATTACTGGGTCTGTAGATCATGATGAAGGAAGTGTCCTGCCTGGTTCAGATGGTTCCACTGAGTTTCCTCTTATAATAATATGTGGCTTATTCCTATGCTAATAATTTATGTTGACAGCTGTTATTGTTCACTTTCAAAAAGAGTAACAAATGTGTGCTTTGTTTCTTCTGATCTAGCGTTTCCTCCAGCTTCCCTTGTCTGAGTAGATAATCATTCAGACTAGGAAACCTTGAAGATCAACCTCTCCTAGAAGCAGTAACTTTCTGACATCTCTACAGCATGGCCACCAGCTATTGACAGTCCGAGCTGAAGGGTCTTACCTTCTACTTTCACATTTTTTAGATATAATGAAGATGATCCCTTCCCTTCCTCAGCAAACGGAACACAGAATATGTTCTGATTGCTGTGAATCTTTGTTTGTGTAGATGTTTTGCTCTCAGCTGAAAGTTCTCTGTTTTTTTCCAAATTCCTCAATGCTTCTATTTAGCTGTTATGAATCCTTCATTTGCGCTATTGCTCTTTCATTCACTTAAATTTTTTTAAGATCTCTGCTGGCCAAAATACCATAATATCTAACACTCCTATGAATATTTTAAAAAATATTTATCTAGGTGTATACGTCACAAATATTGATTTTAGACACAGATGAGTGCTAAATCTTTAATAAAAATACTTTATCTCTTTAATCTCCAATCTCAGAAGCATCAACACGTTCTCATAAAAGTAACTTTCTTTGTCATCCAGACTCTGCATAAAACTCTGCATTTAATAAGTGTTTAAATAACCCATTTTTCATTGAAGACCCAGAAGAAGGTATATTGAACTTTATTACATTTCCTATTTACAAGGATCAATTTGTGGTAATTCCATTTGAATTCTAATCCCTATATTTGATTTAAGGTTGTTGATTTTTTTTTTTTCTGTGTCTGAATTTGTTGTGTGCCAGATGGACATGGAAAGTGATTGAGAAGTCAGACACAACCGCTAATGTTTGTAATCATACCTAAACCTTGTAAGACTGGAGAGTTCTTGTCACTATTTATTATCACAGCAAATAGTGGTTCTAATTAGTATTCCTGAATAATGATGAAGTACTGTAAGTCATCATTGACTTTAAAATGCAAAATGTTAGAACATGCATTCTTCATATTGATATTATTATATTACTTAATTAGTAAGTCAAACTCTACAAATTCAAAATAGATAGAGTTCTTATTTTGAAATTTAATTTCTATTACTGTTAATAGTAATGGTTACTAGTAATAATAATGGTACAGAACCATAATTTTTTGTATTTTTACTGCATGTACTGCCCAACATTTTCATTTAATGCATCTTCACTACAGTTAAAATGAACAGTTTTAGACTTTGTACCATTTTAAATGTAGCTAGTTTAATGACAGTTTCAATTATACAATTGCTGTGAAACAAGCATGTGTTATAAACTGTCATTACATTCCATGTATGTATGAATATGATACATACATTTTATATATATTGTATGATACATACATTTTATATATTATATGATACATATATATTTTAAATGAAAGGAATTTCACAGAAACATAATAACTCAATTCAGAATTATACAACTGAATTTACAAGTAAATAGTTTTCCTGAATATAAATGAGGAAAGAGTTTGTCATGGACATCTCTTGAACCTGATTAAAGCTGTTATGGAGCCAACTCCATGTCTAGTATGAAGTAGAATAGCAGTACAGGAAGAAGTAGCAAAGCTAAACACCTTTTCTCGTAGCCATGTGTTTGATAGAAATTACCTTTCCAAACAGAATTTAGAAGATAGATTTTCTTACATGATTCTCTGGACAGAGGTATGCATTATTCAAGCAGATATGATTTGCTGAAAATAGTGATGGCTCTACAAGTTTGAGATTAGAATTTCAAAACATTTCCTTTGTTCATGCATAATATTCTAAGATTTGATGCATCATTTTTGTTAGTAGTACTATTAAAGATTCAGACATTTTATGAGACGTGTATGTTTGCAGAGTGTTTTTGGAACACAGCAATTTGCTTTACCGCTAAGAAGATAATACCCTAATACATTGCAAATGCAATTGCTTGCTCCTATTTCAACTGGGAAATGAAAATGTAATGAAACAGAATTCCATTTTGATAGCATTGATTACTCCGTAGGCAGTTTAACATTTCAAAAACAGTTTTATAACATTCACACCTGGTTCTATGTCAAAGAGACAGATTTAACATGTATTATGTTTTTTTAGTAATCTCTCAAGTGCCTTGAACACACTAACTACCCTTTCAGCAATAAGTAAGTAATACCAAGTAATACACTATTAAGTCCTGAGTGCAACATGAAGTAAAAGTCCATTTATTTAGCATTAAAATTTATTTACTTCCTGTAATGATATTTTGGACTAGCTGAATTCTAGGTGCAATTTATACAATGTGATTCTGAAACAGCACAAATGCCAAATATATAAAATATGTGCATTTCTTAGTCAAAGTTCCAGATCATTGTTATTTAAGTCATTTTTCATGAAAACCTATGTTATACTAAATACATCCCAAGTTTTAAAAAGCAGTTATTGTAATGTGGGCTGTCACTTGCAGTGATATATAATGAGAAAGACTGTGGCAGGTCTTTTCTCTCCTTGATTTCTGACACATTTTTCTGTTAATTTCTTTTCCTTACAGAGCTAAAAACTTTGATGGGTGTAAATTAGCAACATCACAGTACTTATAATGCCACTTACTTTTAGGTGGCTAAGCTATCATGAGCTCTTAAATAAAGATGAAACTATTTAGTATTAAGTTATTTCTAATTATCCTTTGGTTTCCTGAACTGTAAGTATGGTAGCAGGACAAGGGCATCCCCAAACATCTGCTTCCGAAATCTACAATCTGCCTCTGTCTGTTTTTTCAAAGATTTTGTATTTTTTCAAAACAAAGCCAACAACCTGATTAGCACATTAAAAAAAAACCTTCAACTTTGGAGGGAGAGGGGGAGAAAATACCATTTTATGCATTTACAGAATAAATATATCTAAATTCAACAAAATGCATCATCACAAGTATTTTCATAGTTCCTTTTCATTTTCTTTTTTCTTTGTGAATTAAAAATAGCCAGAATTTTTTTACAGTACAAATACAAGTTCATCTGAAAGTAAGAGAAATTGTTTTGATTACATAGTTGATTCTGCAAATTATGGACTGCTAAGGCAATTCCTTGACCAAAATTCATTATGACAGTTTTTGTATTCCTTATTACATATTTTGATACTATGCATTTGCATATTAAAATAAAAACTTCCCTATCATGGAGGCAGGAGTTTTTTACAAACTTATAAACCAGATTGTTAAACTGAAATAACATACATTAATTTTTTTGTCCATAATGCCCTCCCCATAATCTTTACCCATATAGATTGATTCCAGTAATGCATTACAAGTCTAATTCGGGATCAAAGAGAAAATTTCAGATAATTATTCCCTGAAATAGTGTATCTTGCTTTATATCGGGTTGTGCCATATACAGTTCGCTGCTTTTCAACACCATTTTCAGAAGTGATGTTTACTTTCACTCATTAACAAAACAAAATTTTCAGAAACAATTTAGTAGACAAAACGCTGAAGAGTAAGGATAAGACCTCTAAATTGAAAAGCATAGTAAGTTTAAAAGTCCCAATATCTGCAAACTTTCTTTATTGCAGTTAGATCAATTACATATATCTGTCTAATCTCAGAATTATTTTAGGGTTTTTGAGCTTTGAGATGTTTGGGAATATTGTTTCATAAAATAGTACATGAATTGTGATATCTTAGTTCATGTTATTTGTTTTGGTATTTTGTTGTGGGTCTTTTTTGTTATTCCATTGTCAAAGTTTGCAGTAGAACTGAATGAAAAGTACCTTTTTCTGCTGTGTTCATTTGTATGTCTTGATGGAATAGGGTCATGTGTTATCTTTATTTTTTCATTGGCAAGAAATTGCAATTTAAACTGAACAAACCCCAGAAAGCTCTGTCTGAATTGGCATTTCAAGATCTCAGTGTTTAACTACGTTCTAAATTTTAGTGTTGATTTCTACATAATGCTGAAATAGATGTTTTTCGTAGTTATTTCTGTAAGTTATTTTAACAGTATTTTATAATGCAAATTATCTATCAGGGTTACAGAAAGCAAATATTTTAGTAAAGCATCATGTATTGGATATGTTTTGGATATTCCGTTTATGCAGATGATTTCTTACAAAATATCTTAGGTGTAACGATCATGTCCTTGATTTCAGGAGCTGATGCTGTGGAAGCTCAGTGTAAGAGATTTGAAGTGAGAGCAAGTGATGGTGGAAAAGTATTGTTTTCTGCAGATGAAGATGAAATTGTCATTGGGGCCGACAGACTGAAAGTAACAGGTATGGTAATAATCAAGTTTCTAAATGGAGGTAAAGATATATTTTTAAATATCTTTAGTAGTGATTAAATTATTAGTCTTCTACAAAATTTCAATCCTCTGGAGAAGAAAACGTCTTCTTATTGTCAGTGATCGTTTGACCAAATGAAAGATACTGCATGATCTAAATATCAATTCCTCTAAAGTTAGATTTGAATTTAAGCTCTGCAGGATCAACTGTGGTACAAATCACACTTACAACTGTGTTTTGGCTTTTCTATGTTACAATTAAGCATTATTTTGTGGTGTGTGTACCATTTGTTTAGGTAATGCTCCTTCAAAATGTTAAAAGCTATTGTTATATATGGTGACCTTTGTTTTTTCTGTATACAAAGTATCAAGTCTAACTTCCGTATGAATTAAGATTTCATGAGGCTCAGCTTGCCTTGGCTATATTAGCTCATAATGCAATAAAGGTTACTGTTATGGTTTCACCACAGCCAGCAGCTAAGCCCTACACAACCACTCACACGCTCCTCCGCCAGCAGGAGGGTGGGGGAGAGAACTGGAAGAGTGAAAATAAAAAAAAGCTCATGGGTGGACATAAATACAGTTCATTAAGTAAAGCAAAAGTCACACACACAGGCAAAGCAAAACAAGGAATTAATTCACTGCTTTCCATGGGCAGTGAGGTGTTCAGCAACCTGCAGGAAAGCAGGGCCCCATCATGCATAATATGGAAAAAGAGAATCATACTGAATCCTGCTAAGGTTCAAACTTGGTCATAAGAATAAATGAAGAGAAGATTAATCTTAAATATACAATTGACACAGGTGATTTCAAAGCATCCTTCATAAGTTAAAAGATAAAACATCTTACAAATGGCGCTAAGAATTAAATTCCTCGCCACTGAGAAATGCAATTGTAAGTTTTGGATGTCATGATCATTATTTTTTAATCAAACATTTGGCACCATAAGAATTAATTTTATCCAAAGATTGTGTGATACCTTTAAATTCTTCAGCAAACACATGAAAGGTGATGAGTCCCTGTGAGCAGCATCAATCAGACTGTATTACTCCACATGGCATGATATGACTGATGAAACCTGGCAGGAAATCATAATGTCAAACATCAACCAGAATTTTTTCTCTAGTTTATTTTCTCAAGCTTGTGTTTTTATTATCATGGTGCCTTGGGGTGAATATAGGAAAGGAATTATGGAAGAAGAAATGAAAGAAAAGTTGAATATAAAAAAGGAAAAATAAGATGTGCTGATTCGCAGATAAAGCTTTCACATGTATTTATTTAAGGGTGCTACTACAATGAAATAATTTTATTTTCTTCTGTAGCAATCAATAGTCTCTCTTTGGAAACACTTCACTGTGAATGTGTCCAATAAATGATTTATTTTGGTAATTAATTTTCAAAGTATGCCCATGGGCATTTATAAACTACCATGGCAATGTAGGACCTTTTGTATATTATTTTTCCTCCATTCAGAAGAATATTTTTTAATGCTTGGTTTTTTAAAAGAAATCTATCATAAGTCAGTCTAAGAAATTCTTGACTAATAGAAACTTGAAAGATTAAGTTGACAACTTCTCACTGATTATTTTTTGTAACATTTTTATTTGTCAATTTTTATATAGGCAGCTATTCCAAGGAGAAAGGTATAGTAGAAACAGGGTGGTAATCCAGATATCAATTTATTTCTCAGATAAGAAAAATATAGATTCAGAAGTAATGCTTTTTGGTTTAGAGATATTGCAGTTATATATTTCCATATTAAGAGTCTCTCACTTTAAATTAGGCAATTGGCTGGTTTAGTTTAACCTTCTTCCTTGCATTGCTAGTTTTGCTTTCTCTTTTAACTGTATTAGCTCTTTTCTACTTTATTACTCAAGGAAAGAAGAAGAAGGATTCAAATTTCACGTTGTTAGACAGAGCTGTTAGAATCGCAGCTGTCTGTTGTCCCTTTGCACAGAGATGCCTCCTGCCCCCAAGTTTAACGCGTATCACAGCGCTTTGGAGGGAAGAAAGAGAAAGGCTTCATGAAGTGAACATGTTGTTAAAGAACTGGGGAGACAAGTAGGAACAAGAAGCTCATTTTCTGGTGGGTTCACAGGTTCCTTTCTACACATGGTTAAACCTTTCTCTATTTCTTATATTCGCCCTGCTGTTCCAATGGACGGCATCTATAGCATCATGGAGTCTTCTGTCTCAGTGCAGCTGCAGAACAAGAGTATCTGTTTGATGTTTACTTCTCTCATTTAGATCTTAATTCAAAGTTTTCTTCCCTTTGCTTTTATTTAATTTTTCTTTTAACTGGAATATGATCTCTGTAAGATACTCTTGTAGCAGAACTGTACCGGTCAGCCTTGTTCATGAGAGTACAAGCACATATCATGAGGCAGCTTTATCCTGCCAGAGCACTTTTGAGAAAGATTAAGAATCCCTAGGTCAGTGCACATTTTTCTGAGACAATGCTGTGAAATAAAGCTGTATAAAAGCCTTCACTGGATGGCTCTGTTAGCACAGACTGGTTTTTTTTTTCTTTTTTTTCTTAAAGTACACTTGTAGCTAACAGCTGTATAAGAAGGACGCAGGAATGTGGAACTCACTCAGTTTTAGTCAAACTACACCTACATTTTTTTGACAGTGTAAACCAGGTTTTTTCTCCTTCGTCTTTTGAGATGGCTTTCTTAGTTAAGGCTAAATGTGCATTATCAGAAACTCTCTTTTTTCCCATTCAAATTATAGTTTTCTATACAAATTTTACAAACATTTTGCTTTTTGAAAAGGATATTTCTCTCTCTATGATTTTGAAGAAGAGACAGCAATTTAACTCTCATGTTGTCTCCTACATGTTCTTTTGATCTATATAATTCCTTCACATTTCTATAATGTTCTTTATTTAAACATGATTTTATCTCTGACCCTTCTTCCAAGACCCATAAAAACGTCTCAGGTTTACATAGCTTCTCTATAAGTTATACTTGCACATGTGGCTTTTTATGTTTATTAATCATGGTTTAAAAAGGCAAAGCAAAAACAGATTTGCAAATTAAATGAGATAGGTCTTCAATCAGAAGCCACTGCTGTACTGCAGTCAAATCCAATTATGTTTTCTAGACGTAGCAAATCAGCTGTATCATTTTTTCTAAATAACCCAGTCTAAATTGTTTGGAAAATATTACTTACCTTTAAGGAAATCTATTTAATTTTGTTTCCTACTACTTTTTTAATTGCTGGATTATTTTCTTTCTCATTGCTGCATATCTGGGTGGTATAGTCTGTTTTAGCACAGGACCTGAAGTCCTTTCTGGATAGAACTGAATTTTTTTATTATGATAAGTAACATGTCAACAGTTATACTTTTCCTCTAAAAAGAAATAAGGAGCTGCTTAGAAACTCGTCAGTTATAGTTTTACCAATGTTTTAGTTCTGTAGAGTTCAACTGCTTCATAATTTTTGGAAACACAAATTTTTCAGACACATGAAGTTCCACATCTGTATTGTATGGCCTGATATAATTAATTAAAGATCACTGTTTTTGCATATTTCAAACATAAAAGTAGTTCTCACTGGGGGAATTTCAGTTACACAAAGGTTTGCACATTGTTGCTAGCAGTACTAGGAGAAACAAAAGTAAGAGGCATAAAAAATTTGCATGTCATTATGACTTCCTAAGAGGCTTCTTCCTTGTCAAATAGCACAATTATGTAGAGAAATGGATGTCAGAAAAGGACAGTAGAGTACATACTGTGGTAGCTTTCTCAGATTAATAGCAGGGCCTATATAGGTCTGTGGGCTTCTAAGGAGGGGTTCAGAGATGCAGCAAGGCAGGAGTCTAGAGCGAGGAATGAATTATTTATTAAATTTACAATACTATTTATATATTCTAGTTCCATAAAGCAATTGAACAGTGTTCACACTTCTCCTAGGGTGATTGGTTAAAGTTTCAGACACATACTTAGAAATGTTTTTTCCTAATATAATGTACACAAGGTTAGAAGATACTAGACATGTTATTTACAAAAACCTTATTTATTGTTTATATAGTTTACACAGTAAAGGAAAAGTTCTTACAGAATGAATGGAAGAAGAGAAAATTTCCCTGCTAACAGCATTTCAGCATCCACATAGGTCAAATCTACTTTGACACCAAAACAGTGTCAGGAAAAAATATGTGAAGGTCTGCAAGTATCTTTTTCATTACACTGAAGTATACACTTACAGTGGGTTCAGTATCGCTTTTGATCAGTCATTGACTTCACTAGATGAAAGATGAGAGCCTTGATGTGTCAAGGAAGCTTCAGATGGTTCCAGCATACTTACATTCTGATAATACTCTAATAATAATCAGAATTAATATGCAGAGGAGTGCATCAATACTTCAGTTTTGATTTTAAGATTATGCTGCAGGACTTGGAGTCTGCAGGTAGTTGAAATATAGAAAGGTCTTCCAGGGTAGTTAAAAGGAAATGATAAAGTAGAAATATGGCTTATGGCTATAAAAAGGAAATATGACAGAATTATGAGGAAATATATGTGAATTGCAAATTAGGTTGGAGATGTTGAAATAAAATATTTATAACAAGTACTGAAATGTAGAAAAATAACTTATTATTTGATGTATGTGGTTATTACAGTAGGCTTATATCTGGTGCCTTGAGACACTGAATAGGAATTTCGGTATGAATGGGAAGGAAGATCTTGGATTTGCCAAGTTCAGTGGCTGGATTGTCGTTCAGGACAGATCGAGTTGGGAGAGTGAAGTGGCATAAGATGAAGGGAAACACTTAATCATTTTAAGGTGGTTTATGGAGCCAAATTATCTGACCACAGTAAAACGACTGTATTTGATGTTGTACTGAAATTTAATCCTTTAAGCAGATATGAAAAATTCTTGGTATTCTGAACATTGAATGAACCCAAATTCTTTGATCATCATCTGTCAGTAACAAAAATGCATCACATAGATAGGATTTCTGTGTTTCCTGAGTAAAGAGTACATTAATATATACTGCAGTGATGAATAAGGTTTTTGATAAGCTTATTTAGGTCTCAAGAAAGCACTTAATGTCCAGGCTTGCCTTTAAGGGAGCTCTGACTGAAAGATAATATTATTGTGGTAGTCTA
This sequence comes from Callaeas wilsoni, assembly GCA_013398955.1. NCBI lineage: Eukaryota > Metazoa > Chordata > Aves > Passeriformes > Callaeidae > Callaeas > Callaeas wilsoni. The sequence goes on from VWPU01004886.1 coordinate 97,188, forward strand.
ACCACTTGGCAAAACAACCTGTCAGGGCATGACTCTGGAGGTAGAGCTGCAGAGCTGATTGCAATCACATATAAATATATCTGACTCCAACCTGTCTATGAACCGAAAGCTTTATGAGTAGGCTACAAATAGTGAGAATAAATAAATAAATAAATAATTTTCTTATCCAGGACATTGCTTAAATATATTTATGTCTTCTATTTAAGGGTAGAATGCATCCAGCCGGCTCAGGTTCCAAGCAGTGTGTACTCACACCAGCCTGCAGGTGACTGTGTAGGTTGCTGGAGGAATACATTAACCTAAGGATAATAACAGTTTATTGGCAAAAGAAAGATTTTGATTTTTGGCACTCAAAAATGTGTGGAAGGAAAAGAAGAACTGGTCTCAGAAATATATGTAAAGTGAAATAAGTCTTGGTAAAAAAAATTTTTCTGAAAAGGGAATAAACCCAAAAGCAGACAAATGTGCAAACAGTTCTGTCAGAGCAGGAAAACATGTTCAATTCCTGTACAACCATTTCACTGAAAAATACTCATCTAGGCTGTTCTGTAAACTGAGACATAGAAGAAACCAGCATATAGACAGGCAGAAGAAAGGAAAAGAAAAAAAAATCCCAAACAGTTGAATAACGCTCTTTCGAAAGAGAGGTAGAAGAAAACCATCTCTACCTAGAGAGTCAACCTTTCTGTAATCTATACTTTTTTAATAACTCTCCTTACATAATCGACTTTTTTTTCCTGATAGCATCAGTTACAAGAGAATACAGATTTTAATCCTTTCCTCTCCTTCTGGGCTATAATCTATTTAATTCTATTAAATAGGGTTTATTTTTTTAAAGCTGATTCTGTTCTTGTCTGAGCTGTTCCTTTGCAGAATGCAGCCAGCAGTTTCTCACGGTTAGTGGAGACCATTTTCCCTCTTCCGCTACAAAGCAGCATCAATCCAGAGGCTGGTTCAAACTTACAGAGTGAATCTAATTTTCAGGTTAAGCATTTAGAGCCAAGATTAAAGCTATTGGATATTTTTGGCCAATGTAAAAATTAACATTTTTAGGAAAAACTGCCAATGTCTGCATCATATTCCTAGTAATCTTCTACATTCCCTGTTGAAGGACTGTGCAAAGTCTACAGATGCAATTTAAAATAGTTCTAGTTTAAAGTATCCGAATTACATGATACCAGGCAAGTCCACCTGACCTACGGAAGGGTCAAAGCTCAGTGGAAAATTGCCCCACTATTAGTAAGCTAACTCTTAAATCAAACTAAAACAGCTTCTTTGGAAAACACACACTAAACATTCAGAAGATTTTGATGCAGGAACTGGGTATTAATTAGGGTCAGATTTTGTAGCAACATTCTAACTCTTAAACCTGAGCTAAGCCTGACACTCACACGCCCTCAGGCTTTCTAATTTTGAAAATGCACATTTAAATTGCAGCAGCCAGACCCATCTCTATTTTTAAAATATAGCTACTCACAGGAGGAAAAGGTGAATCATAAAAAAGCTCCAACATTCCTATTTTCCATTTGTTTTTTGCCTTAAAAAACTTGCTTGTGGTTTATTTATACCTGGAAAAATAATTCTGTTGTTGGAGATAAGGATCAGGCTGCACAACACTGTAGGATTTCAGTTCAATAAAAAGAGCATTTGGTTCCAAATACTCACACTACAATGGCGACACTACAGGCCAGAAATATTTTGCTTTGTCCTGGAGCAGCATTCTCACTGGGTGCTAGAAGATGGAATCCTTTGGATTTCAATTTGTAAAGCTTTCAGAATAGGAGAAATACTGTTACATTTTCAGGAGATATTGTAGGCATATGACTTTTCACTAAGAATATACTTACGTACCTCTTCCTCTGAGACATGTAATACATGTCAGAACTGCACTTCATTTTCTCTGAATTATTTTAGGAACCCCTACAAAGTGGGTTTTTTTAATTTTTATCCAACTTCAAGCAAACTTTTATCCCAACTTTAAGCACAAGCTAATGTATTTAGTAACCACAGACTTCATGGTGAGATTATACAAGAATTTGTCGTGACATACATCATACTTTACAAACCTATATGAATGAACAGGAAGATCTTCACTCTAAATTTAGGTGGAATGTAGCAGAAATCCTTACGTGAAGGTACAGCTTGAGTCTATGGCAGTCACAGTTTGATACAAAGCCTTACTCACAGGAAAAGTTGGACCGGCACCAGTAGCATCTCGGACTTCACTGTTTTCCCTAGACCTGTTTATAAAGCAGGTATACAGGTATGCGGGCAGAGCTGTGAAAAACATAGATTCCAATAATGTCTGCTCTGCAGTACATTTCAAATCTTATTCATTGCAGACTCCTATAAGCTAGGAATAATTTCGCACACAGGAAGCAACACCAGAAAAAAAATTATTTCAACCAAAAAAAATATGGCCTGCAGCTTTCAGCCTACATTGTGAATTTAAATTCCTATCCTCTTTGTGGCTAATGATGAGTTTAAATTTCACAGTGTCTGACAGCATTAAATTCAGCACACCAAGACACAAACATAATAAGCCATCATTTTGGCTGTAGAAAAATATCGACAATATATATAGGACTTTGTATTTGAATTGTGTATAACAATGTGGCTTTGCTCACAGTTCAGAAAGTATGTAAGTATGTATGTGTTATGAAGTTTAAAAATTATAGATAGAAATGCTTAAAAATTCAGAATAGATAGTGGAGATTCCAGACGTAAGACTGGTAAAAATCAGCACATATTCGATGAAAGACATGAAATTATATGTGGTAAAAATTATCTCACAAAAATAGAATGAAGAAAAAACCAAAATATCCAGGCAGAAAATGATGCATCTGAAAGCTATATGAATGCTCTGGGATTCAAAATAAATTATTATTTATATTTCATGGGTATTGAAAAAAGGGCAAATAACCTCTGTGGCAATGTTGACCACAAAACCAAAAAAAAAATGAAAGAGATTAGGCTTTTGATAAAGAAAAGGAATCATCTAATGCATAGGGCCTAGTGACAACATTTTGGAATAGTTTGGGGCCTGTTATTTCTTTTGACTTCCAAAGACTTTTAACTACAGAGACAGACATCCATTAGGAAAATAAAAGAAAATATCAAGAATGTACAAAAGATATATAGATTGTAAGGATGACAAAGTGTTGAAAAAGTAATGTGAGAAGTGTTGCTGATCTGTGGGGAAGAACTGAGAATGTGAAGGTGAAAAGAAATCTTAAAATTATTTCAAATGAAAACATCCCCTACTCCAAAGTTATAGGGACAGACAACAGAAAAAAAAAAAAAAAAGAAAAAAAAATTGACTTCTAGGGGTCAATTTTCAAACCTCAAAGAAATCATAAGTAATATTAGAGGTATCTCCAGAAAAAGAGTTAGAAAGCATTTTGATCACTAGGTCAAGAGCATTACGTGATAAAAGAAAGTCAAATATGAAGGTAGGACATGCAAACAGGAGTAGGTCCTGCAGATTTTCTCACCTATTCCACACTGGCAAGGTCCTCTTCAAAGAGTTTAGTCCTGTTTGGTGTACCATTGTTCATCAAACTGGATAGAATCTACATCCATGAGATTGATTACTTTTCCAGGAGAATTATTTCTGAGGAGGAAAAAAGGAGTTGGTGCTCCGTAGCTTGGAGAAAAAAATCTCAAAGAGAATATCATATCAGTCTTGAGGCCCTGAGAAACAAGCTGGTGAAAAACAAGGGATGCTATCTATCAGTAAAAAACCCAAAACCAAAAATAACACCCAAACAAAACAAACAAAAAAAATCCCCAGTCAACCAAAAAAACCCAAAAGCCCAACAAAACACCTCACACAAACTAACCAACAAAAAATACATAAAACTTTTAAATGAAAGAATAGAGGAACAGGGAAATATAGAGAATGTTGAATTTCCTTCATTTCTACTTCAGAGCTAATTATATAATCTGTGGAAGATGAACTGGTTGATCTTGATTTGGTTTTGAACTTAATGATCACAGAAAGAAATAAGCCTTAGCAGAGTTCAGATATTTCCTTTTTATGTCTAGTCACAAGTCATGTAATATAAATTCAATAAAATTTTTTCTTTCTAATCTTAGTTCTTACTAACATATTAGATACAGTCCTCTTCATTGTAGTTTTACTGATATTCTTTAAAGGTTTTTTTTTAAGTTATAACACATTGGTTAGAATGAAATATGGGTTGCATGACCAAAACAATAGAGATCAGTACATGCATTTGCACCTACGTTAATTGCTTTTGGGATATATTGTCAGCTTCACTTTTGACTAAAATTTGATACAGTGAGGGCAAGATGAGAAAGCTGCATAAACAAGCACACTTTGCTACAAGAAGAGATAGAATGAATGAGCTTAGCAAGGTAAAGCAATCAGAGGAAGGGACCTCTCTTTTCAGAAACTCATCATTCTGAAGCTGGTAGCCAAGACTAAAACCTACATGTCCATGCTTCCTGATGTTATATGTTACATTCATAGTTAAATTGAACTGGATATGAATAGCATAAATTTTACTGGTTTAATGTATGAAGAACAGTCCTACTGATCCTGACAACACTAATAATAGTAATGGGTACAGTGGGATATGATTATCTACCTCTTGCTACTTAGAAAGCATTAAAATTCAGTTTTATGGTAACTTTTCTCTGTGTATGTCTTGGTTTTCATTGAAGCTATCACATTTGTAAAACATTTGAACCTTATTTTGTGAGTATGCTAGAAGAACACTACTAGAGAGTAGATCTGAGCACACATATACACAGACACACATGCACAATCATGTACAGACAAATTCCTTCCAGGCAGCCTTATTACTTTACAAATGCCAAAATGTCATTTACCTCAAGTAGAGACTTTTCCCTTAAGTATCATCATTCTAAACCAATTTGATACATAAAGTGTGATAGAAATGACAGCAAGTACTATAGGTTACACTACTTACAGTGTAATGGTGTATTTTCCTGTCCTTTATCTACATCACTCTCTGCAAATTGTGTTGTGTTGGTCAGAGGTCTACATGCAGCAGCATGGAAAATTTTAAAAGTACTTGGATATCGTGCTATGACCCCGAGATGGTTCCAAGTTCAACAAAGCAAGATACTGGAAGTAGCCAAATGCTAGGTTCACTTGAAAAATTCCTGTCCCAATTTATGCTTGAAAGCAGGAGGTGAGATTGGAAGTTGCATCTGAAAGTCTTTTTACACTGAACATCAAAGGGAGATAGCTTTTTAAAAAGTATTTATTTTCACATCAAGCAGGCCAATTGTATTATTTTTGTATTTTTATCTTAGCCGCATTGCCAAATGATGGACTGTTTTTTAAATCTGTTTTTACACTCTCAGTGTAGGGCAGAGAAAATGCAATAGATAAAGCATACTGTGCAGAAAGAGTGTCTATCAACAAGTTTGTTTCATGTTTTAGCTGTCAGAACTGTTTTCAGGCTTTTTCTAGTTGCAATTTTTTTCTTGTCACTGTCATCCTTGGCCTTTCCTCCCTGGTTTATATTTAGATTTACAATGAAAAGAAAAGACAATTAGAATTTCTGAATTTGAAGTTTTAATGAAAACACTTTTTTTTTTCTTCTTGACAGCAAATCTAACAGTAACTGAGAAAAACTTCATTTAGACAAAAAAATCAATGTAAAAAAATTGTATAGATATTAAAGGGAATTTTAATGTAAAACAAGAAAAGGAGCAGAGGGAGTATCCTGCTGTAAAAACCAAAACATATTACTTATAGTGATAAGATGTCTAGAGACCAGAAAGTAATAAAAGACAAGGAAGATTAAATCTAAAATAGGTATGATATTTTGGAAGGATTAAGAATAAAAGAATATAGTACTTCCCAGTCACGTTCTCTTCAGTGTAAGCTGAAAGGCTGGAGTGGTAATCACAACATTTTGTTAAGTGGATAATATAGAGAAATACCTCTTAAGAGTTGATCTGAAGAAAAGGCAAAATAAAAAATATTTTATTATTGTCTCTTAACCTGTCTCTGAAACTAATAAGGGCTTTTGTTGATAGCTGGACAAAGGAAATATTTTTTTCTGTGTTTTTAATTTAAAAATGATAAAGCAAAATAACTAATTTTATGATAACTGTCAAATTGTATGACATTCTATTCCCTAGGCATGACTGTCCTGGTGCCTAGGATTCAATTCTCTATTCTGAAAATGCCTGAACATAATATACTTTAAGAGGATGTGCATAACAGGTTTCTCTGGCAGCTGACCACACCGAATTTTCATGCAGCAATAAAGCCTGCTTTGCTAGTTTTAGCAAGACATGCCTTGGTATGTAGCAAGGCAATGGAAAGCGCTTAAATCTTAAAAGTCTGAATTTATGATAGGTATGCGAAAGGCGAATTTATGATAGTTGTATTGCAGCAGTGATGAGAGTGTGATTTTTGAGTCTCTCCTGACTCACAAACAGTAAAAGAGCAAAGACTAGACGAAGGTTTTGCCACAAGAGTCACAGCAGAGCTGGGCTGTTACAAGATTTGCCAAGTAATCTGAATTGTGGTCGTAGTCTGAGTCCTGGATACTGCTCCTTGGTGATATAGAAGGAACTATTGAGACTGGCACTGATAAATTACTCTGTGACCAGCTCAGTCCCATCTTGAAAATGGAATGGTAGATCTAGCGGTAAATTACTGCCATAAACCCTCTTCCTACAGCATTTGCAAGGTATGTGGCACGTCTCTTGTGGTTCTTGCCTGAAAAAAACATCTGAGTCTTTGGCAAAAGATGTATATTTCAGCCAACTTTCCCATATTACACTATGCTTTAGTATCTTGTTCTTTCCTGCAGAACAGGCTGTCTTTCCTGTGGTTAGTACAGATAACAAATAACACGTGATTTCTAACACGACTGTTGGTGGTTTATAGTCACTGCAGTTAATTGGTTTGAAATACATCTGCTTCCATTTTGTTGCTTAATTAAAAGGTTTGCTTCATGGCTACACAGACTTGAAGGTGAGAATATTAAGTGACAAAATTACTGTTGCACATTCACACTGCCTGTCACAGCTGCAGAATTTCCATTTAAAGCTGCAGTAAAGACTTACCTAATGCCAAGTTTAAATGTGCTGTATTCATCTGTGCAATTTACTTCTAGAGAGAAAACCAGAACATTAATAAAGAGCAGGAATAGGAACTCATAATAGGTTAAAATTACTTGTGGTAATATCAAAGAGAAACCTTTTAGCAACCTTGTAAGAAATTGATATTATAGATTAATTTTATTTCTCATATCTGAAAAAAGAAAAAGACTTTTAATAGTTTGACATACTAGTATTTTTGTTAAATTTTGGTCTAATAGGCACCAAAATGTAATATATCCACATATCCCTGTTTTAGCATTGTGGAAATACATGTGGGGATTCATCACAGATTTTCATTTTTGCATTAATTTAGAAGTATTTGGAAGCATTTGAAGACTTTTTAAATACATACTATGCATTTGCATATGATGAACTTCCACAGGGTGCACAAGTGCACTTATCGAAATATCTGACTATAATTTATCAATGGCATGCTAATTCCAATACAGTAAAGATACTATAGTAGAGCTATTTAAAAAATCTGGATAATTGTCCTGCTGCTTTGTGGCCTCCTTAGCATAAATAAAACAATTTACTAAAATATATGAATGCAGCAGTAATTATCACATACTCGTAACAATTTTTCAGTATGTTACAGTAGTGGCAAAGTAGAGAACAGAGATAAATGCACATTTCCATGTGGCACAGAGAACTTGCCTTTAAAATGTAAATATGCTACCCTATAAAGCAGTTAAAATGCTAAGGGTAAATAATTTAAATGACTTCTGATATGGTTAAAGTGACATTTCCAAACAAGATTTTCCCAATTTAGATAAAATTCAGATCATCAAGATCAGATCAGATGTTGAAGGCAAAAGCTTCAAGGTGCTTGGGTTGTCTGCATTGTTGCTCTAGTCTCAGTCCATTATCATTAGTAACTAACCTCTAGAGATGCCAATTTCTCCATTTTGGCTACAGATAAAACACAGGTAATCTGTGTTCCTAACTTAGGCAACTAATGTGATGGCTAGACTTAATGGACAATTTCCTAATAGATTCCTCTGAGCTTTTAACTTTTCAAAATCAAACTATTTATTTATGGAATGTCATCACTGAAAGGAAAATGTCCTTTACTTTTATCAAAAGCTAATCATAAATTGTTTTATTTTAGAGCTCTTTGAAGCAGATGAATCCTTGCCTGTATCAAAAATAGTGTGGCCAGCAGGACCACAGCAGTGATGGTCCTCGGTACACAGAACTGATGAGGCCACACCTTGAGTCCTGTGTCCAGTTCAGGACCCCTCACTTCAAAAAGATATTGATGTGCTGGAGCGTGTCCAGAGAAGGGTAATGGAGCTAGGATTGTTTATCCTGGCAAAAAAGAGGCTTGGGAAAGACATTATCACTCTCTACAACTTCCTGAAAGTGGTTTGTAGCAAGGGGTGGGTTAGTCTCTTCTCACCAGTGACTAGTGACAGGACAAGAGGAAATGTTCTGAAGGTACACCAGGGGAGGTTCAGGTTGGACATCAGGAAGAATTTGTGCACTGAAAGGTTGGTCAAGCATTGCAATGGGCTGCCCAGGGAAGTGTTGGAGTCACCATCCCTGGAAGTGTTCAGGAAATGACTGGACATGACAATTAGTGCTATGGTTAATTCTCAAAGCAGCGATCAGTTAAGGGCTGGACTTGACTATCTTGGAGGTCTTTTCCAACCTTAATGATTATATGATTCTATGAAACTGGATAGACATTCCTGGCTAGGTTTGGTGTGTGGGCAAATGTATTTTCCAGAAGGCTTCAAAATGAGAAATTATTGTTATTTGTGTTTGAAACTGTGTGGAAAAAATTTTCTCATTCTCCCATTTTGTACTTGGGATATCTAAGTTTATGTACCATTCTTTTACATTCCAGGTGAGTCCCCTGGTTATGAAGCTATTGACTGTTTTTTGATAGTCTTCTTATTCATTGATTCATTCATTTTTCATCAGGGAAACAACAATTCTGCTTTGAAACTCATTAACTATTCATTAGAGCATATGGCTGAGTGTTCCAAAATTTAAGGTTATCTACTACAACAAAGTGAAAATGTGGTCTTTTTTACTTATTACATATGAAAATAATCCCATTAAAATGCTATCTTTTGAATGTAGACAGGGACTCTTCGTGTCTGATGAACTATGATGAACCCAAAATCATTTACACAATTTTAAGAAAAGTGCAATTCCAGATTATAATAGATATGAAAAGATGGTGAATTTCAAGAGGGGGTATTAGAAATTATTTACTGTGAAATCTCAACATAAGGTGTAAGTCTATTCATATATCTAGCTGTTGTAAAGTTTCAAGGAGACTGGATCAATTCAAGCAGAAAATGATTGTATTTCATCATTTTTATTGTCATGCGTGTCTCCGTCTGCCATACGTAATAGGGGAAAAAAGTAAAAGATATAACAGAAATTATTATGTTTTTAAAACCTCTTTTCTCTAAACCCCTTATATATATTTCAATTTCATTCATGTTTTGAGGAACTATTTCAGATTTAATGCAACTTCTCAGCAGTTTCATTTACATTTATTGGCTTTTTTGTCTCAGAGGGAGCATTTAGAATAGCCATTTCCAATTATTAATTGAATTATGTTACTGCTATTCTCAGTCCAGATTTTATTCAAATAGATTTACTTTTTCAGAAAAGTAATCAAGTGGTGGCCAAACATAGATTCTGGATGTAAACTTTCAAACAATTCTGTGGATAAGAAACTGAACAGATAAGCACAATCCAGTTTCATTTGCATCGCAAGACGAGGTGCCTTAACTACCTACCATTAGGAAGCTATGTTTCAAATGTTTGTACTTAATAAGTTAAGATGCTGTTTAAGAAGATAAATACTGACTGTTGCAATTTTGCAAGTATTTCCTGGAGTTGCGATTTGCTTTGATCAAAATTTAGCACACTGAAGATGCTGAATTTTAATTTATTGGGGAACTTGTTCTTATTTAAATGAAAGGCTTAGTAGAAGTTTTGCTTTAGTAAGACAGCCATACAGAAAATATGCATCACAAATTAGTCATATTCAAGGGCTTTGAGTAATAAATCTGAATCACTCCCTTTAGAATTTACTTTTTAATAACAGCTTACCTCTGAAGATTTCAAAGCACATGCTTTATTTTATAAGTAAACAACTGCATCTAGTCAGGCTGTATTACAACTTCCTACCTATAATAGAGCTCATATATGGCCACATCCGTGTCATATCTGAAACCTTCATCATTTAACATTTGTCAGTTTTGCTGCTGAGGGACTCTACAAGACTGAAATGCCAGCAATCATGTCAATCATGTTTTCAGAAAATAATTCACTTACTTTCCTTTTAGTCGTGTACACCTCCATAGCAAAAATCCAGTTGAATCTTACTTTTTAATACAAGTACCTAGCTGAATTAAACCTCAAGTAACTTAAAAAATTGGAAGTCTTGAACAGATGCACAACCAACATGAAGGCCAGAAGCTGCATTCCTACTCATCCCAAAATAAACTATAATAACTGGGCTTTTATAAAAGAAGGAACAAACATTTTACGTGATCTTTTAATGATCATTGGTTTGCATAGTTGAATATTTCTGGGGTTTTTTTCCAGTCTGGCAGTGATTAGCTCTTTCAAGTTCTTATTGTTGAATAAGAGCTTTTGAAGTTCACAAAAGCCCTTTTAAATTTTATCTATGTACACATGGTAAAAGAATTAAGAATTTTATTTTTTATTGCAATTAAATTTTTAGATCATAAAAGTTCCAAACATAAAACACATAGACTGTGTTTTTAAGGTCTCTTCAACTGTAAAAAAATCTTGATTATTTATTCCTCTTTGTGAAATCTGTCAATGCTTTAACTTAACTAATTAATGTGCAACAAGTAAAATTGCAAGCTTCAAAAATAATAAATATTTAACAAACCCTTCTTTAAAGTCTGTAACTTGACGGACAAACTGGCATCCCAATCTGGTACTTGCATAAACTCAGTAATTGTTACTTGATGTTTCTGAAAAACCTAGTGAAAGATCAGCATGGTAAAACAGCTGTGTCTGTGACGCTGCAATGCCATGTAGTTTGTACACATCAAAATGGTTCACAATTCCATTGTAAGGTGATTTGCTTACACAAATGATGTGGAGGAGTGGGATAATGGTAATATGTGGGTCATTTTCCACACCAAAATACTTCATTAGTTTTAATTCTTGCCTTATCAAGTTTTCAGCCAGCGTTCTTTTCACAAAAGAAAACAAATGAAAACGCGCTCCAACAAGCCCCCCCAAAAAAACAACCCAAAACAAAAAAAAACCTACCCCAGCTCAGTATTTTCATCCAAGTCACTTACAAAGCCATTGAAAGTTACCATTTTTTATGTAAGCTAACTACTTAGAAAGTATGAAAGGATTATTTGCTGGCTGAATAAATGTAAAAACTTCCTCAGCATGCACATACATAAGCAGATATAATCCAGAACCAAATGTCAATTTTGCACTTCTATTTTTTCTATGACACTTGTCATTTCCCAAAGGCTGAATTTCAGGAACCAGTAAGTTGAGCAGAAATTAGTAGTTTTCACTGGTCTCTCTGAATCCTGACTGTTCCATTTCAGCAGGAGTGTGTGACTGTTTTTGCTTGTAGCAAAAGGGTAATTTTGATTTGCTCTGTGTCAAAGAAGAGTCCTAAAGGTCTGGTGTTTATAAATCAGCTATGCATAAAAAGGTTTCTCTATAAATACAGAATTGAACTTTTGGCCTTTTACCTGACTGGTGCTGCTTACTGAGTTTCCTCCAGCAACCTCTATAACAACTGGTATTCTTTAATCAGTCATTTGGCTGCACACATGCTTCTTTCTTAGTGAAGTTTTTACTTAACTCGTTCTCTTCCACTGGAAGCTGAGCGTGTGAGTAATTTTGTTCAGTTACACTTAGAGCTTTCATTTTAGAGCCTTTGCACCTACTCTGTGCCCTTGTGATTTTATTTCCTCTAAAAGGATCACTTTTTATAGTTATCTATTCTAACTCATGTTCCTTTGAATTCAGTTCCCTAACTACTTCCTTCTGAGCTGTATTTGAAAGGGTCTAAAGGTTCAAGTCTTTTCTTTTTGTACCTTTTTTGTACTCATTCATCTCTCACTAGAATTTCACTCATCTCAAAGTAGGTCTTGGCTACGATTCTGTAAATCTGGGAATACAGTTATTAGAATGTCGTCTTATTTCTGTAAAAAGTAAGTATTTTAATATTGTAACTTATCAAATACCTAAAGTGTATTTCTTTCATTAAGAAAATAATGCTATAGACTTTGAATAAGGAGTTATAGTTCTATTTATTTAGTAATATCAGTAGAAGGTATGTTTGTAGTAACATTTCTTAGGAGTACTAAACTACAAGATCTAACTTCCCATCAAATTACTACAGATTTGCATATAAAAATGGAAAAAAAATTATTTTTTTTCTTCTGTATTTTTTAGTAATGCTGATCAATTTATTTTATTTTCTGTACAATCGCTTTTCTTTTTTCTTGATCCTGCTGTTTTACTGCTGGAAACATGTCAGTAAATTCTGGTTGGCTGATCTTTTTCACCTTTCTTACTAAGACCAATATAATTGAAAGTGTCTGTTTTTATTCCACTATGTAATAAAGGGAATTGGAGATATTCTTGAACTTCTTGAAAGTATTTTTTTTAAGGATAAAGCATTTACCACAAAAACTCTTATACTTCTGCCTTTGAGGCTGTATGAGAAGAAAAAAACATATTAAGATTGCATTTTCAAATAGCAAAAGGAGCATATTTGGCTTGGTTTTCGCTTTAACTATATTTTATTTAATTATATCAGTTTCTCTTGAATTCTACCTGCCTGGATTTTCAGTCTGCTTGAAAAACTTGGTCTTTCCTTCCACATTTCTATTTTCTTAGGGAAGAAATGCCTTCTTTGTGTTTTAAAAAAATGATGTTGAAAGTAGGAAATACTAAATCTTGATTATAACCAGCTGTCATTTAACTTTTATGATCAGTCTTTGCCTGATATTACCTTTGGCACTTCTGATTGATTTAATGTCAGACTCATACTAGAGTGAATTTTATGCATCTTTGCATTGATAATGCTCTTTCAAATATTACAGGCATGGTCTTCTCATAAGTAAAGACTGGGAACTCTGCATTCTGCTCAGTTATTTACATCTTCATATCCCATTGCCACCTTCAAAAATATAAAGGGCCCTTGGCATTGAAAGCATTTCATTTTACTGATTAAAAAGATGAATGGAATCTGGAAACACATTCTTTGATTTTGGATATTCAGCTCCCAGAAGGGTTCATTATAGATGGGGATGAGCTTTATTTCGAGTGACAGAAGGCCTGGCTATGCAGACATGCTATTCTGGTCTCTTAAAGGAAAGAGAACCACAAGTCATTGCCAAATTTAAAAAACAGATTCTGCACAGCATATTTAGGAATAATACCAGGAAAAAAAGAGATGCTGGGTTTTTTCCTCCAATGTTTTCCCATAGCACTCAGCAAAGCTTGGCTATAGAATGGATTTTGTTGAGGTTTTTTTGTGAGATCTTCAAAGCAGCAGTTGCAATAAAGTTGTTTTCAGTGTTCTTTACCAGAATATTTGTAAAGGTTACAGATTTCTGGAGATAAAATCTAGGATTTTGATTCATTATGCTCAGAAATCTTCTCTTCCTGTCTTCAATACTCTATACTAGTAGACCACTTTACAAAGAACGTTTTGGGGGGTGGGGTGGGGTTTTTTTGTTGGTGGGTTCGTGTTGGTTTTTGGTTTTTTTTTAAATTAAGGTGGTGTTTAGAAAATTATTATTACCTGCTTGAAGTTTGCTTTTTTTTTTTTTTTTTGGTCCGCTTTCTCATGCTATTTTCCCTTTAACATTAAAAAATAATATTACCAAATTAATATTTATAACTTCATTCTGCTTTCAAATCCTGGCAAGGATTTGAAACTAAATATCATTGGTTAACTGTAAAAACATCTAATAGCATCTTCTTTAACATACAGAGTTTCTGAAAAAGTTTGCAAAATATTTAAATAGTTAAAAAATTTAAAATACATTATTGTATTTAAAATATTGTAGCAATTAGAGTGGTGCCTCTGTTTTGTTTAGCACTTCTTACAGAGCTACTGTGAGATATTGTATGTATATTTTTAGATTTACTGAGAATTCAAGTCTCAGAAGGAAAGAAATCTTCTGTTGTTGAAATATAGCAATTAATTCAAGAATATTTAGTAATGAGCTGTAGTTATCTCAGTTTCCTTGATCTTATTTTGATAGAAGATAAATGCATTACCTGTTTTACACATTTTTATTCAGTTCTTTCACCTTAGCTGGAGGTTCTCTGTTGAAAAGACTTTCCCTCCCTAATTCTAGGCTGTTTGCATTACACAATGCCCAGTAAACCATCTTCAGGGAAGGAAAGTAAAATTTATGTAAGTGGATGGCAAAAATAATGGCACTGGATAAATCAGTAAACAAGGACAGACATGATGATTGTTCAGTGAGTGAAAAAAAGAAGGCAAGCTTCAAATGCCTGAGAACATACAGGGGCTATTTCTACCTGTTAAATATAGAGTGGTATAAATAAATTTTATGTGTTCAGCCCTTGGAGGGAAGAGTTAAGAGAAATGCTGATTTTATAGAGTTGTTCCCTACATATAAATTTCTTGAGTTTTCTATTACTTTAACAAAGAACAAAGATCCTTATTGTTATTTTGTCTTTCCCCCCTACCCCTGTAATTTTCTTTCAAGAAATGCATTTAAAACTGATTATGTAAAGAATTGTCTTTTTTTCAAATAACTTCAGTGAACGTTTACTAGATTTCTATTTTTTTAATTGAAGAGGAGTTTCTCAATGAAAAATCTTGGTCGTCTAATGAAAACTGCGGAATTATCATATTCAACTTGGACCTAGTAATATAAACCAAAATTCAATAGAGAAGCAATTCAATTTGGGAAAATTTTTACTCATTTTCTTTGCCTGGATTTTAAATGCCCAGTAGGAGATACCTTAGTGTCCAGTACTAACACTCAACTCAAAGCACATTCCATGAGAATAAAATTTTTCAATGAGAAAGATCTGATGTAAAGAAACTCTGAAACTGTCAGATATCTAGATTGAGCCAGCAACTTCAGGCAAGAGACAGTTATTTCAAAACTTCTAAAAGCTTGGCATCCCAACTTAAGTAATCAAAATAACCACAGTGTAAAATACAGCAGATATTTCTCTACTGTGTTTTTGTTACACAAATTTATGATATTATTTCCATTCTCTGTAAAATAACTGTTCTCCAAAATGTGGACATAAGCATTCAGGCAAATCATTGCTGAAAAATTTGAATCTATACATGTTTCAGATTTGTATATGAAATTCTTCTACTGATAAGCAGAAATCCAAAGTTTCACAGGATGCTGGTCCAGATTTTGATATAGAAATGAAAATGTAAATATGAAGAAATATTTATAGTTATTAATAAAGGATTTGGTCAGACATTTTGTCTTAAAAGTGTCAACTTGTGGTCATATTTTTCAATGTGTTTTTATTTTCCAAAGTAATCGTACTGTATTTTATTTATGTATTTTAGGCACGGAAGGGGCAGTGTTTGGGCATTCTGTGGAGACACCCCATATCAGAGCAGAACCTTCCCAAGACCTCAAGTAGGTGTTGTTCAAAAAGTTGTTTTAAAATCAAGTATTCTCAAAAAAAATTAAGTCTGGATTAAAAGTAGAATATCTGTATAGTAATATACATACTACCTATTTAATGACTCATACATGCAAAAACACTGATAGACTCCAGTTTGTTCTAACTAGTCAAAAAACCCCCACATGCGCCTATCACATGAAATGTAAAATACAGTGCTTACTGTATATGACCTGCCTCCCATAGTAGAATTCTTGAGAAATAGATTTTCCCTAGAGACTGGAATATTCAGGTGTTTTTAAGGTCCAATGTGTACAGTATTGTTCAATAGCATCGGACCAGGTGTTTGATTTTTTGATGAGCTGTTATGGAATATATAAGTAAAGTTAAAGTAAACAGTCCTAGATTTTTCCATTTAGTAGTGTTTCTGGGTTGTTGGAGTTTTTTAATACTATACACACACTTTTAAAAAAATTCATTACCAAGTGAGGCTACATTTCTAAATGTAAAAATTTTCTGTACATAATCAAAGAAGTGGAGAAATCAGTAGATAGTAAAAGATCAAGTTTAAAATTTACTAAGGAATCTGTAGACTGAGAAAGAAAACTTAGAAAAGTTTAAAGCAGACGGTTTTTTTTAAAGTGCATGTATGTGCACTGCTAAGTACTAATCTGTGATTTGTATGGATGACTAATGAGAATCACAGAAAACCAAAGGTCCTTCCTTGTGTTACTCCCAGCAGAACGGGTGAGAAACAGTATAGACTTTGATTCAATTCTATTACGATTTTTGAATATTATATAACTACCCCTTTACCTGCCCAGAAGTGTTTATGATTAATTGCTACAGAAAAGCATGGTTAAATGCTTTCATCCTTACATTTGCAAAGGCATTTAGGATCATTGACCAATAACAATGCTGCAGAAATCATTAGCAGGAAGCTGCCCATGCGGACAGGTTTGACCATTGTACGTGGGGTGAGTGAAGTAAACGATTGTGTTTGATTATTTACACTAATCATTTTAAAGTAATGTATAGCTTTGGGTTATTCCAGAGGATCCTGCTCACTGGAATTCTATCTTAAAAATCTCTATCCCCTTCCATGACTCCTGTCAGTCCTTTGTGGAAAATAATTGTAAAGGCATTTATTAGTGACGATCAGCAAGGCAATATGGTCTCTAATCAGAGGAAGTTCAGCAGAAATCAAAGTAGAAGCATAATGAGCTTTTCTTTTTTCGGGGGACCAATAATTTGGGTAAGAGGCTGGAATTTGTCCTGTGCTAAAGAACATTGAAACACTGCTTTCTCTACTTCTTTCTAATCATTAAATAATATTAACAGCATGAAAATGTATGCTAAAACAGATAATCCTGTCTCTTCAGGATTAATTTAAGTAAGGTTAAAATCAACTTATGTTGCTGCTGAAATTTACACGAGACATTCACCCCTCTAGTCTTTTGTCTTTATTCATTGCCATGATTCCTATTGTTGCTTAATGTTTTCAACTCCACTGTTCCTTCAGTTCATTTTTCCAAGATGGACTCAAATTAGTAAGCATTTGGCATTCAGCTTTCTGCTCTCTCATTGATAATGAATTTAACCCATACCTTTTATTCAAAAAATTGAAGAAACAACCACCCTTGGAGTTTGGTCAAGTAACCTTAACTTACTTGTAGGTGATTTATTCTTAATATATTCAATGCATATTGTGTTCTGCAAGTTTTTGTACACATGTGCTCCTCTATATGGAGTTGGATTCCATCATATTCTTTTTTAAACCTCTCAAGTCAATTTAGTAATTTTAAAATGATGACAATTACTATTAGGACATTTCAGTGGGCTGGTCTGGGTCCTATTAATTTTTAATGTTTTAAAATAAACTTACCCAAGGTGTCCAATAATGGCAGTCCTAAAATCACCTAGAGTATTCTTCCAAGTGCTGCATCCCTGTGTCTTTGGATGGTTAAGCTTAATGGTAAGTAATGGGAGAGTAAAGAGTTTGCCAAATTAACATTATTCATTTTTTTCAGTGGACACACTTGAATGCAATTTGGCAGCAAGTTCCAGTGCATAAGTGCAAATTTATTAGGCTATGAGAATTATTGTATATAGGGCTGAAAGATAATAGAATAGTCATTAAATCATTAATTAAAGTATAAATCACCCCATATTTTTCATGTTGAAATATGTATTTGTGGTCAATCAATAAACCTCAGATATCAGACTTTTTTTTCATTTTTCTCCAAAATTAAATATGCTGGAAACCTATTCATAGCCTTGTATATGTAAAATGCTTGACTACTGAATTCAAAAAATGGAATAATGATCACTCCTATTATTCTGAATGAAGCATAACTAGAAAATTTGGTCTAAGAATTTAATACCCACAAGAATCATAGTTCTTCCTGGGATTTTAGTTTAATCTATCCGTTTTGTGGACAGAGAGACAAAAAGATGAAGTCAGATTCACATTAGCTCCACATATCTAAACCTTGCCTCAGACACTCATAGATCTATAGCCAGATTTTGAGGTCTTCATACAGAGAAGCTGCCCTAATATATACTATTAAATATGTGTTATGTAAAAATAAACTTTAGTTGAGTACTTGTTATTTCTATGTGTCCAGCCATTTTGGCCACATCTTTCTCCTTTCTTGCATTTTAAAATAAGAGCTAGAAAGGTTTTGTTTTCACACAGTGCTGTTATACAATCCTTTGTGAAAGCTTTTATGTCAAATCCCAAAAACTAATTAAAGATGACTTCCATTTGTTGGGAAAAGTAGCATAAAAGAATCATGCATTAGAATCAGGAAAATGAATTATATCTTAATAATTTAATCTTCCTGCTTCTCTTGCTACTGTGTCTCACAGGAACACAGTTAGGAGAACTAAACAGCCAATATATTCCCCAAATACTGTTTTTAGACCAATAGTGCATTAAAACATAGTGCACTAATAGGCAATATCCATGCACAAAATAGACAGACAGTACTTAAATGCAGATAACTCTGCCCTCAATAACCTCCTTGATAAGGGGGTGAATTAATTTGTTGTTGTTCTCTGCAGATAACTGCAAGATCAAATTTAAAAGGTTTTTTCTCTTCTATGTCATGCCTCACACACCACTATCAGTTAATCCTGCAAGCTAATGCTGGGCATAATTAGATGAAAATTGATCAAGTGGCAAGGAACCATGCAAGAGAGTTGGATTCTACTTTACCTCTAATAAGAATTAAAAGTACTCATATCTTGCACAGGAGGTCTTGTTCACTCAGAGTTGTCTGATGGTTTGTAAGAGACACCTTTTGTAACACTTAAGGGGTGGTTTACTAATAGGTCAAAATATATATTCTGTAAAAGCCTGGAGCCAAAGAACACATCAGAAATTTTGACCTTAATCTGTTAGTCATCTGAGCAGGTTGAGAGTGACAAAATCACCATGACTCTGTTCATCTATTTTTAGCCAGAAATCAAATATTAAACAAAACCTCATCAAAAGGTAGAAGATGCAGCAGAGTAAAAAAACCCGTTTCCCTTCCTATGCTGTTTTAATGATGTCAGCTTATAGTTACTTTCAGTGCCCTTTTTTAATAAAATATAAATAAGTCATATTTTTGTTTTCATAATTTGTGTTAGTTATTTCATTGTTTGGGCATATATATTGACAGAAACTTGTTTGCTTAGTCTTATCTAGCTGTTGAAAATATGATTTTTTTAACATACACGTTCATACAAAAATAGGCATGGGTATAGTAAAATTTGAAAAATTTCCAAAAGTTAAGCTTCTCTTTTTAAATATACACGTGCTTATATATATGTGTATATATACATATATAATAATTTTATAAACATTGAAGTAAACAGAAAAGAAAGCCAGTAATGAAAGGTCATAATTGCTATGCAGACGGGACAGAGTAGAAACAAAATGTAGCTGGGTATGGCTCTTAAACTGAAGGAATAATTTGCTTTACTGTTCAGTGATGATGATTATATTTGACATTGGAAAGGGAAAAGGCTCTACTAGGAACCAAGATATGAAGGATAAAAATATTTCTATCACAAGAGGTAGAAAAATCCATTGAGTTTCGTATGGTTAATCCAGGGTGCTGTAGCCTCCTTTTCTCCAGGCTAAACCACCCCAGCTCCCTCAGCCACTCCTGTGTCTCACACTGCAGATCCTTCCCCAGCTCCATTGCCCTTCTCTGGACTCGCTCCAGCACCTCAGTGTCTTTCTTACGGTGAGGAGCCCAGAGCTGGACACAGGACTCAAACTGCAGCCTCACCAGTGCTGAGTACAGGTGTATTTCTTTTGATTCTAAGTGAACATGCTTACTAATGAATTACTAAAAAGGGATACTTATATATATATATACACTTTTTTTCTTTTTTTCTCATTTGAGCAATATTTAGTTTCTTTAGTCTTTCCTAAGCTAAATTTCTCCACAGAGATTTTTTCCTCACTCCAGCTGTTCCTTTTCCCTTTCTGGGGGTATCTCCATTTTCAGTGACACTGTTTAACCACTTTCACAAGAAAACGAGGCCTCTTAATTTTGCTGTGTGTCTGTCTATTCTCTCCTCTCATGTCCCTGATAGTTTGTGAAGCAGTTAGGCAGTTTCATATTGTGCTGGTTTGAAAGCAAAACCAGTGAGAAACGCCAAGTCAGATGTACAATTTAATAGGAAAAACTAAAATAAATGCAATAGTACAAAAAGAAACCACTGACAGGGTCAGGATACCCCCTGACACCCTGTCAGTCAGGGTGTTGGTAGCAGTCCAATAAAATGGTGGCTGCAGTCCTCCAGAGCTCTGTTGAAGATGGTTCTGTTGAAGCAGTGATCCTGTAGAAAAGGTCTGGTCTTCACCTGAAGGTCCAGTGGTAGCTCTTGTACTCTGGGAATCCAGTAGGTAAGGGCTGCCTCTGGTGTTCGAAATCTTAGCTTATATTCAGGATGGGATGCTTGGTTCCTCCCTCTGGGCAGAGCATCTCACAATGGGAGGATGTAATTTTATCAGTCATGTGGTGACACTGGATGGCCCATTAACAGGAGATATCCCCCCTAGAGGGAGGATGGGTCATGGGCGAGATAAGGAACCCTGCCCCACCTGGTTCCGACAGCTGGCCTCTTAACAGAAGATAGTCCAGAGAGAGGAGGCAAGGGACACAGCCCCACCTGGTTTCAACAGCTCATGAAGATGGTAATAGAATACAGTGCAACCCAGAACACATATCTATTTAATAGAAAGGCAAAAGATCTTTAGGTTTCTCTGTGTTTTCTGGAAGCCGGTGCCGAGCCAGAAACAGTAACCAAAAATCAGCTCACAGCTCTAGTATTTCCTACTGTCACTTTATCCATTTGTATACACATGGCTCCAGAATACCCTCAGCTTCTGAAACATCTTGCTTCATGGTCAGGTGACTGTTATAGCATGCAGAGTACATGGAGTTTGCAGCAGTGCGGTGGTTGCGAGTGCAGAAGTATGGTTTGGGTTCTTCTAACACCATGTCAGAGCCAGACAAAGGATCTGGAGCTCATAGAGACTGGATATAAGAATGAGGGGGCTCAGAAGCTACAGAAGTTACATGAGTTTATAAAGCTATTAGTTCTGCAGTCCACCAAACAGCTCCTATTGCTTATATTTATAATTATACAGAGAACTCTAAAAATAGCCTTTAGCCATAGAGAAGAACGAACGATTTTACATGTCTTACCCTGCAATTCACACTTTATCATATGTTGTCTCTCAAGATGGAATTCACTGCCAAAAGAATTAAAAAAGCTCTTTGAATTCTTCACAATGTACCACTCAATTTTGTATTGCAGAAAGTAAAAATATCTCTCTAGTTTGTTTGGACATGGTGGTTGCCTTGAAAAGGTGACTGAAAATAAACTCATCCAACCTTTTCTGATTATTTTTATGATTGACTGATTTTTTTATTTTCTTCTTGGAATGTATAGATACAATCCAAATATGGGCCGTTGGAAAGTATATTCCAAGCTCTCTGCTATGCTTAATATGCAAAGTTTGAAGTAGACCTGTCAAAGGATTTTCAGCGGAATAATCTTCCATGAGATTCTGTTTTCTCAAAATGTGGATCAAGCCATGTCACAGTTTGCCTCAGCTAAGATATAGCTGTTTATATCAGCTTAAGACCCCTTAGAGAAGCAATATAGAAAATACCATTAGACAATTACAGGTGGTCTGGACTGTTACTTCCTAATCACAAGAAGCTAATGGTTTTCAAAACTGAGACTCTTCAGACTCCCTCAGGCACTTTATCTTCACATCTAACTCTTGACAAGCACTTGAGCATTTTCTGTGGGCATGTCGGTTCCATCTCTTTCTGACAAGATAGATTTCTATTTTAAGGAAATATATTCTGAAAGACAACTCAGGTAATGGAGCTATTTCTGGAAAGAAGATAAACTTCATGTAAGAATGTTTAGCAGAAAGGCAGGGCATGTGTAGAAAGGGATTGAAGCCAGAACAAAAATAAGGAAGATAATGGAAAGGGAAACATTTAGGGTAGAACGGGATAGCTCTAAGTTGTCAGGACTATGGCAAATCCTTTTCCCATACCTTTCCTTGAACAACTATTTTGTATTGTCTCATATCCAGAACTTTTTCTCACAGCCTGGAAGTTTAGGCTTTCAAGCATGTTTTGGTATTTCTCTAAGAAATAAAAGCTCATGCTCTAAACCTTACATTTAGTTGACTTATGACTGCATGATTTTTTACTACCTGAGATGCCACTGTTTTTTATTTGTTTTCTTCTTAATATTACTCCTGGTTTTGATAGCTTCCTTGTCTTAAATACTCTGGCTAATGCCTTCACCCATGCTAAGAAACAATCATACATTAAGTTCTCTTTAGCATTCCTCATATCACCTGCTTGTTTAGTCAAGCTCTTGTGTTAAATATTTGCTTTCTCCAGCCTTTCTCACTTTTCCTTGATGCTTTTTCACTCTTTCTACTCCTTTAATAACACTTCTGAAAAACTCCTCAGTGACCTTTTATTCCTTACTTTTCCTCCTCAATGAGAAATATATTTTTTTTAATATTCTCAGAAGAGATCCTTTATTTCCATAAGTGGGAAATTGTATTTTCTGATTTATCATCTATGCAAAATAACATTAAAATATTCAGTGGTTTCAAGTGTTGCTATGACAATGCAGACCTATTAGATTTAAACCTGTGGCATGTACAGGGCAATTAGAACTCATCTTTGAGCCCAGTGAAGTGATTTCTAGGTTAGTGAGAATTTTAGGAGTTATAATAAGGGCATGCTGACACATGCCAAAGTCAGTGACCTGCAGAGCATGGACATAACATGAAATGCTGTACTAAATGCCATTCTACTATTCTGATTTAAGTCATGAAAGTTTCCTCTTTTTTTAAGTTTATCATCCATGAGTTGCACAATTGGAAACTGGGGGGGAAAAAAAGGTTAATATTTACTGGTTCAGGCCAATATTAATTTCATGAAACACTGATTTAACTCTCTGTTACTTAAGAGTTGTGTGGGTTGTTACAAAACTGAGAGACAAACCATGTCCAAGATTAGGTTTTCACATAAATAAAAGTAAGTTTCACATGGACATATATGAGTTTTTCTTCTTAACAAAGAAAAGCTGATGATCAGTAAACAATATTAAGAATATTGAGGCCTCCAAATTTACCCCTGCTTTTCAATAATAATAATTAAAAAATCAATCTGCAAATGTAAGCATTTTGTTAAAAGCATCAGCAAGCTTCAGGAAATATAATTCTTATGGCAATGATTCATATGCATCTTGAAGAGCTGCATATTTTCATATGTGTAAATGTATCAAAATATTTTTAGTCACTTTTTTTATATATGGGAAATGTGCATGTATAATCTTGTAAATAGTATGAGTAATAAGGTTGGAATGATTGAATAATAATTTTATTTTCATATCATTCCCACTATGATGTCAAATGTAGCTATTCAAGAATCTACTCTTTGAATAGTTACAATATCTTAATAGAAAGCTTTAAGCTTTTTTCTTACCATGATCATAGAAGTCACTGGCTACTCTTTATGTTGCAACCTGAGTTCCCAGAAATGACTGAATGGAAAGCCTAATTTTATCTATCAGCATCAGTGTTCATTGGACTCCTTTAAGGACCCTTGGTCTCACAAGAGGACTCTTGAAATCAGTTTCTTTGAGCGTCAGGACAGACAGCTGTTCTTTTCATAATAATAGAAATCGGAAGAATATATACTACAAATTGTTTGAGGTTTGTGAAAAACAACATTTTTCAAAATTATTTTGAAAAAAAATCCTAATTCTAATTTGGAACAAAATCATTTCACTCATGGGATAGGAAGGTCCTGCATTCTCTGAGGTTTTGGGGTTGGGGGTACTTGTTTGCAATAAAGTACCAAGAGGAATAGAGAGAGATTGGGCACACTCATTTGCCTTCCTTCTCCACTTTGGGTGTCTTACCCACCCACAGTCACAGTCTGCAACAACTCTTGACCTACAGGTAGCAAGATCAATGTCACAACTATTTTAATCTATGGAAATCTACAAAAGGCTTACCAAGTAAATATGTAGACTTTCCATTGGTTTTATATTTGCAAAATATTTTTTTCTTCCTAACAGGGTTCCTATGCTCACTGGAAAAAAGCACAATATGTGTTGGCAAGACTATCATGCATAAAAGTTAAATACTGGGAAGTGTTGATTTCTCGACCTCCAAATATAAAGATGTCAATAAAGGGGAAATGAGTATCTGTTTTACATGTGAGATCTCTAGCTGACATACTTTTAATCCACCGTTTTGAATACAAATTCTATATTGGTAGAGGTGTATATCAGTAGCTTTACTAAGTAGCATGTGTTGGATATAGGGCTTAAATAGATACGAAGTAAATAAATTATTCACTTTTGCACAGGGGAATCTTCAATTTCCTTCTATTTTAAGAAATACTTTCCACTAGCCAACAGAAAAAAATTAACATAGATAAATTATATCCCATGTGAGTATGAGGAATAAGCAAGAGGTAAATCTAAAATATTGCTTAAAACCCAAAAAGAAACCTTTTCTTTTGGTTCATATTTTAAATTATTTTTCTCTAATACAATCTAGGTCAGCATGTAAACAGAAAATACCAAATGAAGAAAAAGTGTTTCTGCATTTCTGATGAGAAGTATTTTAATACCTTCAAAGGGACATATTCAAGATATCTTAAAAGTTTCCCCTTTCTAGCAATAATTCTTTCATTATTTCAGCTCAAATTCGTATGGCTTTGATCTTATGAAATTTATCTTTTTTCACAAATTAACCACTGATAATTAAAAAGAAAAAGCCCTTCTCTGCTGTGGATAAATCATCTGGCTTCATCACATATAGCAAATTAACCAATTATATTATTTAAAAATTCTTTTTAAAAGCCTTTTTGTCATTCCTACAATTTTTTAGTTTCTGTCTAATAATAGCAGTAGTTACCTTCTCCATCAGAGCAGTTTGTTGTTTGGGAAAGAAAAATTAATTCTATGAATAGGATTCACTCATAGATGCAAATGCCACTCTGACAGGCCATCAGTAAATCTGAAAGGAAAGCAAATTCTCCATATGCTGTTATAATAATGCACTTTTCCTTGGAGAGATGAGCATTACAATGTGGAGTGTTACAATGAGTTTATAGTAGAGATTAAACGTATCAGAAACATGGCAAACAAAAAATATTATAAAGAAGCTGCATATAAAATTTATCTCAAAACATTGAGGAAATAATCTATGTGTATAGACTTTTGCATTTGCAGTAGCATGCTGCAGTCCCTTTTCAGATGCAGATCAGCCAAAGAATAACAATAAGAAAAGTAAATTAGAACCGTAAAACAGATTTAGGCATTCTGTTTTACTAATAGATGGGTGGTGTTTTAAAATCTATCTTGATGATCATCAGTCATTCCTTGACATTTCTAACCACATTATTTGATTTCAAAAGACTGCTAAGAAACTCTATATTGTCTAAAAAAAATTTCTTCTCCGTGGTGTGGAGAAGGCTGATATTATCAGCTTTTCAAGTTGAGAAATTAATTGCCCAAATATCTTCTTTTTACACAAAATTAGTTATTTATGCTAATGTACTTCATGAAAAACTGTGATGAAACTAGACTAAACAACTCTAATCTATACACTGTCAAAACTTTAATCTTCAAAGAAAACCATGGTTTCTTGATGGATGCTCCTAAACAGATTTTAATTGTCCACTTGCTGAAAAGTTTTCGTTAGGTCTGAGGGATTTGAATGTTCTGAAACCAGAAATGTTTGCGACTTTGCTAAGACACATTAATTCAATGCAATAAATGCATCTAAGAACACTTTTGTCTTTATGATTATGAAATGGCAGGTGAAACCATGGAGAAATGTTAATATTCTTGGAAAGTAGGTTATAAATCACAATGATATGCTGCTGAAAAATATGGAATGGAAGCATAAAATCATTTAACATTTATACCATTCCGTTTCCTTTTAAGTTCAAGGTAAAACCTCATTAAGGCAATGGAGTACTTTCAGAAACCTGATTTCTAAACTTTATAATTTACATCATTTATAAAATATTTTGGAAGTTTGTTTTCTGCTGTCCTGTAGCCATTAGAAGTTCACAAACCACCACATGAAAAGCACTTGTGTGTGTCATTAAATAATTCATGATATTTAAATTCTTCCCCAGTACAAAGAACTGCAGAACCTTCTATCAACTTCTCCCTACAAAGCATCAAAAAAAAAAGAAAGAAAACAGCCTAGCAGTAGCAGAGATATATATTTTTCTATTGCTCCTATCTATATGTATCCCATGTATTTTTTTTTAATATCAAGATCTACAAATAGTCTTTTTCTCTATTTGGACACCTGCTTTTAATAGCTTCATTTTCTGTTGCTGAATAAATGCTTTTAAATGCTTTCATTTTTTTTTTTTTCCCTTTCTTTTCTTCCTTTCGCTTTTGAGTGTCAGTGACATACAACAAACAGAAATGTTTTGCAGACTCCATCTCAGTGACTTTCTTTCTTTGCATGCAAATGTGGTACTTAGGTTTGAAAATAATAATCCAGTCCTATTCTGTGTACTTAAAAAATGCAATAGTTGGAATACTTTGAAATTCTCTTGTTCCATTTCTTGACAGATTTCATTTGGCTTTTCTGCACCAAATTCTCTGTCAAACTCTCTCCTTTCTACATCTAGTACCTCATTATATTATTGGATAGATATGACCCTAACACTTATAATTTGCTGAAGAGAGAAATACAGTGTTTTCTTCAAGCTACTCAGTCTAGGCATTTTTATCATTAACATATTTCATCTTACAAAAAACCTTTGTTCAAGTAAAGGAGAAGTGTGTCTTGCCCTTATATTACTAAGTTATAAATACTTAAAAAACTTTGTCTCTCTCCCTTATAGTACTATGCAAAAGTCTACAACTTAACACAAACAGGATTGGAATTATTGTTTCCTAGTTCAATACAATTTTCATCCTGTCATTTTACCTATTCAGCATGTGAGCATGTTTTCTACAAAATCTTTGCATTAGTACTTCCCTTTCAAGAGAAATCTCTACAATACTATGAGAAAGCACAGCTAAGAAAATATCATAGTTCTGCATCAAGGCTGAGCATAGGGAAGAAAGAAGTGGAAAGACTGACAGCAGAGCAAGAATTGCTTAAAGATACCAAGAAGCAGTGATGTAGGTCTTAACCCTACTATAACAGGGTTATATGAACATAATGAGTATTTTGGAGAACAGAAAAACCACACAACCCCCCCAAATAATGGCAACATAACAGGATTTCTTTTCCTCTTTTCATACGTGGAGCTGCTGAACATACCCAAAACATGAATGAGTCGGTTAAGGCAAGGTCATTCTAAACAGTTTCACATCATTTAAAACTTTTAAAGGTTTTGTTTTCTCTTTATCTAGTTCAATATTTGTCATCAGTCACTAAGAAGACTTGAATATTAAACTATCATTACAGAAGCATTAACGGAGATGTGCAGATTCTTAAGTACCTATATTTCAGTATTAGTACAGTTGGATGCATTAAGTGCTACTGCCAGAAAGCATCACTAAGCAGATAAGGTTATATCAGTATATTCTAAAATGCTTAACTTTTAGCTTTCTCTGTGTCATGAAAGACAGTCATAGAATCACACTTATAATCTGGTTTTCCTCCGTTACCTTTCAAAGTACGTTAATATCTACCTGCATCATGGGTTTTGAGGCTGGGGAAATTTTGGTGGCTCAGTTCAGTGCATTTTTTCTCAGAGATCGGTTTTGTCTTTCAGACTTGAATCTCCTACTAGATCTTTGGTGATGGAAGCACCCAGGGGAGTGCAAGTCAATGCAGCTGCAGGAGACTTAAAGGCTACCTGTAGGAAAGAACTGCACTTACAGTCCACAGAAGGGGAGGTAAGTTCAGCTGGAAGAGAAATGTTCTACAGCTCTGCCCAGCATAACACAAACAGTGTGAGAAGGTTATTCAGCAGCAAGGTAAACAACACAAAAAGGGTTCTGCATTTGCCTTTGTTAAAGTAATTTTGGTTTCGCTTGTTCAACTATTAATACTTATTTCCTTTTTTACAAATATTTGAATCTGTAAGTTTCAGTCACACTGAAAACAAACTTAGTTAATACAGATCAGAATTGTAAATTAGAAGTCAAGGAAAAAGCGTCCATGGAACAAAATCTGTTAAGCGATACTGGTAAAAAGTTAATTTGGATTAATCTGTCAAAATAAGACAGAGAAGTTCGGATTAATTTGGATTAATGTATCATTAAACCATGATTAAGAGGTTTAATAAATTTGCTCTACCTGTAGTTTAACTCCTTAAACTTTTACTATCTCTGTAAGAGAGCCAGAGTACATCCATCATATGTTCACTCTCCTGTTTCATTAGTGTCTTCTTTCAGAGATCAGTGATAAGTGATTGACATAAAAAGATTTTAGTAAAGATTCTTCACGTGTAAACCTGTATGAACTCATGAAAATTATTCAAAATTGCGTCACTTGTTGCGACGGCAATCTACGTATAGCAGAAATGCATGAAAGATTATTGGTGTGGGAGTCCTTTCATCTTCAGACCGTAAAATGATATAACATTAAAAAAAAGGCAAAAACTTGTTGAAGGCTAACAGGAGGTCTCAGACTTCTATGAGGCACTTTGGAGAAATTGATTGGTTTTCAAATTGTTCTTGGAGGAACTTGCTACATTACAGAATTTTTGGAAGTCCATAATGTAAATATCTCTTTGTGAATGGAGCTCTTTAGAAATTTTTTGCCTTTTGTGTTTGTTTTTTGTATTTTCTACCAAATGTTTCCGGATATTTTGCACACCATCCAAAATAAGCAAAACCAAACGAAACCAACATTAACATCTGTGACAGCCTCCTGGAATGCACACTCTGCACTACAATGCAGACAAGAACATTTTGGCCAATATACTGCATCAAAAGCCTATTTTGATAACATTTTTCTATTGATGCAAGTATCTGTCCAGCATAATGAAAGCACTATGTTTTCCTAATTCTCAAATATTTATATACCACAAGCTCCACCTTATTTTTGAGTTTCTCCAAAAGTCAGCTCTTCTCCCAGTCTCTCATCTTTACTTACCACCTCCGTTACTGTTTCCTAACATTGCTGAGATAGAAGTAAAAAATCTAATTCTCTTTTAATAGTAAATATTGTCCTGCCTTACCATTGTCCTTTCTGTGTATTTTTGGGTCTCGAGCTTCCTGTATCCTGTCTTGTTTTCCCTTCATAAATCCCTATCTGGACAAATCTACTGTGTTTCCTACATTTATTAACATAAATTTTACAAATAGCATGTATTTCTTTGTTCTTTCCCTTCATAATATTGCCAGAGGAAAAAAATAAAACTTAAATTAAAATTAAAGTTAAAAAAAGAGAAGCAAACAGAAAGACTGTTACCTTTCTTCAGTCTTCCATTATTCTTTAAGCAATGCTTGTTTCAATATTCTCTTTGTTTTGTATCATACACCTCTGTGGGGCTTCATACAAATATTTTCTCTGTGGATCCATCAGGTTTTTTTCTCTATATCAACATTGTGTTTTAATTGCATGACTTCTCATTTTTCTTAAGTATTTACTATACCTTGATGGAAAGGTGGTTTTGGAAATAATATCCTATGACCTCAGCTGGACTTTGACAATGGGAACCCAAGAAAAGAGATAATGCTTATATTATATATTATTCAGACCTGGAATTCAAATCAGTATTAAATATTTTGCAGTAAAAAAATGCCAGTGAAAAGCTGACTTTTCTGAACTTCGTATTAAAAATCTGTATTTTCTCTATGTGATAAGGCTTTGCACATCTATGATTTCCTACATAGATGTTAGATTGATAATTATCAGAAAAAAAATTACCAACCTTTCTCCACTCTTTCCCAATGAACTGTTCTATAAATATACATCTGACAAAGTTCAAAGTCTTGAATACTTGTAATTTCAGTAAGGTATGAAATGAACTGTAGCCTAAATCCACAGAGAAATTCTATCCTGAGGTCTGACCAATGCCTTTATAGTTCAGTGTTTAATCTCTTCCACTGGAGAGGGTTAGAGAAAAATGCAGAAACACTTTGGAAGGCATATGACAGGCTCCACAGCATTAGCTGTTGTGCAAAGTTACTATGGCCATATTAGGGAATTGCTGGACTAATTACAGCCTGGTGTGAGGGACCAGGGTAAACATCTGAGGGATTAAATATCTACACAACAAAATATTGATTGCTTTTCTTGCTTGCAGCCCAACAGATAAACCCCAGATTAGCAGAGAGTATTAAAAAAATGTTTAAAGGGTTTATCATTATTCATTTTTAAGAAAACACATTCTACAATGACAAAGTATCTGTACTAAAAATAATCTTCATTTAAGCCTAAGAATTGAATGCCTTATCAGTCAGGTTTCCTCCACAAATAAATTAGTGTTGTCTTTGTGAATTGGATCTGTGAACCATTTTCATGATAAGACAATACTAGAAAGAAATGCAGGGGTTTTTTTATTATTTTTCTTCTGGCTAACTAAATTTTAATTTTTTAATGTGTGTAAGCTTTTTCAAAAACTCATCAAAGATATGTGAATTAGTATTTTCTTTCTGTAGCAAAGCTATTGCCCTATTATGACAGAAAATGGCTATGTGGCACCTGAAATCAATAAATTATAGCCATGTTGCAGAGTATTATGCATTTACTGGATATGAAACATAGATTTTCCTTTTATTTAAGAATAACTTCAGAATATTTTTAGGAACATAAATGTGTTTATGAAATACTTTTCCTCTAGCTTTATTTCTATGTAGTATAATCTTTAGCCTCCCACATCACAAACTGAATGCCTCTGCAAGCATCCTGAATTCTGCTGTGTGAAACATTTTCTTTTTATTTACTGCAGTATTATAATAATCCTTTTAGCCCTATTACACATTATAATGTGTGATCCCAGACTGAATACTGGGGGCTTTAATTTAGATTCAGATTCTGTTGCCCTTTCTAAAGCTCTTGAGCTGCACCCTTGTGAGTTGAGGCATCAGCAGAATCCTTTGATTCAATTATAACTTGGCATTTAATTGTAAACTATGTATTATTCTATAAATAAACCATAACCAATGGTTTAAAGCAGCAATCATTTACAAGGAACATGAAATGTGAAGCTCCAGGCTTCAGCTGAATCCACTGGTTCACATAAGAAGAAAAAGAACACTTCTTGTCTGGAAATTCAGCACAGTGACTGTTAGTTGACTACTGTTTTATCACATAAAAGTTTAATGCAAAAGTACAAATTAATTTGAATTCTGTAGATACTTGATTTGATTAGGCATAAAAATGTTTAAATTGAACCTGAAACACGTTGTTTGAAGATAGCAAGCTGAAAGGACTATCTGAAGGTGTCACTCATTGGCCTAACAACTAATTGTAATAGTTTTGACCATCCAGAATCACAGAATGGGTCAGGTTGGAAGAGAACCACAATGGGTCATCTTATTCCACTTCCCTGCTCAAGCAGGGTCATTCTAGAGTGCACAGCACAGGACTGTGTCCAGATAGTTCCTGAATATCTCCAATAAGGCAGAATCCACAACTTTTCTGGGCAATCTGTGCCTGTGCTCAGTCACCCACACAGTAAAGAAGTTCCTTCTCATATTTAGGTGGAACTTCCTGTGAAAGAGTTTCTGCCCATTGCCTCTTGACCTGTTGCTTGGCACCACGAGGAAGAGATGCATTCTCTGAGACCCTCCCTGCAGATACTCATAGATATAAAGGTCCCCTCTCAGACCTCTCTTCTTGAGGCTGAACAGTCCCAGCTCCCTCAACCTTTACTCTTAAGAGAGATGCTCCAATCCCTTATTCATCTTTGTTGCTCTCCACTGGACCTGCTCCAGGAGCTCCATGTCTCTCTTGTCCTGAGGAGCCCAGAACTGGACACAGCACTCCTGATATGGCCTTACTATGCCTAAGTGTAAGGACAGGATCACCTCTCTCGACCTGCTGGCAATGTTCTTTCTAATGCATCCCAGGATACCATTGACCTTCTTGGCTACAAGGACACTCTGCTGGCTCCTGGACAGCTTGTTGTCCACCAGGACCCCGAGGTCCTTCTCTGCAGAGCTGCTTTCCAGCAGGTCAATCCCCAGCCTGTGCTGGTGCATGGGTTACTCCTCCCCAGGTGCAGGACTCTGCACTTGCCTTTGTTGAATTTCAGAATGTTTCTCTCTGCCCATCTCTCCAGCCTGTCAAAGCTGCACAGCACTCTGGGGTATGGGCTACATCACACTCTGAAGCAGAAGGCTGCTAAGTAGGCTCAGCTCTTAGGAACCTTGAGCAGCCGCTCTGTGTCTTTGCAAGGAGCTTCTATGTAAGTTAGGCTCTGCACCTTCATTGCATCCTATTGACTGTCAAAGAAGTCAATATAAGGAGAAAGATGTACAGAGGCCTCTCATTTTTACAAATGTATTCGTATTAATCACCCTGTCAATGACCTTTTTCCTATTTACTTCTTTATGCCCTTGTATTTCCCTGTCAAATTACACTTTGTCATAGCATCGTTTGTAGTGTATATTTTGTTGTTTCTGGCATAATGAGGCTGATCCCTCATTATGGTAAGGCTTATAGCTGTCACATTAAAAATGAGCAATACTCTTTAAAAGACAAAGGTTACTCAAAATCAGTGTGGCAGACAAGAGGCCAAGTTTGTATTTACCATTTTATGCACATTTAATGAAGCACACAGACAATATTATTTTGTAGAATCTAACAAATGCATGTAGTACTAACATTTGATCTATAATCCTATCCAGCTCTAAATCCAGGAGATGCATTTAACACAGAGATTAATTAAGATTTATTAATATTTGATAAAACTGCAGTAATCTATACTTGTAAACTCAAATAACAGTACCATTTTAAAGCATTTGGTGGCATTTTTGTGGACAATTTTTATGTTCTGAAACAGAAAATAAAAATAAACAAGACTTTTTAAATTAACTAGATACACTGAAATTGAATTACCTTGTTGTACACGCTGCTTGCCATAACTATGGAGGAATGACTGATCAAAGACAAACATTTCATACATTAGTGCAATTCAACCACTTTATGTTTGCCTGAGATTAAATGTATGCAAAAATTTAAATATTTGTATGCATGAATTGAGTTCAATAGACAATAAACAGTGGCAGGCTCTAGAGCTTGAAGATCTACTGTTTATTCACCAAAAATTATCTAATACTTGTACTGCATTTTGTTTTCAAAGCCTTTTTCATGGTATTAAGCAGTTGACTTGTTACTGTTGCCTGTGAAGAAAGAGATTAGTGAAAATGAAGGGAATTTTTTCTGTATTATTTTAATTATAGGTTTAAAAGTTATATTAGGATGTTTTGACAGATACTTATAGTTAAATGCATACTATTTTTTAAGAAAAAAAACTTTCATTTTCAAACCAGTTATTCACATGTAATTTAAGTTATAGAAAAATCAGTGTTCTGTACCAGTCTACAATCAAAAACACAAAACTACAAAACCAAAGCAATTTAACTGACAACACCCATATTTAAAATGTTTTTGCATGGCCAGATTTTCAAGACCCACACCATAAAGAATTTTATTAGAAAAGTAAAAGGGACAATGAGTAATTTATTATATAATATTTTTTTAAAAAAATTAGTGTCACCTTTTAATCTAGTGATTATTTGAATGGTAATTAATTTTTTGCACTCTGTAGATTAAGCAGAAATATTCCAAGTACATTTTCTTTTCTTTATTGTGTCCATAAACCACAAAGAAGTCACATCTGTCCAAAATTGAAAGAATTTGCAAAGACTGAAAATTATTTCCTTAGCAGAAAGAATACACCAGAAAGTGTTTTGCTTCAGTAGGTACCCACATACTGTAGTGGAGTTATAGCTCAGAAATACCGATATATACTTTTCGGTATTAAATTTACAAAAATTTGTACTTAAACTGAAACCTCACCCTCACAAACACCTCTTTGATATTGACAAGTCAAAACATAAATTCTTCCATTCAAGAATGAACTTTACGCTTCACTAATGTACAGTGTTATTTTTAATGTATAAATATGTTATTTTTCAAATCCCTTTCAGTTGTCAGTAGTTGTGGTCATAGCACGGAGATGGGACTGGGAGCAATGCTGCCAGGGTGGCTCTGCTCAGGTGTACCAAGTATCATCTTTAGAAAGAGAACATTCCCCACGCCAGGCCACCCGCAGGCCTGAAGGTCTCATTTGTCTTGTGGTCAACTGATCCTAGTACTGTAGAGAATACTTTTTCAATACACAGTTTGTACTAGATATTTTGATCTTCTCTGAATATTTAGTATATTCAGTCTCATCTCAGCCATTGCATTAATTTCACTGTTTAGCTGTTCCTCAAAATTTTAATCATTATGACCAATCATTATGACCAAAACTTTTAATCATTATGATTCCAGATATCGTGCCAAAATACGTTTAAATTTTTCAGTATATATGCTATCAAGTTAATAGTTTAATTTTTTATTATGACTTTTTGTTCCCTTTCTCAAAACTGTCATTTGGATTTAATGAAAGCCATAGATAAGTGTTAGAATAAATGGTCCATGCAAACTAAAGTACTTCAATTTATGCTATAGTTCATCTTAACCTTGAATATTGAAACACATTGGCATATGGCAATTAAATAGTTGAATCTAGTGACCTAACCTATACATTCTTCTTTGTGGGATGCTTCTGATAGCCTATGCAGAATAGCAAAAAGACTAAGAAAAACCCTTGCATTCCTGTAATTCAGATTAATCAAATATTTAAGGGAATCCAAAAGGTTTATTTAGTGAGACATCACTACAGTGTCTTCTCATACTTTTTGATTAACACCCACCTCTCAGATTTCCTGCTTTTCTTTCACATTTCCTCCAGTTTCCTGCCATTTCTTATCTACATTATACCTGAAATATGCCTTTGCAGCCCTACAAAATTGCCTGTTTAATCGAAGAGTACATGGACACAGGAAATTCTTCAATGTCTATAAATCCTAACTTTTTCATTTGGCTATATCAACTTAAACTGTCGTTTGCTCTCTTGAGAAGACTTAGTCAAAGACCCA
Organism: Callaeas wilsoni; assembly: GCA_013398955.1. Lineage (NCBI taxonomy): Eukaryota > Metazoa > Chordata > Aves > Passeriformes > Callaeidae > Callaeas > Callaeas wilsoni. The sequence goes on from VWPU01004886.1 coordinate 132,576, forward strand.
TTGGAGAATTTTATACATGACAGGTTCATATCTCTGTATTAAAGGACTTGTACAAGTATTTGATTTTTTACCTCACGCCTACATATTTCCTACTGAAAGTTTGTTCCTTAAATTTAGTTCTTTGTTTTGTAGATAATCTATATTTTCTGGCTTGCCTTCCTCTCCCTTTCACTCTTAATGTCCAGATTAACAATGCAGTCTGATGAGCAGGTGAATGGCAGATCTTCGTTAGCAAAAAAGGTGTATGTAAAAAGAGTATCATTTTTCCATTCCTATAACATACACTACATGCTGATTCAGTTTGATACTTTAATTAGTCAGAAATCATATCTACTTTTAAACATTGTAGAGCTAATGTATTTTTCTCTGTACTAAGATGCATGCAGCAAAGCAGTGATCTAGGATTTCTAAACCTTAATCATTTAGAGAGAATGATGCTGCTTAGCACTCTGCTCTCCATGAAATAACATTTCTCTGAGTAGCTGCTGCCTTTTCCATTTTGCAGTCTATCAGTCAGTCTCCTACCATGTTTCAAGAATGGATGATGGCTTTGGTTTTATGTGTGCCTATTTGTCTGCTGAGGTGCTGGCCTGCACTGCCTTGATGCATGTGAGGTATTAAATGGCTTATCTCACACCTCTCACAGCAAAACAGATTAGAGAAAGACCATGTACACAGGCACTTCCACTAACTACTGTCATCTAGCAACAGTGTTCCCTAGAAACTTCATGCTGTTTAATTTTTTGTCTTGCCCACTTCTTCCCTTTTCTTTAAACACCTGACAGCATCAGGCATAAAACAGTAAGTAGTTTAAGTTTTGCTGGTGTTGGAGGACTTTTTAGCCATGAATTTCAGTTTTTAGCAAATCAGAGGACAGGAAAGGTACATCCTCAAACATGTACTATGTTCTCTGAAATTCCTAATGAATTGGGCCACTCTGGTGGTATATTTGGATTCCTGCTTAACTAATAGATAGCAATGTTGCATCTCTAAATTTTGTCTTTCATTTATAACCTTGACAGCATATGTACAGGGTAGATTTTAATACTGGCTTTAAACTATCTTTATTAATCCTCTTCCCCTCAGGCTTCACAAGGGTGTAGCTATAGGAACATGATTAAATTGAACTCACTGCAGCAGATATCGCCCTCTCAAGAAGCCAGTTCAGTTTTTCTCAGACACTATACCCTAGTATCCACATTGCTTACCAGATGTTCTGGGATGCATGCTGGGGCAGGATTATGATACCAGATAAACCTGGATTGTTGTACATCACAGTGTGAAGTTTGTAAGTACCAGTGGAAAAACCTGCACAGCTATGCTTATAAAGATCATTTCATTTAATGAGCAGAATAACTGAGCTACATTGTATTGTACTGCACATCAGAGTAAGGTGCTCTGGCTTAAAGTCTTGGAGCAGTACACTGCAGAACATCTGCAATGATCGGTTGCAGAAGCGTAACTGTCCTGATGTAAATAAACACAAAAATTATTGAGCTCATAGCAAATAATATAATAAAGTTTGAGAGATTTCCCTCCAGCCAGATGCCTGACACATAAGCCCTCGGATTTTTTGAGTTAATTCTTGTTTGAATCAAAACATGTCTTTTAGAACCCATTTAATTTTGTTTTACAGATTTCTCATGATCCTTCCCCATCATCACTGCAGCTAAGCTGTTAAAATGGCCACTCACACAATCTGCCGAAAGTATAAAGAGCTCATCTTGTATTTTGTTAGCTTGCCTTACATGTATGTCTTCTATATTGAAGTGCTTTTTAGTATTGCATATATAATATTCTAGTGTCTCCAGCTTCCATTTTTTTAAAAAATAAAAGCATAGAAATAGTCTTTTTCTTATCTTCTTTGGTGTTCCAAGTATATCAAGGTGTGCTGGTTTTGGCTGGGATACTGTTTATTTTCTTCACAGCGGCTGGCATGGTGCTGTGGGGACTTTTCTGCTTTTCATATTGCCGTGCTGGGGAGGAGACTGGGGGTGCATGGGAAGCCGGGAGGTGACAGAGTCAGGACAGGTGACCTCAGCTGACCAAAGGGACATTCCATACTCTAGGACAGCACGCTCAGTATATAAAGCTCCTGGGAGAAGAAGGAATAAGGGGGAGGGCCTTTGGGGTGCTGATGTTTGTCTTCCCATGTCACTGTTACGTGGGATGGGGCACTGCTCTCCTGGGGGTGGCTGAACGGCTGCCTGCCCATGGGAAGCAGTGAATTCATTCCTTGCTTTGCTTTGCTTGTGTGCACAGTTTTTGCTTTTCCTATTAAACTGTGTTTGTCTCAACCCACGAGTTTTCCAGCTTCCACCCTTGCAATCCACTCCCTGAGCTTTCTGGTGGGGGAGTGGCTGTGCGGTACGTGGCTGCTGGCTGGGGTTAAACCAGCCATTAAAAAATGACACAAGGCTTACTGAAAGTCGGTAGTACAAGTCCAAAAGGCCACTCGGAAATTTTTTTTAGCTCTGTTAAAAGTTATCAAGAACTACTGATTAAAAGTATATGACGTTACTGGCTCTAGTTTAATATCCTGTTGAGTTACTGTTGAAATTGAAAGTATTTTTATCACAGTCATGTTCTGACATCAATTTTTGATCTTTCTCCAAGTACAGAACTATGCTGAGCACTATTTACTACAAAAGATATACTTGCATAGACCTTGCACTGTTAAATGCTACTGGATTTTTATGCAATGCTATTGATAACTCTACTGTTACTACTTTAAAAATGGACCTGTTACCATTTGTTTGTTCTTGATATGAGACATGAAAGAATATTTTTAATTACTTGTCACTCCATTCATTATTATGTCCTTTGTTTCTTTCCTACATTTTACCAGTTCCTAGTTTCTAGTTTGTTATTAAACTCTTTTTCCTCCATCTGTTATTTTGTTTTCTTATTATATTTGCCATAGTTACTTTCATATTTACTCCTAGCTGAGCTGAATGTTTTAACATGTGTAATCTTTTTTTTTCTTTTCAGTTGTAATTCTAGCAGAACACTATTAAATTGTTCCAAACACCATCAACATTTCTTACATAAAAACTATTTCTGCAGGGGTTATGACTACTAATTATCTCAGGTCTGTAATACTGGAATTTCCTAGCAACATTGTGTATGTGTGTCTAAAAACATCATTCCTTTGTTATATAAGTTACAGAACAAAGATAATAATTTTCTGCATTTTAGCTTTGTGATCACTTCCTCTATCAGTCACGATGTGAATTAAAGCAGGCATTGTGACATGCAGATGTCACCTTTGCCTCTGAGATTCTCCCTTTTTGTCCCTTTTAGGGAGTATTTCCTCCCATGACAGTATAATTACTGTGGGAGCTGGGGAACTTTCAGTGATGGGGAGTTGTAGTGTTTGGGGCTACCTTCGGACTATATTACCTTTGATAATTCCAGTCATTTGCAGTGCTTCTGCTGTGGATGGAAACATGAATATGCATCAATCCCTTTATGGAATTTTATCCAGACACTTTGTTTTTTTTCCAGTCTGCTATTTCCTCACTTCTCTACAGCAGGAGCTCAGTAGTGCTTCTGCACTGCTTTGCTGCCATATACCACTTATTTTATCATAAAATAATACCTGTCTTCTGTAGAAAAAAAAAAAAGCAATATTTTCCATATTTCTTCAGGTTCTTTACATGTACTGTGAACATTGTAGTATAATGATGTCAAGTTGGCTTTGTTGCTTTTAGATACCACATAAAAACTACTAGCAAGTATTTAAGGAACTCACCATTTCCTACGCTTCATAGTGTTACCTCCAGAGTTTAAAGCCATTTTAATTTGTTACCTGTCTTCTAGAAGTTCTTAATCTGCTCCTGAGATGATGACTGATCTTACTTTGGCTCCTATTTACTCTTTCCATAGATAAAAAAAACAGATTCTGAGCAGCTGGACACTCATCTGTTTGTGCCAGTGGAAGACATACAGTTTTCTGCAAATGTAAATATTGCAGAACTCAACTGAGATTCATGAATGTTATTGGTAACTACAGTTTCATACTGACTCATATAATTTCCAATGGAAGATTAAAAAAACCACAATATTTTTAAATCATATTCAACATTCAAAAACAAATGGGAATATCTTGATGACCTTCTTAATAAGACTTTAACCTGAAATCTTTCCTCCTCCTAATTTAGGTCAAAGAAGCTCTTTATTTAATGCATATGTCTTTGTAACCTCATTTAATTATTCTCTGGAAGTAGCTATTGTTAAGCCTCTACAATTTAGCACAGTTCAGCACATATTTTCAATTGCTTACAGGAACACACTGGGGAATGTGCATTTATATCTCTTCACACTTATTAAAATACAGATTCTGCCAGAGCAAGTATATGCTGCTGCTATGAATGAATAAATATTAATCATAAAATGTACAAGTGAAAATTCATCTTATACAAGAATATTGTAAAAATGTTTTTGTATAATAATATTTGTACCTGAATAAACATGCTGATGAAGTAATTGCATGTATTGTATCAATGACTATTAATGCAGAAACAACTACACAGAGATGAAAAACAATAAATGCTGACAGCTTTTTTTATTTCTAAAAACAGTAATTTCTAATAGATCTTTATAATACTTCTAATAAAATATTTCTAAAATTTTAAATATATTTCTAAAAAATCATGGCTGCCTCAAAGCGCTTCTTTAAAATATGTCTCAATGCTGAAAGAAATTTATGTACTTCTTTCTTTTCTCCCTCTTTTAGATATTTTTAAACGCAGATACAATCCGCCTGGGAAATATACCAATGGGGTCCTTTTCATCCTCCTCCTCCTTCTCCTCCTCCTCCTCCTCACCCAGCTCTTCAGCTCCTCGCCAGACTATTTATGAGCTCTGTGCCTGTCCCAATGGTAAACTTTACCTGTCCCCAGCAGGAGCAGGCTCCACATGTCAATCCAGTAGCAACATCTGCTTGTGGAGCTAGGATGACTCCGTTTTATCCTCACACCAGAATAGCCTTTTGTTACTATCCCTCTGCTTCACAGTTCAGTTCGGTTTCCCTTGTGACAAGTTCGACGCTTCAAATGGCCTGCAGAGCAACTTCTTCCACTGTAAGCGGGAATACAGCGCTGCCTTCTCTTGTGGTTTGTGCTGCCACTCAACACGGAGAGGGGAGAGAGATATCCAGAAATCAATGTATTCTTCATCAGGAAACCCAGAACATAAAATCACCTTTTTTTCCAAAAGGGACAATAACACAGGTGCCTTTGCTACTTGAAGTGAAGCACATAGTTTTAGGTTTTTGCAGGACCTGGATATGAACTGCACATAAATATATATCTAGAGAGAGAGAGAGAACACGAATTTACCCAGAATCTGACCGTGAGATGAATTGGTTTCCCTGTATGATAAATAACTTTACTGTCTGAAAGCACAATTTTCCATTCATCTTTTTGGATGTAAACTTTTATCCCTGAATTTTAAAATTTTAAAGCATTGTGTGATGCTTGCTTTACTAAACAAATTCAGTAAATGGTTTTTAATACAAAAAGAGACAGAATTCCTCCCTGAGTTTGGTTTCTTTAAAAATGTGTTGTTACTATTTGTCTACTAAGTCTAGGGTTTTGTACACTAGGTAAATTTTGGAAGTGCTCAGCAATATTACTTTAAAAGTTAAAAAGACATGCTTTTGTTTGTCAGATCTGAATGACCTTATATAATATTTTTGTGGCCACTGCATGTGAAGTGATTGCTTTAAGTAGAACATACAGTTTCTGGAAAAGAAGAACAGGGTAAAGAAGGAAATTCTGATGATATGTTTGTTGATCAGTGTATTGCTCTTCACAAGGTTCTTATAATTGGCAAATACAAAACCAAGAGAGAAGTCTTCAAAGGTACATCTTGCCCATTTTCTGACAATGTCTAACTGCTGCCACTTGAACACAGTGCAAATGTTCGTAGTAATGTAACGTGTTGCAGAGAAGCAGTGCACTAACAACTTGTATGACATTCACATTTATTATTCTCTTTTGTTTACCATCTGCTGCTGAGGTTTCAAAGTAATAGTAGTATATATAAAACCACATATTAAATGACATTCAGTATTAAAAAGTACGTCAGTATGACATTGACTTTACCAGGTCTGTGTTTGAATTATGCAGCCACATTTGCACTCAGATCTCACTGCTGACTTTCTTTTTTGACAAGTTTCATGTGGGATTTCTTTCTTGTATCAATGTTCGTACTTACTTGGCTTGATTGGTAATTGAAATCTTATAAAAAATGCTTTGGTATGCTGCTGGTAAATTTGTCACAGCATTGATTAACAAGGGTATCTTGAAACTTGCAGAACCCAGGAAAGTAAAACAATATAAAAATGTTTCCTATTGTGGAAGATGGCTTGACTGTGTGAGGTAAGTGTGCTTTTTAATTCCAGTCTTTAAATTATATCACCTAGCTTGTATTTTTAGAGGCTTCAGAATATAAGATCACCAATGAATTGAGAACTTTTGCAAAGTAATTCTAAAGCCGGGTGAGATGGTGCAAGGTGGGTATTTCTACTTTTTTTTTTTTTTTTTTTTAGAAAAAAAATGAAAATTAGCAAACTAGTACGGTTATTACCTTGGCATTATTACTACCTATTAAGGTTGACTTTGTTTTCACTTCAGGTGAAATTCACTCCTATGCAGAAGACCAGCACAAGACGTGTCAACGGCTTGACTGGTTCTTGCCTTACCATTGGCCCTCTTTAGAGGTGTGAATTTTACCCCATAGAAAGAATTCTGCATTTGCTGGTTTTGACAGTTAAATGAAGATTTTAAATTGACTATTTTATGTCTTCAATTGTCTATTTTAGATTTTTCTTCCTTGATGGTAAATATACTAGAAAATATTGAAAGAAAATATATTAGAACACGAGGATTTTTAAGGTAGTAAGAAGGACAAAAAGAGTTACAGATGACAAAGAAAATGATAATAAAACATTAGAAAGTGTAGCCATACAATATACTCTTATAACTGTAGGGATATAGATGTCTTTTTCTTACGCACACAAGTAATAGTATGGTAGAGGGACTGTCATGAATTTCAGGAGGAAAAGTATAAAGATATATATGAGGACACATCTGTGTGTATTCATTACGTGTGCACACCTGCATACACCTGTTGCTTAAAAGGTGAACAAATACGGTGACTAATCTATTTGGTGAATTAAAATGTGGCTTCCTACAAATTGCATACCAGTAGCAAAAAAGCTGAGGAGTTTTTCCTCCTCAAACAAACCTGCAGGATGACTTGCAGATAGTTTGGCATAAATTTTCGACTGAAAAATTCTTATGTGCTTGTTCTTCACCTTCTGAGATTATTTACCTTATTTCATTAAAAAAAGTTCACTGGGTGGAAGGACCCAACCTTAGTAAATTTCACACTAACTTGGTTAGGAATGGGCAGGTAGGAAAAAAAAATCTTTTGTTACTAGATTAATTTTAACAGCAAGACTGAAATAATTTGCCACTTTTTATGAAAAGAACTCAGAAGAGATATGTGGATAGTGCATTGGACTCCTAAAAAACAAGCCAGTAAATTCACGTAGCTCTGCACTGTTAGGATATTCATTATTGGAGTCCTATCAATATGAAGTAGAGTATATTCAAGAGGTTCAACAACCTCTGAGATAGAATAACAAGTTCTCATACTGTCTTAATATTCTGATGAATTTTATAATATTGATGTTTTTCTTTAAATCCATTGAAAAATGTAAGAAGGGAAGAAAACAATTTTTATTTTAAAAAGTATTTCTAGCCCATATGGTTTCAGGGAGTATTAGAACAGTGATTTCAATGCATTAACCATACTAAAAAATTAAGACGCCATCCTCATGACAACGGTGAAATATCTGCAACGACCTTATTGGCTACATGTATTTAATATATATGATAGATTTATCTCCTGTAAAAAATATTTGTGTCATATTATAGGATACTGTCTCTTTCTTATTAAAAAAAAAAAAAGAAGAAGACAAAAATAAAAGCATCAGCCAACCTCTCTGAGCACTGTTAGCTGTATGGTTTGTATTGCAGTTCATTCATTGGTTAAGTGTTAAGACCAAAGACAGAAACTTCTATTATATCCAACACTATGACACTGCTGTTTCTACTAATTCTGTTGGAATGAAGAGATGAAAAGTTGTAATTACAACATGAAATGTAACATAGTTTAGATTTGTGCAGCATTTTGAGCTGTAGATTTTCACTTTTTTCCAAGGTTTAAATTTTTTGTTAGTGTCTTGCAATTACATTACTATTCATGCATATGGGGGTCTTTTCGTGTTCCTAAGAAAACATGCCAAGACATTGCTTCTTTGAAGTGAAGTTATACTGGTTTGCTTGCAAAATTGACTTGACTCGACAAAAGAATTCACTTTCAACCATTTTTGATGCAGAGGGTTATTAAGTCTGGAAGATACAGCCATAAATGTTTAGACGTATTTAATGAAAGATGTTTAAGATATTTGGTTGCTCACATAATGTATCTTTTAGGTTTTTTTTTTTTTTATTTGTTTGTTTGCTTTGGTTTTAGATTCCAAATAAGTGCTAAATAAAAAACAAATTAAAAACCCACAAACTTTAGACTGTGGAATTGTTATCAACTGATTCGCTGTAATGCACGTGAAAGTTGGATCAAAATCTGAGTGTTGTATTGTTTCAATCACTACTCAGTAAAGGTCTGCTAACCATTTTTGTTTTGTAACCTTCATGTTAATGGTTTTCTTGTGTATAGAAGTATATCTAAAAAGAGGGGAACTATTTTCTTACACATACTATGCAATATGTTTGTAGAACTGCAATATTACCAAAATTACAAAAGCTGTGCTTTTGTACTCTCTTGCTTTATGTAAAACAAATCTTTTTTCTATTTAATGGACTGTCTGTCTTAAAATTGTGGATAACATTATTCAAAATCAGTACACTGAAACTTTTAATATTTTTATTTTATTTTCCTTGGATTTTTTTTTTAATGAAAATAATAGCAAGGTTTTGGAAGTTGGAAATTGCTTTTTCTTAGAAAGCTAGAACTTTTTCAGCATGTAATTAACACTGTCAGTTTGAAATGTCCCCTGTGCTTCTTTCATTTGGTCTTAGCATTTCCATCCGGTGCTAATATATCCCTAAATAATACATTAAACAGGAAACATATCAGAATTCATTTCAAGAATAATCAAAGTGGAATCTTGCTAAGGTTGCGAAGAACATATAGAATAGCTGATGAGAAACCTTTAGATTTTCTGTATATTTTTGATAGATTTTTTTTGTTGTTAGTTTGCATTTCCTTACCTCTGTCTACATTAGCAGCATGGTAATAGCTTTAATTTGTTTTTCAATTGTTTTGTCCTCACACTCAGAGTATAGCACAGTTTAGTTTCAAACATTTTTTTGAAAACAACAGACACTGCATTTAAATGCAGTACTTATGTTAAGAAAACCCAATTTTAGAGAAGTGTAGACTTTATTTCTACAGCAGCATTAGTAAAGTTTAAATTACAGTGCTGCTATATCATCTACCGTAAAAGCATATTACACTACTCAAGTTCCTTTGTATCTTGCCGGAATAAGCTTAAACGGCATGTTTATGTTTAAACTGCACTTGTTTACAAGCCACTTGAGAATTACACAGTCACGTAAAAGGTTTTGTGGTGATGCCATCAACACAAACAAACGCTCTCCGTGTTCAACCTGGGCAGTGTCCGTGCTGGCAACAGCACAGCCTTGCACAGAGCTCGGACAAAAAGCAAGGTGAGCTTTTAGAGGGTTTGTTTACACTGAGCTCCTTGATGCCATATTATGATTTCATCAATATCCAGACAGCAGCTAGCTTCACAATGCCTAAAAAAAATCAGTAATTTACGTACAAGAGCAACAGTTGTATAGAGCTATCAGTAATATAGGACAATATATCAGTAATTTAGACTGATAAGTCTCAAGTGACTAAAACACGATAGCTGATATAGCAAGAAAAAGTATTCTTAGCCATTTTACTCAGGTTTGGACTAGTCCAATCTGGGCAAACTACGGACAGTAAAAGACAAACAGAAGATAAGTGAAAAAAAATCTGCCATATGCATTGTGTTTATTCAACACAGTCCACACTGAGACTAGAATTTAATACAAGCTCTCTATGTAAAATATAGATATGTCTCCTCTGAAACTTTGAACTGAGCTTCAGATTATGTTGTTTGAATTTGAAAATATTACTTAAACTTTAGGCAATACATTTCTTATACAAGCCAGTACAGGAATAGTTTGAGAAGAGCTGAGGTAAAATCTTATACTGTATATCCAGTCTGACTAGAGTCCACTAACCACCATAAAACCTAGCCTAGTTAACCAAGAAAAAAAAAAAAAAATTGAAATTTGAAAGTTTTGCTGAGTTTTGCTAAAACTTTAATTGGATTTCACATTTTAAAGGAGTATCCAGCTCTAGAAGTGTCTTCAATTCATGTTTAAGCAGTGACAGCAATGTATACTAAAAAATTTGGCCTTGGGGCTAACCAGCTTCATCTAACACATGACTTGATCTGAAAAGTAGAAGTGGCTTTTAGTCACATGTATGCCTCCTTGTTTGTGAGACCCGTGAGGGAGAAGTTCAGCTTTCAGCATCATCTAAAGCACAATGAAAGGTAGGATGTAAGCATTAGAGATGCGTTACTGAAGACAAGATGTGTTGTTTTCTGGGCTTTGTGATGTTATGAGACCTTGCATACAGTCATTTTTTACCACTGAGAGATCTACGTTCTAGCACAACAACTTATTTCTAAGTATATATTTCAGAACTATTCTGAGAAAAATACATAATTGTTTTCTTTCTAGGTGATGTTTATTCCATTTTCTTGTCCAAAACACCGCAACAGTTAGTAAGTCAAATCCTCCTTCTTAACTCCCACCCACTCTTAACTCTTCAGCTGAGCTTTAGTTATCCCCTTAAGCATCCTCCTTTCTTCACACATAACAAAAGAATAGGCAACAAAAAGAATTTTGCTGTCCCTTTATCAGGATGCTTCCTGTGTGACTTAAACTGTGTCAAAGGGAAGATTATTTGCTTTGTGACAGCAGAAGTTATATAAGGAAAACACACAGGTAAATATCATTTTTAGTCTGTCTTACTAGAATGAAACTTCTAGAGTGAAAGATTTTAGTCTATAGACTCCTTAATAACTTTTAATTTCTCAGAAGTTTTTGTCATTCAATGAATGTACTTAAAATACCATAAAATACAAATGCAAACTATCCTATCCTGCTACATTTTTTTCTTAATAGAAAAAGAATCACTGAGGTCATTATTTTTCCCTCTCTACTAATGAGCTTATTTGCTTTTACAAATTTGAAGGGAAAAAACGGAGCTAAAATGTTAAATAGCATAAAGATAACTGTTTAAAACCCTTACTAATAACAGAATATTGTTCCTTTTAGTTCATGACTGACATTCTCATTCATCCTTGGTAAATTAATGCGCTGATTTCTTATACAGTGGCAAGCCTTTCTGTTGTTTTGTGTGATCTCTGGGAGATAGGAAACCCCTGATGATAAAAGAAATAGAATAACTACACGATATTAAAAGAAGCATCTGTGATAGTATTCCCCATGCTACCATGGAACCGGACAAGACATGGGGGCATTTATTCATGTGAGGAGAGACGGTCATCTACAGCATTTAAATATTGTGAAGAAAATAGTGAGGATGCTTTCCAGCTCCATGCTCCCCAGGATGACTGAGACACGGTGTTGCAATAACCTTCGAGAGACGGATAGAAAGGAAGTGGTTTTCTTGGTCTGCGTAGGGATGTGTAGGGCAGATGATGCATCAGACATACTGATGCACAGGCAGTAAATCCAAATCATGTTGCAACAGTAGAAACAATCACAAGATTTCTCCCTAAGCCTCAGAGAAATGGAAAGAAAGTCAGGTGAAGATGTATCATAGATTCTTAGAATGATTTGGTTTGAGAGGAACCTTGAAGAGCATCTAGATCCAATTCCCCTGCCTCATCTTTCACTAGACCAGCTTTCTTAAAGCCCCATCCAACCTGACCTTGAACACTTCCAGGGATGAGACATGCACAGCTTCTCTGGGCAATCTGTGCCAGTGCCTCACCAATCTGAATCTAACCTCACTCAATTTAAAGCCACTAACACTTGTGCTGTCACTGCACGCCCTTGCAAAAGGTCTCTCTCTCCAGTTTTCCTATAGGCTGCCTTTAGGTATGGAAAGGCTGCTCTAAGATCTCCCTGGAGCCTTCTCTTCTCCAGGCTGAAAAAGCCCAGTTCTCTCAGCCTGTCCTCATAGAACAGGTGTGCCATCCCTGTAATCATTTTTGTGGCCCTCCTTTGGAACTCACTCCAACCAGTCTATGAGTCATTTTTATATCTTAATATCCTTGAAATTGTCTTTTTCCTTTCTTTTCTTGGCTCTTTTAAGAACCAGCATCAGAAAGGAGAAAAGCAGTAGCCTAGGTAAAAATTCTGTCCTTCTCAAATAGAAGGTAACAATGAACTCTCTGTTTGAACATGTATCTCTGTTTATGGCAGAAAGAGGTGAAAATAGGCCAGTACAGTAGGATGTATTCATAACCTGGTAAAGTCAATAGGAAATACTGAAAAATCCTGTGTCTCTGGATTAGGCTTTAAATGTTCATTAAAGGTTTGTGCAAAAAAAAAAAAAAAAAAAATTGTCACAGTCCATGACTTTTTATAGTGCATTTCTAAAATGCATCATTAACATTAGTGTAATTTTTCCTCTGCAAAATGTTCCAACTTCTAACTGCAGGTACCACTTTGACTCCCCCACAAGAAGAACTCCAAATAATTGTGCAGTCTTCAGTCATTTGTCAAAACCAAATTAAAAAATTACAAGATGTCCAAAATGAGTCATTAAAAAAAATGGTAAAATAATCTACTGCCATTGCTTTTTTGTATCTTGGCCCAGTGTTTTCCTCACAGTGGAGGAGTTTCACTGTTTCTGGAAGCAATAGATTTAATATTCCTGGCCTTCCCACTCACTGTTAAAGAGGCTCTGGAGACCATGCTGCTTCCCTTCCCTTCTGCACAGGAGAGGAGAATTAGGGAAATTAGGTCTTTCCATTGGATTTGGGCTTGATTTTTGTTGCATGGTCTATCTTTATACTTACCTTAATCCCTGTTTTTAAGTGTAAAGGGAAGAGAAAAATCTCATGGCAGCTACAAAGGCTGACAATATTAATTGCAGCATGGAGTGGATTATTGCTCAAGATAATAATTACTGCTATGGTGGAGCAAAATGCAGGAGGAAAAAGGGAGCATACAAAGAAAAAGCATGGAAAGATAATAAAGGCATGGGAAAAGAGACAAAGAGTGGTATTAGAACAGGTTTACTGTTTAAAGGGGAAGAAAGTGCTAAGTAAATGTTAAAATTTCTCTTTACCTCTCTGACCTTGTCAAACATATCATGCCAAAGTGCAGAAAGCAGGGGAAAGCTTCAGGATAGCACTGATTCAGAAGTCTTTTTCAAGACCAGAAATGTACTATCCATAGGAACAAGACATTACAAACAACATCAGAAAATTTCTGTTGCTTATCTGGCTTCTCTGTGACAAGAGGCACAGATGCAGAAGCTATAAGCTATGGAAACTGTACAGAAGACAGAAAGTTTTATGTACAAAAGTACAGTTCTGGAAGAAGTCGCTGAGGCTTACATTAGACTACAGCAGTCTAAATGGAAAATAGATGGAACAAGAGTTAAAAAATGGAGAATAGTCTATAGGTTGGTGAGGGTTTGTTTGTTTGATTGATTGTTTGTTTGTTTGTTTTGAGAGTTTTTTTAAGAGGAAAGAATCTGGACTGTAAGGTATTTTCTTCTTTCCTTATTTCTCTTTCCTTTTGTTCTATTTTGTTTTCCAAACAGCATCTGAGAGCAAACAGACTTGTGCTGTGATTTCACAGCAGTCAAGAAATGTGTGTATATATATATATAAAAGAATAAATAAGAAAGCAGTGCTACTTATAAGCATTTTGGAAACAGCAGTTTTCTTGTTTTATGAAAGGTTGATCCATCAGCTAAAGAATGGGACTGATGAAAGCACACATTTGTGTTCAGGGTTTTTAAGCACATTTGTCTCTACTCACATCACATTACAGAGTTTTCAAGCCCAGATGAGTCCTCTTATATTACCATGTAAAGAAATATTTTATATCTCTATGTATGAATTAGTTCATATGCGGTGCAAATTTTCCATGAAGGTGTTTGTTCTCTATGATTACTATTGCCACCTCATCTTCAAGTTTCCTAGCATAAACTGCTGGACTCTAGTAGACCTACTAAAATTCTGATCTTAAACTCTTGCTACTTCAATTTTTACTTTGGGAAAGTCTAGGACACCGTACCGGTCCTTTCTACGGTGCTGGAATAATAAACGTCTCTTCTCATGCATGTTAGCCTACATTTGTGAGCAGGTCACCACAGGCTTAACCAGATTCCTGGAGCTGCTTTCTAAAATTATTTGTTTATTTACCTCCAGTTTCCAAAATCTTGCATGGCTTTAATATAATGTGGGGTTTTATCTTTTTGTTTAACTATAGTACATTATGTACTTTTTAAGAGATTTAAATTATATACCTAAACTTTATTAATGGCCATATGTTCCTGAGAACTGAAAGGGAAAAATACATTTAAATCATATTGTCTCACATTTTGCAGAACAGTATAATTTCTGTTGTTTTAGTTAATTTCCCTATCTATTTTTAGGAAACCTAACAAGCAAACATTTAATTAAATTTGACACTGTACAGTTTGCCTAAGAAATATCAGTTCAGTTAGATTATTGTGTGACAAAGTATTAACATTCCAAAGAAACAATTCTAAATGGTGTATTATTCCCTTTTAGAAGTAAATAATGTATTATCATGTTGTGAAGTATCACAAATTAAGTTATATCAATTTTTAAATAAATGTAAATAAAATTCTTTAGTAGAAACTTCTGTGAAATGTGCACCTTAATTTATTGACCTTTTATGGTAACATAATTAATTGGGAAAATATGTTAAGCTACATGCTAATCCATTTCATATTTTGTGGTGTTTTTCATTGTCTCACAAATCTTTTGTGTAAGTGGGATATACTTTTCTATGGGTTTTGTGCAGAATTCATATATTTTTGTTCTATTATTTAATTCATATCAACTTATCCTTTGGATTTATTTATTCTGAATGCAGTTTTGTCACTACACTTAATATTTAGGTCAAGCTCATCCAAAGCTCTGAATATGTATTCAGCTATAAGTATGTGAGTCATTCTAGCAAACTTAATGGAACTTCTGAAGTTTGAAGTTAGGAGCATGATAAAATATTTTACTGGATCAGTCTTCATAAATCAAGCAAATTAAGGCAATACCCTGCTGGTCTAAAAATTATTTAATGTAAAATAATGAAGGTGAAAGACTATTCTGACTATTCCACAGTGCTCCACTTTTGCTTAGTTTAGTTGAGTAAAGCTGCTCTTGAGAAGATACATTAATCACTATTTCCCCATTCAGATCTGCATGTGATTTCTATGCACCGCTGGCTCTCTGCATCATAACCATTTTTATTCCTGATTTGAATTATATCAGCATCTATTATGTTAAAGTGTTTTGTGCAAGTCCTAAAAAGCCCTGCTGACTTTATATGAACATACTCTATTTTGTCTTTGAGGATAAATGGCATCAATCACCAAAGTGAATCAGTGGCCTTTGGCTATATTTCTCATGTATGGCTCTAGAAATTATCTAAATTTGAAGCCTTGAAACATGGATAAAACTTTTACCCTGCACACAAAGGGCAAAAGCAGCTTGATTCCATACTTCATCTGCCACGGTGCAGTTTTCTCATCGTGATGTTCTCTAACGATGCCTCCCCAGATGCTATAGATGGTGTGAACACACATCATCAGGCATGAATTCCACAGGATGAAGAAAATCAGTTTGAATTGTCCAAAAATGAAGGTGGTGCAGATGGTCACTGTATATTGCCAGTTGATCTGCAATTCTGGAGTCTGTGAGAGGGATTTAAAAAACAAACAAGAAATCAGTTTTTAAATTGTGAAAATCTTCTGAGCTTCATGACTGCTGTATTTATTATGATGGGACAGAGAAGAGCCCGAACAAAAGGAGAATGAAACTTTCTTCACACCTGCAATAATCAATAGTCATTATATAGTGGAAGAGAGAAAAGGAGGAAAATTACAGGTTTTAGTTTTGCCGCCATGAAAATATTAGCTCTGTAATATCAGATTTTGTATAGGGAGATCTGGATATCAGCTGTACAAGAACTGACTGCTCTGTCAGCTTTACTCTATGGAGAATAATTATCTGCAAAAATTTTTAGTTATGTATTTTCAATCATTCTGATTATTCTGCTTGTGCCATCTCTTTTTTTTATCCGTTAACTTTATAACTCCTTAGGACTCTTTCCGTAAGAATCTGTAGCAAATACTAGTATTGGGAAAGATCTCCGGGTTAGTAGCCTTACCTTCTCAAGATGAAAATAATAACACATGGAAGAAATGTTTCATTTTACAAGACAAGTTTAAAAATCTTGTCATAATTAAAAATTAAATTATCCTAATAACCCTCTGAATAAAACACCTTAGATATCACTCTGCATAGTTTTCCTGTTATCATTCCCCTTGGACTTCTGTGAACTCTGGGGAAAGTACCCATCAATACACTTAGCCCGACCAGTGTCCAAGTCTAGGTCAGTCTGGCAGTGGCAGCAGAGGATGGTATTTAAGGACAAGATGGATATCTGGCCCATTTACGTAGTCCCTTTCACAGGCATTCCCCTAGTACTCACAGTTATATTCTCTGCCTCATAGCTTTGGTATTGGCTTATGAAGCTGTTGTGTGTGGGTTTCTGTAATGCTTTTTTAAAATTGCTGACTGTTGCTTTCTGTGGCAGCAAGTTCACTGGCTGCTCAAGAACATTCTTTTATCTAATTTAAACACAGCTTCAAGTGAATTCACTGACTGCCTCTAGTTCTTTTATTGTGGGATTTAGAGAATAACAGAATAGACTGTTTCAGTTGGAAGGGACCTACAGAGATCATCTAGTCCAACTTCTTGACCACTTACCGACCAAAAAGTTGAAGTGTGCTCTTAAAAACTGACAGGCTTCAGGTATCAACCACCTCTTCAGGAAGTCTATTCTAGTGTTTGACCACCCTTTTCATAAAGAAATGTTTCCTAATATCCAGTCTGAACCTCCCCTAACTGGATGAATAATAGCTCTGCAAGCACTTTATCCACCACCATAAAAGGTAAACATATCTCCTTCAGCCTTCAAGAGACCCTGTCTTCTCTGCAGCTCTCCCTATAATACTCCAGAACTCTCAGATAAATCCTGCTCAGTCCTGACTAACTAACACCTAATTTATTTGGTCTAGTGGTTCTTCTGCATATATTCTCTAGTGATTTAGCCCCTCTGACCTATCTGCTACACGGAATATGTTCAGTGTGGGAATATCCTCAGTACCATCAGCATCCTCTGCATTAGGCTTGCAGTTCTGGCACAGAAAATAAATTGTACCTTTGCTCTACTTTAATGCAAAGAAAGGGCGATTTTCTTCACAGAAAAGGTGATTAGATATTGGGATGGGCTGCCAAAGGAGGTGGTGGAGTCACCATCTCTGGAGGTTTTTAAGGAACAACTGGATATGGCACTTAGTGCTATGGTCTAGCTGCCATGGTAGTGTTGTATCATAGGTTGGACTTGAAGACCTCAGAGGTCTTTATTTCCGGCCTGATTATTTCTGTGTGATTCGGTGATTCTGTGTTTGACATTGCACATGCCAGTCAGACAGCCTGGCTAGCAGTCTGGTTTGTCCAGCCTATTTACTGTGATTGCAATGTTTACTCACTCCTGGCCTTTCAGAGACACACTGATTATTAAGCACGTCCTTTCAGGGGACTCCTCACTCTGAACCGGGGACTCCTTACTCTGGACCAGGTGCTCCTATGTGCCTGTTGGCTTTCACCCCACCCCTAGCATAAATACTCCTCTACTACCCTTTAAATTGTCAGTGCCAGTAGACTGGCTCCATTTCTTTTACAGTGATGTCCTAACAGCATGACTGAGGGTTTTAAATCTACAATTCTCAAAGCGTTGCTGCAAAGGGTACATGTGTTCCTCTACCGTCAGTCACCTCTTGTGACAAGAGTCATGCACACTCCTGAAGTTACAGAGACTTTTAACCACTCTTCCCAAAGCACATTAATCAAGCTATGCTAGAAAGCAAGAAAAATCTGTTCTTAGATCATTGCTTGGACCTTTAGCTCTCATTTTCCAAACCTGTATTAAAAACATACCACTGAAGCAGCATTTTTAGTTTTGTTTGACTATTTTATTGTTCAAAGAAATAACTTTTGGATAACTTCTGGCCATAGTTCCTCCTTTCCTAGTAATACTTTTTTTCCAATTAATTTTAGTTTGCTTACCCTCATATTTCCAAAATGTTTATTGAAATAAAATTTGTCCCACATATTCACCTGGCATATAAATTATGTTGCTCTCTGAACATTCACAAAGACAAAATGAAGTTTCTTTTGCTGAGGGAAAATGGGATTTTAAAAAAGTATCCAAGTAAGACTCCAGGCCTGCTGGGTGTTTGCATGGTAATCAGTGCTTGGAGTTGTTGCAGCTGGTGGCTTCAAACTCCTGCAAGGCTTCTGTCTTCCCGAGCAGATTTGGCTCTAGCTCCTGGTCAAATCCCAATCCTTGCTCTTGTGCTGTCTTTGCTGCTGACTTCTGAGGTAGCTGTCATGTTCTGCATCCTATCGCACTTCATGCCCTCGGTCTGATGTGTGAAGCAGCTTGGTAAGTACTGTAGGAGGGAAAGGAATTGTCTGCTAGTGGGTGCACTGTGGCCGGTGCCTTCTCAGGCTTAGAGCTCTCCAGACAGCTGAAGAATCATTGCAGTATATTGTTTAGTATTTTCTGCATGGAAAAAAATAACTAAGCTATTTTCAAATGTTTGATTTTTCTCCATTATTGGAGAATATCATAAGTGCTTTGCCTTCTCCTAGCCTGTTGCTAAGGTTCCAGTCTTACAGACAAGTATGTAATGCTTTAACTGCTGGTAGGCAACAATCTTCAGTAAGTTTTATGAGGCTTCTCACAGGGTAAACATCTAAGTTATCAGTAAGAACATCAGTAAATGGCTTTGTACCGCATACTCTATGGGCTTTACCCAAATTCAGAGAACTAAAATAATGTGCAGTGATAAAGACCAGATTCTTTTTAATGCCTTACATCCAGTTTAAGGGCTATGCAGGATTATATTAAAAACAAAAATAAAAATCAAGAAAACTAGATGAAGCTAAGAAAAAATCTTCAGCAGCACAATAGGCTTTAAAGAAAAGAACATTGTTTTTCTAGTGATGTTAACATGATGCTTCCCACTGTGCTTTAAAAATAAAATCAAGTGATAATAGATTTTCAATTAGCAAATTAACAGCTCTTGCAGTTATTAAAATAAGGTGTTACATGTTTATAGTGTCTTGAGAGCCATATTTTTAATATCCTATGCAAGGAGGTTTTATACAAATCTCTTCTTTCTCTTTCACCCTTTGCAAGAAAAATTATCAGAAAGAGAGGGAGAAAACCCTAGACAGAAACGTTTGTCATGACTTTTAAGGGTATGTAAGTGTGTGTGCTTTATCCATGTCTGCTTTATCACTTTGTATGAGAACAATTGTTGTTTGTTTTCAATCAATAATGAACACACTTTGAGTTTAAGAATTTAAATACAGTGTGCAAACCCCTGGCATTCAGATATGCTTACATGATTAATCCTGTTTTGCCGAGGCATGATATTTTTCTAGGTTGGGGAAGAGTTATTTAGGGAACACTTTTTTAATAACTGTGTGATTGGTGTTTTTTAAGGACATCTGCAGCAGTCCATATTTCTTGTAGATATATGTAACAATTTAATAAACCTCTGGATTATTTCCTCACTACAAGAAAAATTTGTCATCCAGAGAAAGTCAGAAGGATAATCAAAATTATCCTGAATCAAAATTATCATCTAATCAAGTGATATGAAGAAAAATCCAGATCTAGTCAAATAAAACAAAATCCAATAAAAAGCTCATTGCATGTGTAAATATTTACACCAAAGGCAATGATTTACACTGAGTTTCTTTGTAACCTTACGTACAGGGATTTTTTTCTCTGATTCTCCTGGTCACACAGTTAATACTTCTTCTAGTATTACTTATTACTACTTCAGTAATTATATATAAAAAATTACACTGCAGCACATATTAAATTACATGTCAATACACTTGGTGCTTGGCATTTATGACTTTGGTAAGAGTCTTATAATTTTAGTAAGCCTGACCATTTGTGAACTATTTAAAGAGCTTTTCCTAAAGTCCAAATATACATGAAGTATTGCTGTTCTGCCAACTGTTATTTTTGAAATCTTGTGTCTTTAGATATCCTAAATTGTATTTTCAATAATTAACGAGGATAGATATCAAAAATGTAGGGATTACAACCTAACAGGTGTCAATTAATACCATGGTTGAGTGCTGCAGATAGCCCAAGGAGTGTATTCATGTCTAATTGTCCACACTCCAGAGCACAACAGCTGCCACTTGTAGCAGATGCATCATCTGACTGATGATATTCTGCAATGTGCCGACAGGGATTTCTGGTGCAGCTGATTATATATGATTTTGTTTGGCATAGCTGCTTATCCTTAATAGACACTGTTATCATTGTTCAATGAACATTGGAATACTTTAGTCAGCTGTTTGTTATGCCAGCTACAAGGAACCATCGGCCAAAAATTTTCATTAAGTTGGCTGTTTACTGAATCATTGACCTTAATGAACTAGTGTCCTGATGTCAAAAATACACTACAGTGGGTGGAAACAGCCTTGGCAAGAAGTCTTTCTACAGAGAATGGAGACTCTCCCAGTCTTGATGGGTAATTGCACTAGTATGGGGCTAGCAAATAATTAGGTGATAGTTCTAGGAATCTGCACTGCTGCTGCCTGTGTGGGTTTTGTATAGAAAGGTCTCATTCCTACAAAGATCTTTGCAGCATGACTGTGGTTGACAGGCTCTCATTTCCCAAGTCTTTTGCATGGCATTATTCAGAGAGAGGAATGGAGAGAGGAAAGAAGAGGAAAAAAAGAGAAAAAGAAAAAAGTTATCTTTAGCATCAAGACTAACTTTGTTACTTTGTTATACACTTTAAAATTATA
Source organism: Callaeas wilsoni (assembly GCA_013398955.1). Taxonomy (NCBI): domain Eukaryota; kingdom Metazoa; phylum Chordata; class Aves; order Passeriformes; family Callaeidae; genus Callaeas; species Callaeas wilsoni. The sequence goes on from VWPU01004886.1 coordinate 153,823, forward strand.
CCCAAGGAAACAAAGGCCCCTTGAAGGTATATAAAGCATTGACTGATTTAATAAAAAAAAAAGACTGGTAGCATCCAACGTTTCCTAGAGTATGAGTTTGAAGGAAGCTTGGGAAAAGCAGGGAGACAAAAGTAAAATTATTAACAGCTTTAAGATTTTAAGAGAGTAAACTCAAATCTTTTTCTCATATGTCTTCATCCAGATTCTTGATTTTCATGAAAACTTAATCACCAATCATTTCTTGGAAGAACGATTAGAAAACATATAGTGATTTCAACAACACTACTCTGATTTTTTTCACTCGTCTCCTATTCCCCCCAGTCTATTTTTTTTTGCCTAAATTCTGAATGGAAAACAAGTTTACATGCAGAAGATGAGTCTGTCATCCGGGAAGTACTGGCTGGTAATTTATAGGGAAGTCCATGCTTTAGATGGAACAAGGCAAACCAAAATTTTCTCTTTAAGGATGAGTTTAATTATGTTGGCTTTTCAAAAATTTCCTATATTTTAATAAGCACCAAAATACTGAAATAATAAAAAATGGGCTAAACACACATTACAATTCATAGACATTGCATCAACACATAGAGTATAGATGTGTGTGTGTGTGTATATATACACACATATATATATATTATATACCTCAAGAAATCTGTCAGTGATATAGCAGATTCAAAGCAGTCAAAAAGGTGAACTGTCAATTCCTTGTCTTAAACTTGTTCTTATCAGTCTTTCTACCTTGAGTAAAATTTTACAGATTGTTCTTTATGCTCAATAGAAGTTTCCTCAGCACACAGAAACTCTTAAGCTGGAATGGCATTGTTCTTAGACAGCTTGCTTTGTTCTCATTGTGTTTTATCTTAACGATGACAAGCACGTGAAAAATTCAGATTCTACGTTCTAATTATTATGTCATAGAATAAACCCTTCAGTTTTATCTTAACAGAACTGAATAAAGAGAGTTAACAGCTGTGTACAGAGCTGGCTGCAGTTTGACATTCTTAGCTGTAATGGGACTTCAAAACATATCAATCAAACCAACCTGTCACTCAGGGCCTTAGACAAAAGAGTGTGTGATATCTGACATGACTGGGTATCTTCAGTTCCCATAGCTAGAAACTCTTACTATCTTTTAATAGCCTTTTCAGCCTGAATTGGTAACTCTGAACAGGGTAACCTGTTGAAAAGAGTTGTTTTTTTAAGGTCAGACTCAACTACTGTAAAAATATGCTGGATGCAATGCCAGTCATGGTCAAAATTTGTCTGCCTTGTACATCATTTGCTCTGCCAGGAAGGCATTACAATGGTGCATTTAACGCTGTGAATAGCAGAGAGTCTGAGCGTTGTCTTGCCCATTGTGACTCTGTATTTGATTTTCTCCCAAAGTCAATACAGTGTAAACACTCAGAGCAAATACAAATTAGTTCTGCATTGAAATGTGTGGGGTTCAAGTTCTGCATGAATATGCACATTTTGATGATATAAATTTATTATGGGCATTGCTTGACCATGAGTAGCACTGAAACTCTCTGTTTTTAGTGGGCCAGAGTTCTTTTCCTACTGTTTACATCATCTTCTTTGAAAGCTTTGATGATAACCTTTTAATTAGTGATTCCTCAAACTCCAGTTTTGCCTCAGGCCTTTCCCATGTTTATAAAGTTAAAGAACTTACCTACCCATCTCTTTACTAATGATAACTCAAATTTGGGGAAATAGAACTTCTTGTCATGAGTGTCCACTTTACTATTTGTCTTTTCCTGATATTATTTAGCGTTACCTTTCTTTAGCCTAACTGTGAATACATTCCAGATGTACATTATAGGGAAGAAAGCAGAGCTGTCTAATTTCTTATTTTGGTATTTAGGTTCTTGATAAGTCTTCTGTCTTGAAAGGAAAAATATTCTATCCTCTAAACTTATCTCTTCAAATCTCTCTAAAATAGTTTATTTTCTTATGAGTGCCTGCCTCAAGAAGATTTCCAATTTCTTCACTAACACTACCTAATTTCTCAAAATCCTTTTTAGAGCTCTTTGCCTCTGAAGGTCTTGATCCACAATTTTTTTATATGGTTTTTAGTGTCACTTTTTCCATTGCATCCCTATACTTGCATGCTCTACAAATAATGATCTGGTCCCTTTTTAGTCACTTTGCACTGGTATCTGTTTGGGTTTTTTTATTCCCGATAGTTTTTGGCATTTTTTCCTCCATCTCATATGTTATTATGAACCTGCTGTTAAAATTGAGCATTCCCAAAGGCAGTAATTGCAGTCATCAGAGATTGGTAACCAACTTCCATTATTTCTTCTCCCAAGGAAATTTCAGATGCAATTCTGGCATGCTGTGCAAGGATTATATGCTGCTTAACTTCACTGAGACTCTTCAGTAGTCACTGTTTTTATTACACACTACTCCCCTAATTCTGAAAGAAAATTTTCAAGGAAAAATTTAAGTGCTTAGTAAGGACATTAACAAGGAGAACAGAAATATATGTAAATATATTTTTTTCTTTTTTTAAAATTCTCATTCTTCATGCAATGAATGGGTATTTCAGAGTCTTTTAGGAAGTATTTTTGATTTTTATGTTCTCTGAAGCTTAGCACAAGAGACTCTAGTACCAAATGTTATAAAGAGATAAAAGCGACCTTTAGATTTTTCCATTGAAATTTCAATTTAACATTTACCACTTACATAGGCAGAAGAAAAAGCCATTGTCTGCAGAGGAGTATCTGACTAGATTTTGCCCAAGTTGTTTCTTGTTACAGTAGGCTATAATCTTTTGGGGAAAAAGCCACCCTGGTTTCAATCTCCATTGCCATCACCATACCTAGCAAATTTCACAAGTTCTTAATTAATGCTTCCATTCAGTGTGCCTTATTTCCATTCTGAGTTTGTGTCATAAATTTTATCTAAATCTTGACTGCTATTAATAGTCATTATTTTAATCAATTTTAATTTTCGATGAATATGATGTCACATTGTGCTTAGTAATTATTTCACCTTCTTTTTTGTCCAAACAATGTAAGTTGAGACTTTTCTTTTTCCACCACCAATCCTATATTTTTACCTTTCTTCTCTAAAGGTCCCTCTATCATTTTCATTTTGTAAACTTGATGTTGTCTCATGAACAAAGAATTTGACATAAGATTCTGTGTTTTCACACAGGGTGGGTGAGACCTTTCTAGAAGTTCTGAAGTGTCTTTAGGTCTTGACTCAGGATATGTGTATGTACCTGGATTCTTGATACAACAGCACTACAGCTTTTTGGCTGTATTTGGCACTTCTCTGATTTTTACAGCTAAGAATATTCACTGTTATGATTATAAAAATTAATCTCCATATCCTGTTCAGATTCACTATCCTTTCCTCCTTTTTTGCCCCTAAAGGTATTACTTTGCATTTTATGAATAAAACATAGATAGTGGTTGCCTGGTTCTACGTTACCGAATGATTTGGGTAGTATTGAAATTGACTCCTGAGGTCTGAGAGAAAGCTTCAGATGGCAGAGTTGTGCTGTCATATGTTCAGAGACAAATTTGTTCTTCTGCTTTTAGGCATGTCCCCATAAGGGAGAAGTTTAGAATCGTTTACACAGAATATATGTTGAAGGCAAATTATTCCACCTCTCTCCCTTGTGGATGTTTTTATTTTATTCTGCAAATACCTTTACTTTATTTACACGACAGTAGAATGAAAGATTCAGGATTGTACTATGGCAGCAAAGATAAATTTTCTATACCCTATGGAAAAAATACTTTTTGTCTCTCTTAGTGTATGTATTGTTGCCTCTGCAAACCACACTCCACACTCATGGTTCTCACACAACTTTCTCTTGAACTAGAATTTTTTCAGACCTGTTTTGTTGAGTTGCAGTTGTTCTGGTTTCTGGTTTACAGAATTGTATAATAAAGAGGCTGAGCCATAATCCTCTCAGCCAATGATTCTGAATTTGTCCTTTAATATTTCTTAAATTATTGATTTTTGCATCCCACCTGTTTCACAGACAGTGGAGGCATCTCAATGTATTCACGCTGTAAACAACACAAAGTATTTATAACTCAATTCAGAGTGGCTCAGATCTGTCACAGCATGAAGATAAACCTTTTCTCAGAGGGAGAGGCTGTCACCAGCATGATGCCCTTTTGAGATAAGCAGGTCAAGCTACAGGCATATTTGTGTAGAACCGACATAACTAAGTTATTTTTTACTCATAGTCCATTTTATATGCTTACCTCCAGTCTTTGTACCCAGCCTTTATACTTGGTCTATTATATTTATAAAAATTAGTGTCCAGTTTGAATGTATGCTTTCAAAGAGAAGATTATATTTTAATTTATGCTTAAAGTCTTATGCCTGCCTTTAGTATTGTATAAGTAATAAAGGGGCGTAAGATTTACCTTAAATTATTAGTTCATAGGGTAATATTTTCCTCTTTGCTTGAGATATGCCAAGTAAGGCATACACAAGTATGCCAAGTAAGGGCAGACACAGAGGAAATTAAAAGCTTTTCCATAGCAGCCAGCAAACTTCAATTTATGGAGGCTTTTTAGCTAAACTGCCAAGCCCCTCTAACACGGGAGAAAACCAGCAAAATGTCTTTTGAAAACTACCAGGGGGATTGACTGGTGTATTCAAAATGTCCATTTTCTATGGACTAGGACACTTGGAATAGAAAAATCAGTCTGTATTACCCCATGTTTGCCCTTCATAGTGCATGGACAATGAGAGAGAGGGAATGCCTGTTGGACAAAGCAAGTGGTAGCAATACTTGTTAAGTATCTGCAAAGATGGAACACTTCTGGCTCTAACAAATTTATGAAGTGTTTATACACTGATTAAACTTTTGAAGGAAACCAAAATAAATTAGAATGTTCAGAAAAGGAGTTGTGATGAGGCCAGATTGATTGAAATATGAAGAGGGATGCATTCTGGGAATGCTGGAGTCAGAAAGCTACCAGATGATCTGACAGAATATGCCAAGTAGGTCATTATAACAGTTTGGATATTTTTTAAGGGAAGATGCAGGAATGCAATACAACCTTTGGCTTCTGTTGCAGTCATTTTTCTAGATGGAAGTCTTTGACATTCTTGGCATTCTACACACAAAACAAAAATCCACAGCAAACAGTAGTTGGAGGGTTTCTATACTCTACACTTCTGCACTTTAGCTTTTTGAACAACATAGTCTTGAAGGGTTTATGTGCATTTAGTATCTCTGCCTTTAATATCAACACCACATGCAACCATCCCCTGCAGTGCTTGTGAATACTTTGGTCACGTTTCTATATCTGGGACCTCAGGGATCACTAGAATTGGAAATCAATTTGGTTTAAAATTCTGTTTTCAGCTCTACAAGTAAGGGTCTATCAAGCTAAAGTAATATCTCAAGCTGTGGTGTTATTCAGGGAAAAAGTTCTAGCTTTCCTTGAAATAGTGTCCTACATGTAAAGAATGGAGAAGTCTCTGAAGAAGTGCATCACATACTTTCAAAGATCAGGAGAGATCTGATGTTGGCAAGACTAGTACCTGTGTGAAGCAGAAAGAAAGGGTTGCTGCAGGCTTACCAGAACAAAAATAGAGCAAAGTCTAACCCCAGATCTCTCAGTAGGTTTAACTCCAAACCATGGTTAATTAGGTTCCCATCACTATCTTGAAGATAACAGAGGATGCTTTTTAAAAACAAGGACTGGTGATAACAGAGAGTAAAGATCCTGGTTGTAGTGAACCATAAAAAAGCCAAGACTGTAAAGACCTACCCAGTCAAAGTATCAGTACACAAGGGAATGACACAATTAAATGGAGGGCATAAAAGGAAGAATTTCTAAAATACTGGTTTTGAACAATTTTCTGTTTCATACACAAAAAGAGGACAATTTGTGGGCTCTCACAGAGAATTTTCTGCAGAAGGGTATCTGACTAGATATCTGAAAGACATCGGTGATGTGTTTATGCTTTTAGTGAAGCCTCTTTTAGTATTATAAGGAAAAATGTTAGACTTATGTAGAATCATAGAATAGCCTGAGTGGGAAGGGAAATTAAAAATCATCTAGTTCCACCCCCCCTGCCATGCACAGAGACACCTTTCACTGAACTAGGCTGTTCACAGCCCCATCCAACCTGGTCTTGGACACTTCCAGGGATGAGGCATCCACAACTTCTCTGGGCAACCTGTGCCAGTGCCTCGGAACCCTCACAATAAAGAATTTTAAATTAAATCTACCATCTTTCAGTTTGAAGCCATTCCCCCTTGTCCGGTCAATACGTACTCTTGTAAAAAGTCTCTGACCAAAATTAATTGATGTGAAAGCTTGGGCATCCTAGGGCAGAATAAATGGCTTAGCATTTTTTTGGAAGTCAGAAAAACTGTGTGTTTTGACTATCTGAAACAATAAACAAGAAATTATAGACTGAAGCACCCACCACAGAAACAACCATTCTTCTGCCTAGAAATAATCAGTTCACTTCTAAATAGGAAGTAACTTGGGCTCATATATTTGCATCTAAGACAAGTATGGCAAAACAGCAGTGCGGATCCCCAGAGCAGTAGGCCCTCTTTGTGGAAGTTATGAATTGATCGTGGCTTGCTGCATAAAAGTGACTTTTAAAATTTCCATCAGTTGTGTGCTGCCTGCACTAGCTTTATGCAGGATATTGGAAAACATCCCATCCATCTTATCTAGGCAAGAACATCCATTTCAGCAGAGTTTTCATTGTACAATCCATTGCATGTAGTAGTATCCACAAAAACATTTTCCCTGCTGAGAGCATGAGCATTCACTTCACACTGTTCAACCAACCAATTCTCTGCTGTCGGACCAGCTTACATCTCAGGGAATACCTGCTGAGTAGCTGGAGGGAGTTTGTCATGCAACTCTAGGAAAATGTGGTTTGTTTTTTTTTTAAGATTCTGAAGCAATGGTTGCATGTCACAGATTGACATCGCAGATCTGAGCTCATAGAGAGGCATTAAGCTGCTGGTTCACTGTGACGAGTTTCTTGGAAATAATTTACAGGACTGTTGATCTTCACACACTGTCATCCTGCTCGTTGCTGTCCCCAGATATTTGTCTTGCTGTTAGAGTGGGCCTTCAAAATGCCAAGTATTTTGTCTGGGCATGCTGGGGAGCACTGAAGCCTTTTTTCTCCAGAGTCCAGTGTTTCAAAAGTTAGGACACAAGAAAAAAATCCTCAAAGAGATTGGGATGAAGAAAATGGAATATGGCACCCCAATTCTGCTGTCAGAAATGTCCCACGTATGGATTTACTACCACTCTGTGCTGACCAGTGGAAAGGGATCACTGGGCCTTCACTGAGCTGGTCACAGTACCTCACACAGCTTTGAAATTTTAAGGAACAGTGTTCAGGCACAGGCAGATGGATGTGGATGCAGAGCAGCTTGTTAAATCTCCTTCAGGGCAGTTTGCCAGCAGGGTATTTTCTGGTAGAATTTTGTGGCTTATCTATGGTTTTAATCTCATGATCTTCCAGTCTCATATCCCTTGCCTTGGTCTGTCCAAACTTCGTGGGTATTTTTAGCTGTGCAGAATTCCAATAATATTTCTAAGTCAGGGGCCTCCTTTATGGTCTTGCCAATTTGCAAAAGAATTAATTTTCTTCTCATGATCAGTGATGTGAGTGAGTTGCTACCCATCTCTCTTCCAAAGCGGACACTGGTAGGATCATCAGACTGAATGAGTGCCTCTGGGATGCCTGGCTTCTCAGCTGCTGGAAGTACTGGTAACCATCTCATGGCATCACTGACATGGGATCACTGCTCCCTGTGCAGCCCACCTGATATGTTTTGTAAAGTGGATCTGGTGAGCCACAGGTCAGACTGCTTCCTTCTGAGCTCTTCTGAGCTCTGCTGTTGCCCGCTGCAGGTTCCCCACTGCCTCAGGCTCTGCACTGGCTGGCTCCCGCAGCTGGGGGAAGGTTGGGGCAGTTTCCCGGCTGCTGGGCTCCCAGACCTGACTGCCAGGGGCCTCTGATGGACTGTCTTTGCTGGCTCCATTGGTGGCAACTTCCCTGGGGCTACCCAGGAAGCCAGGCAGCCCAGCTGACGGCCACCCAGCTGGTGGGCTTGATGCCCAAACTGCCGGTGCCAAAGACCCGGCCGAAGATCTTCAGTTTAAATAACAAATGCTGTGCCTGCTTGGTGCATGAGATCCCTGGGCATGCCACTCTCTGGTTTCAAGGATATTTTTCTGGGCTTATTCTCTTGCATATTGTGAGTAAAGATTCAAATTACTTCTGTTCTCTGTTGATCTGGTAAAATAGTAATTGTTTTCCTGAGGTATCTTATTAAGTTCTGTACATTTTATGTTTCAAGTGTGATACAAATAACTTTGGAAGTGATACTGAGGGCTGTGTATTTTAACTTTGCCCTTCAATGCCAGTTGCAGATGAAGGAAAGGACCATGGTGCCAGTGGGAAACAAGTATATGTTATTGTTTTGCTCGTGGCAAGATTATGGGAGCCAACGAGGCTGATCCAGATAAAAGGAGGATTTTTTTTCTAGCAGAAAAAATAATACAAAGGTTTATTTTACTTGTTTTGCCCCATTCTGATGCATTTTGAGTGATATTATTTGCTATTTCTCTGTATTTATGAAGAGAAAAAAAAAGTTATTATAAAATTGTGCACACTTGTTGATATTAATAATAAATCTTAAAGTATTTGGAGCAAATGCACTTTCTGTTAACTTCTAATTTCATCCATACCATTACTTTGTCTCTAATGTCATATTCAGGAAAATAATTAATTAAATTATGAAGTTGATGTAACTCTGATTTCCTAAATATCTGGACATAGATAATATAGTGACATGCAATGTACGTATGCACAAATAATCAGATTTTCAGCTGCTACAAGTCATATAGCATATGATGTTTTAAAATGAGAAGCTGTCTAGTATACACAGATATCTACAGTGACTAAATAGAGACCAAAGTCATGGGGGTTTTGTCTGCTATTTGATATTTTCTTCATTATTTCTCACCTGATGTTTTAATCCACAATATTTTGGAAAATTTAAGTTTAGGGAAGAAAGCTCTTGACTCATGGCTACCAAATATTCTTGGGCTATGACCATGGGCACAATAAAATGTGGATGAAGTTGTTTGGTTTCTAATGAAAAGGTTTTAATGGCTTTTATTCTTTTCCCTATTCTAACTATACACAAAATTTCAAAATAAACAATATCAGGTCCTGAGTAGAAAACATGCTGCTGCATGCTAGAGGATCACAGTTTTAATATGAAAAATGAAAGGCCGGTGGCAAGCCTCATCAATATTTTTTAGCTGCCTCTGTTCTGAGTTAGGCAGCAGGAATGTGGAGGCTCACAAGCCCTAAAAAGCAGATTTGCACAGCACTGATGCAGAGGTGCTTGAGTACTTCAGTAATAGCAGACTTGTTTTTTAAACTATCTTTTAAACTGTTGCCTTGTACCTTCCTTTTCCTGCTTTTACAGTTCATTTAATAGGAGGGGAAGCTGCTCAATGACTGCCTATAGTTATGACCTTCCTTTTTAAATGAATAATACACCACAATATGACCTATTTTTCACTTATTTCTATTTGCAGGACTAGCTAAGTATCCTGAGTGAGACTGGAATGTCTTTTCTCAAAATAGGAAACTGGTATGAGAGATTTGGGGCCACATCTGCAGAATTCCTAAATCATGGACTCTAAGACTTGCTTAATGCCCCATTATTAGTGAGATCTTCAACTTCTATTATGAGAAAGAAAAGAATTTAAAAGGTAGAGCAAAAATTTGACTCATTTAAAATTAACGATACTTCTTCAGATGACCTAATTTTCTGCTTTCAACATTTGCCATGTAACTTTTCTGCCCTGAATAAGGGAAATGCATCTAAACACCTGACCTTAAACGTAGATAACTTTGTTTCATCTGAGTGTCAAAAAAATGCCTTACCCACCAAGACATTCTTTTCCCACGTTAACTCTGTGCTATTATCTTGTAAATTACTTTTGAATCTCTGACATTTTGATTTGCTCATATTAGAACATGTAGATTTTTGTATTTTGCATAATGTTAAGAGATTTTTCTGATGTTATGGACGTAAATATTGCAGGTAAATCAGTTATTAAAACACTCACTTTTGTGTTGGAATTTTTTATTGGATGTTCCAGTTTATTTCCCTTTGTAAAAGCACACAATATGGTCAATTCCATTCATACCAATCCATACCTGGGATAATTCCATTTCAGCACAATCATTTGCTTGGACACATTGAAGTTTAGCATGCAGCCTGTAATGCCTAGTCCTTAAACTGTGTGTTTCACAAAGGAGAAACACAAACATTGAACTATCAAATGCTATTATTCCACAATACAGAATTTGACAGTATTGCATGATTATCAAATACCTTAATTACATATTAAACCTATCCACGAGGTAGTCACTTCATTTACCCTCAGCACCAATAAACTGTACTGAGCATCTGTAAATGGTGATTGTTCAGGTCACAGGTGATTCAAACTAAATGATTTATTAAATATTTTAAACTAAATTGCTCAAACTGTTATCCAGTATTTTCTTGCCCCTTATTTGTTGGTTGGGCCATTATTACACATATGTTCAGCACTGACAAAGTATCAGTATTCAGTATTTTGTATTCAGGTTTGGGTGTTACATTTAAAGAAAAAATAGTACTTGGAATGCATCAACAAGAGTGTAAGAAAATGAGCAGAGAGCTACAATACAGCACTTATGAGGATATTATGGAAGCTTTTTTGATGTGTAGTCTACATAAGTTATGGAGTCTCTATACCTGTTGGTGTTTCAAACAATTTCATGAGCAGGGCTTAGACTGAGTAATTGCTTTTGTTCCTCTTCAGCTCAATGATCCTGTATTAGGTGTTAGAAAATTATAATGTCATTGATTTCTTAGTTACTGATAAAAATTATTCAATAAAGCAGGCATTTTTTTAAGTTCCAGGAATGGTATTATTGAAAGATTTCTCAGAGACACAAGGGATTGTTTGGAAATGTTCTTCAACAAGACCTTATATGTGAATTTTCCCTTATCCAATTAGAACAGTTCAGCATCCTTTACAATTAGTCATCCAGTTTGTGAGTATTTGTCTAGAGAGCTATTACCAGTGTTGGTGATTTGTTTCCTGGAGGAAAATGGCACTACACTATCTAATCGGTATTTGGAAGAGTGGTTTTGTTTTATTTTGAGGCAGAAATGGGGAAAACTCAGAGGCATGAAGCCATCTGAGCAGCTCCTGTGAAGGGCTTACCTTCCTGCTGTAGCCTGAAGAGCATAATAGGAAGTGTTGTGACAGACAGGATATAAGGTGTGGCCCTTCACCGCTCAGTCAGGAAATTGGGTGTTGAGATGCTGAGAATGAAGGAAAAGAAAGGTAACATTCACACACACACACCCCTCCTTGAGTTGTCTCATTCTCCTCATCTCCAGCCGAGGACCTGAGATCGCAGTGAAGCTACAACAAAAGAGAGTAAATGCTTTTGGCTCGCTGCCTGGACTCCCCAGGGCTTGGGAAAAAGAACCTGGATCTTGGCCTCACAGGTATGCAAAAGAATAATGACTCCGAAGTTCCTAAGCAAAGAATATAACATGGAAGTATGTGCATTCAAAACATATGGGGCCCAGTTTCAGTGGATATCTTGCAGAATTATTAGTGATCACTGACTAAAAAGAATCCCTGGAACCTTTCTTTATGGGTGTATTCTAATCAGTCTTTGATTGTTGTGTTAATACATATGTAAATGTGCTCTGTTCCTCACACTGTATCCAGTCCTTTTTCCATAGATCTTCTGGATTGTAATATCCTCAGAGACAATCTTGAGAGCTAACCTCAGCATAGCTGAGCAGTTATTTATTCCTGACAAACAATAAAAAATTGTTAACAGAATCCTGTATGCAGCCTAGAGAAATTAAAAGGAAAAAGGAAAAGTACAAAACACTGCAAAATTTTAGAGCATTCAGGGAAAGTTAGCTATCCACAGGGAAGTAGATTTTTGTGCGTAAGACTTGCTTTACTAGGATTTTTCAAATTAGACTGATAGCTTAGCTCAGTGCAGTGACCCTAAAACAGCAATATATGACAGTTCATCTTTTCGGGTACATTAGCCCTTTAGAAGTCTACCATAATACTTCTGGTCCCTCTGGATTAATGAAAAAAATATTTAGAACAAGAGACATATCTTCTTTATTTGCACTATTCTTTTGCAAACTAGAGCAGTTAAAACTTTGGAGGGGAAAAAGGTTAGGGTTGGTTCAGCAGTTCCAATTAATTCACTGTTTCATCAACTGCTTAAAAATTAAAGGTGACACAGAAATAGCTTCAGCTATTCTTGGATATTTGTTTTCCTATTTCTACAGGGCCCAAAAGACTATGCTTGGAATGGATAAATCTTTATATTGAATTTGTGTGGCAAAGTTTTTGTAGCAGGGAGGCTAAAGGAGTGGCTTCTGTGAGAAGCTGCCAGAAGCTTCCCTGATGTTTGGCAGAGCCGAAGCCAGAGGGCTTCCAGGGAGACCCAGCAGTGGCCAAGGCTGAGCCCAGCAGCGGTGGTGGTAGCACCTCTGGGATAATGTACTTGAGATGGGAAAACAAGGCGTGTGCAACAGCAGCCAGAGGAGACAGGGGTGAGAATAGGAGAGAAACAGCCCTGCAGATGCCAAGGTCAGTGAAGAAGGATGGGAGGAGGTGCTCCAGGGGCTGGAGCAGAGATTCCCCTGCAGCCTGTGGTGCAGACCATGGTGAGGCAGCTGAGCCTCTGACCACAGGGAGGTCCATGAGGGAGCACACATCCACCTGCAGCCCATGGAGGACCCCACTCCAGGGAAGGTGGATGCCTGGAGGAGGCTGTGATCCTGTGGGAAGTCCGTGCTGGGGCAGGATCCTGGCTGGACCTGTGGCCCCATGGCGAGAGGAGCCCACACTGGAGCAGTTTGCTGGTAGGACTTGTGACCCTGTGGAGGATCCATGCTGGAGCAGCCTTTTCTTGAAGGACTGCATCCCTACACTGGAGCAGGGGAAGAGTGTGAGGAGTCCTTCCACCGAGGAAGAAGCAGCATCAGAGACAATCTGTGAAGAACTGAGCAAAGCTCCCACTCCCTATACCCCTGCACCTCTGGCCAGGAGGAGGTAGAGAACATGGGAGTGAAATTTAGCCTGTGAAGAGGGAAGGAGTGGGAGTGAGGTGTTCTAAGATCTGGGTTTATTTCTCATTATCTTACTCTGATTTTGATTGGTAATAAATTCTTTTTTTTTTGTTCTCCAAGTTGATTCTATTTTGTCTGTGACAGTGACTGCTGAGTGATCTCTTCTTGCCTTTATCTTAACCCATGAGCCTTTTGTTATATTTCCTTTCCCTGGACCAACTGAGGGAAGTGACAAAATGGCTTTGGTGGGCACGTGGTATTCAGACAAGATCAATCCATCAAAGTCTAAATTTGTTTCTTAGACTTTGGTGGGCACGTGGTATTCAGACAAGATCAATCCATCAAAGTCTAAATTTGTTTCTTAGACTGAATAAAAATTTCATACATCTTGAATTTTCCTGCTAATCTTAAAATATTGTTTCATTACTAATATAATAGTAATCAGATCTTCTAAAATCTGTTTTAATCTGTTACACAGATTAAAACAGATGCTCATGTCCTTTGTATCTAATTGAAACAAATTTTGTCATGGAGTCACTTGCACCTATCTTGGGCATTTGTTAGATAACCATAAAGTTGTCTATACTGTCGAGATAATTTTAAAAAAAGGAAAATGAAAAACCCCAATTTTTCTAACCAAAGTACTCTGTTACTGGTTGCTTACAAGAGCTGACGTGCTTTTATATGGTTGTTCTTGTCTTTTATTACTGCAAATACTGGAGAAAAATAATATTATATTATTTGTTTTAATGGGGATTACTACTTAGTTTTACTATTTTGTAAATAAAACACAAATGTGGCTGCTGCCCACAAGTATCTTTTTTTTTTCCTTCAGTTGCCTCCAGACTCTCTATTTCTTAGAAAAGTAAAATGCTGGTGATACAGGCCTTCTCTGAAAAAAAGAGGCAATATGAAAATTCATATTTAGACAGCAAACATTGTGGAAAATCTTTGACAAGAAGAGCTGTTTATCTTAACCTTAATGGTTATTTTTTATTGATTGGGACAAAATCCAACTAAAATTATCATTTTTAAATTTGAATTACATTATATTTTCATAAATTATAATTTTGGTGAATTTTTTAAAAATGGAATTGTATTTATAAATCTTTTACTTTAAGGGCTAAGGGGAAAAAAAGTCATCTGAAAAGGAAGACTGTGTGTCCTCTAACGTCCTAAAATGTCCTTCAGTTCAGTGAATCTCCAGAGATTATACACTGGAGCATCAAAATATAAGTTTAATCAGAGAATTTTCAATATTTTTCTTGCATTCTTTGAATGTTCACAGCTAAAAGAATGAAAACAATATATGTGATTATTTTCATTTTTTTGCCTTTCATTACTGCATTTGTAACTGATGAATGCAGTTAGTTTTGAAACTCCTGAAGAAAAGTCAAGAGGGACTTGAAAGAAGCTTCGTACAAAAGTTCAAGTTAATAGTTTTCTGGTTTAATATTGGCAAGGGAAAGGTTGTGTATTTATCCATGCTTACAAAAATAAGCAGTTAAAAGACTACTTAACAGCAGAATTGATCTTATTTACTTCATATTTTATAGTCTACTACAATTGGTAACAGTCGATCCATATCTCTGTGGGATTTTTTTTTTTAAATCCTTTTCAGCATCCATAAGGAGTATAGTCAGAATTTTTTTGCGTAAAACCCTGGATGAGGATACTACAGGCAATACCTGTAAAATGTTGTTTGAGATTTCCTTGCTACTACCTTCAGCTGAAGCGGTATCTTTAATAGGGATTGTCCAGACCTGTCTTTGTAGACTCATTAATCTACCTGTGCAGACTCAGCTGTGCTCTGCCACTGCCCGGTCTTTGGCCTTTCTGCAGCTTTTCCTCCTCAGCTGTTCGGATGTCAAACCGTGGGTGGGAAGTGCTGCCTGATAAACCAGGGCTCAGATTGGTTGCCAATGCAAACAAGAAACAAATATGCAGAAGTCTCTGGCCTTTGAAACAAGTGAATAATGTCTGCCAAGACGATCAGGCTCCCAGTTCTGCTCTCCTGTCCTCTGTCCATTTCCAGTTGGCTTCACAGGAGTAACTAGGTCTGGATTAAGGCTCACAATTTTAGACAGCAATAAATTTTCTAACTGCATTTTTTTGAAGCATTTATACAGAAACACAAGAGCTCCCAGTATGCAACAGTTTTTTGTCTCTATGTACGTATTTTTGTATGGCCTTGCCATTAATTAGAGCAGGGGTACTTTTACAGTAGACTGTTGTCAGATGGCAAATTTTATTTGAATGTGAAACTGCATCCTGTCCTTTATATTTTATATTTCTGCATGTCTGCCACAGCTCATTGATAGGATGGGAGCATGTAACATCTGGTAGGCCAAGGACCACTAAATACTAAATAATAAATACTTCTTCCTGGTTACTGAATGTTTCTAAAATGTCTGGCTTCAAAAAAGTTTGCCAAATGAATTAGTTGAGTAACCTTATTCTGAAGGCTATAATCTATGAGTGAATGTGGTATGTAGAAATATATATTGACAAAAAATTCTTTCCTCCACTTATTTTATTCTGGCAGAACTGTAATCCTTTAATCTAACTTAAGAAAAGAAAAAAAAAATGGAAGCAATGTTTATTAAGATTCTTTTACCAAAAGAAGGAAGAAGGCCAAACCTCCTTCCTCCATGACTGTAAAGAGTGAACAGAACATGAACAGAAGGCATCACCAGTCATTTCACACTCTCCTGTAGAGTTATACTGAATGGAAAATATCACTGAACAGCAGGGAAAGTGTAGAATTCATGAGCAAAGGAATATTAGTTATAATCTTTTCTTCCTAGCGAAATTCTCAAAGCAGAAATCGTGAGTGCTGCATTAGGACTGTAGAGACTTTAAAAAGAAAATATGAAGTGCATTAACACTTTCTAGTCTCTGCCATTTCCATTCCTATGCAAGCATCAGTTCTTTGATAGAGAGCTAACCATTTTCTGGCACTGCAGCAACTCATGGGAATACAATGGAACGTCCAAACTGATTTAAGGTGGCCCTGCAGTTGTTCAGGTGTTTTCCTTATACCTACAGATATTCAAATAATATGGTTCTGAAAAACAGCTCCTTAGGTAGAGTCAGTGTGGCTTGTCATTTGCTGCTAAATCACCTCATGTATAGTAATATTGACTCTGATGTGACAGGCATTACTGTGATTACAAACTAAATTAGTTCCCTGAAACTATTTCCTTCAAGATTCCCCTAGCCCATAGGCTTCCTCTTCTTTTGCTGGTTAATGAAAACTCTGTCAGCATCTCTCTTTATTTTGTTCAACAAGTAAAAACAGGGAACATCTCATGCCTCCTTCCACGGACCACACTGCACTTGCTCCCTGAGCAGTTTTGGTTCAGCTCTACAAAAGAGAGTATGAATTGCACAAAAGGCTGTTGATCTGGCTTTGATTTTACAAATTTTTCATTCTTTTACAAAGCTAAATGTTTGCATTGTTCTCAATGTGAACACTGGTAGACTTTTTTAACACTATGTGGTCGGCTGGAACAGTACAGTACAGCTACAATTTTCCCACTACACAGAATGCAAGTCCATGCCTTTTGTTAATGATTGCCATTTGAAGGAGAAATTATGCTTTCCCTTAAGTTTTTGGGGTTTTTTTATTAACTAGCTATCTTTAACTTTTTGCTGAGAAGGTGTAGTTTAATTTTAAAAAGGACGTTTTCTTGCTCTGTGGCAGTGTCCTGGATAACATGGGCTTTCCTATATTTAGAGCTTGTCTCAAATGCTTTAACGCTTAATGATACTTTCTAAAGTTTGGTTATATCTATGCAGTTTTAAAATACTCATGCGTATATACATAGCTAATATACACCAGAGCTTTTTTTTACATGATGATGGATATTGGATTTCCACTTCTCTTCAACCCCTAAACTTTTGAAGGTAAATGTTAGCCAAGCAAGGAAAGACAGAACAACTTTTCCAAAAACTCATTCATCTGTCCTTATGATAAAGACCATGAAGTGACCTGAATTTCCCAGCATACATGGCCTGAACTCTAAAATTGTACTGAATCTGAGAAGTCCATAGGACAGATATTTCTGTAATAAGAAAAGAAAAACTGTTCTGTAAGTATTGGTTTTTATAGGCAAGAAAAAATAGAGCGTGCTGATCTGGCTGTTCTGCACACTTATTTCAAAGGAAATAGATACAAAAAATAAGAGTCACATTAGCGAGTTAGGGTGATAATAGCTGGAAATGGGACTCCAGTGGGAGATAAACAGCCACAACAAAAATGTGTGCAAATGGGAAATAACAAAGTCTGTTGCCATTGATGTAGAGGAGATACCTTGAGATGATCTTAATTCGATGTTGCCTGTGAAGTGCCCAGAGCATGCCAACCTACTTAGGTCTATTCCCAACTCAGTATTGCTGATTTCAGAGATTGCATATGGCCTGGCACTGTGCCAAATATGGTAAATACACTCTTTTTTTTTCTTGTTTTTTCAAATGTGTGAGTCAATATTCAGTGTCGTTCAGTTAACATGTATCTAAATTGTTGTGAAAATGCTTAGGGACAGGAACTGTCATTTAAAATTTTCCTTGTCTGTAATTAGAGTGCAGTAGTTAATCATTCTTGGTAACACTGTATTTTAAACAAGCGTTATGTGACATGACCGTGAAGCATTGTAGCAATATCTTCTTAACTTTAGTAATATGTCAGCTGTATGCACCCTAAGCATTTATTATGGCTGGACCTAATCTAGAGAAGCTTGATCTGCTCTTATCAAGGAAAAAAAAAATATAAAAGAACTCAGTTTAATTTTGGGATAATAGAGGTGTAAGCACCTGATGAACATGGTCTTTTTGCACTGCTTTTTATATTGTTTTATTTATGTAAGAATAAATATGTGGTATGGAAATTACTATAAATAATGCATTGCTTTTCTGCATATAGAGAAGAGAAGACTGAATCTGCCAGGTGAAGTGTTTGAAGCCACATATTTACTAAGTTGTTCTGGCTGCTGTAACTTCATCTTATTTTATCTCACTTGCCACTCAACTAGGGAAACACACAAACAGAATCTGACATATAAAAGAGGGATCTAAAAAGAGAAGGAAGGTGTCAAGGTTAATCAGTAAGAATATTGGACTAATGTGTTGTCAGCTGAGAAGAAGAATATGACAAAGAAGGTTATATCACTACTTCTAGTATCATTATTAAAGGTACATGTGACAAATTCATCTAAACCTGATGAGATTAATATGATCAGCATGTGATATTAAGAAATATTATAATTTATTACTCATTTAATAAAAAGTTGTCTTCATCCAGTATAGTGGAAAATAGTAAAAAATCCAGAGCATATAAGCAATCTATCACTCCAGAGTATCACATTCTGTTACTGGTAAGATTATTCTGAAATATGACTGACATAAACTAAAAAGCTACAAAGTAGGTAACTCTCAATAGAAAGCCATTGCCATGGTTAAATTTAACATTCTTTTGGGAGAGAAAAGTTTTAGGGTGTTAGTCATGCTAGTATAAATCATAAGGGAAACACTTCTTTAATTAGGCACATATCCTAAAACAGGGATACACAGAGATTTCATGTAATTGAGCTATTGAGTAGCTCTGCCTTTCAATCTCAAACATATACTCACTTTAGCTTGGGTCAGCAACTGTCTGTCAAACCTTTTAACACACTCTGCAGGAATGGTCTGTGTCTTTCTAATTCTGGGAAGATTCAATTTGGTTATTGGCAGAAGTTTCCAGTATTACTTGAAATTCATCCAATTAAAGGAATTCTACATTTCTGAGTGTGAATGCAGACAGCCAAGAGCAGTGCCAACATTAATTTGCCATTATATACGAGCATAATGTCACGGAAGGCCAATTTACTCAGTCTGTCTCCCAGACAGCACACAATTGTTACTGTATTTCTGGCAGGATCTTTTCCTAGTCTAGTTTGAGATTATATTCTACTTTATGCAAGTATGTGATAGGAAGGGGAAGACATGCCAGGTGCATATCTAAGAGTTTCCTTAATTTTCTTTATTTTGAGTCAGCAACCACAAAGCAGGTTAATTGATGCTTTATTTGCATAGAACTCCTCTGTTACTACTGAAGCAACTGAATGTAAATCCCAGATTTGAAAGGAAACTTGGCAAAACTGTGCTCTACAAACAGTTCAGAAGAAAATTAGTCTGAACTAAAAATCCTGGTTTGCCATCATTGTTCTTATGCTCTTGAGGTCTTATCAACATTCTCTCAGAGAACAAAATGGAAGATTTAAGAGTTCTAAAGACCAAGTCAAAACTATTCAGTATGTTAAGCATGTAGCAGCATTAAATGGATTTATTTTTTCCCTTTCCAAATTTTTATTCCCCTTTTGTTCAGCTCCACTAGGTTGCTTGAAACACTCACCCAAATCACACTGTTTGGAATTTTTCTTCTAAATTAATTGGTTTTTTACATTTAGCCCATTTTGCACTGCCTATTTTATCTTAGTCAGACTGCATATACCTTTTTTAAAAATTTTTTTATTAATTTGCTGTGTAGTAGAATATGAAGTCACATAGTCTTAGAAATACAAATAGGATAGTAATTGCAAGATTTGCATTATAAGTAGCCTTTAAAGGGCTATCAGTAAAATCTTTAAATTACTATGACAAGTCACCTACTCCCAGTAAATACATCAGTGAGAAATTATGTCTTCAGCCTAGTTATTTTTATTGAAGTGGATGAGAGAGGGAGCTGTACCACATTAAATACATGAATAAATAAACAAATGTGATGTCAAGTGCCTATTAAGATGATCTTTTATGAAATAAAGGCTTGGTATTTTTAGATGAAATCAAGACAGATATATTTTGTTTTTAAAATTAGATTTTAATGATAATTATGGTGTTGTTAAGTAATAGTTTAATAACATGGTTTTAGCACTGCATGTGCATGTTGCCATCTGGACTATTTTCAAATTGAGATTAGGAACATCCTGATGAACTTTTCAGGCATCAGTGGAGAACACCTCAGATACAGGACAACTTTTTTGTACTTTGTCAGTGTTAAGAGTGCCAAGATAACATAAGTGAACACTATTTTATATCGTATTAAGAAAGCTACCTAAGATGCCAAAAGCATCAAATCTGATAAAATTATATTAAATAAGCATAAAACTTCACGTGTTCCCACTAAGAAGGGCCCTCCTCCTGTACTCTGGTAGAGTTGGAGTGGTGCTACTAGCACGGCTTCTCAGCTCAGGAGCAAAGACACACTGAGCACCTCTTTCTCTCTGTCTACACGTTGCTGTCCTCCCCTTGCTTTGCAAAGTGCACAATAAGCTGCTCACACAGTAAGTCAGGTGTGGGTTTCAGCTGCTAGGTAAAGCACTGGAACTACCATGTCAGCAAATCAGGATCTGGGCTGCTCCCACTACTGTCAGTAGCAATCCGCAGTCAGTGGAAGTTGGAGTGCTTGTGGCTAGGATTTCCCTAAAGGGCATCCTTACTTGCTGCTGAGAAAAACTGGCCAATACTGAATTCTGGACTCCATTGATTGCACTATCTATATCACCACTGCCTGTATCGACCTCAGCTTCCTTGACAAGTACAGGAAATTAGATATGCTCAAATGTGTAAATCTCTCCCTAATTGCCTTTGATCCCAGAACAGTGGTTAAGGAATAAGACTGTGGAGGAGGTGGAGTGCAAGGGTTTTGATATCAGAAGACTGAGAAACAGTGGGGATGCCAGCATTCTCATGAGCTGCTGCCTCTGCCATGGAACACATTTCCAAAGAGAGATCCCATCAAAGCAGCTGCATTAGACTGGGTGAGTATTCGGGAGATTCACAGATACTCCCAGACACTTCCCCTGTTATGCATGAAATCCTAATGATTCTTTCAAATAGTCTTAAGAGTAGTAAAGCATGTAATAATATCTGTTGGAAGGAAAGGGTCAAAGCCAGAAGACTTGACAAGGAGGGAATAGTTTTGTTCAAAGTGACCTTGCAGCTAGGAATGCTAAAATTATCAGTGTGGGTAACTCAATTTATTATGCCTAGTGTTCTTCATCCTGTGCCTGTTTTGAGAAGTAGAATTCCTGTGTAGAGATAACACAGTCTCACAGAAATGCTTGGGCCTCCTGCTGGGAGAGAGAGAATCATAAAGGCACAGACCGTGCCTCTCTGCCACCCAGAATTGTTAGCAAGGTAATGAAATAAATCTACTCTTTGCATTTCAGCTGTGGTTTGGTGTTTGGCCTGGTTACCCATATGTGTCAATTCACACAATATCACAATTTGTTCTCTATGACATTATGAGATATGGAGCATGCTGGATTCAAATCTTGCAAAAAATACGTCTTGCAAACGACAGTTCAGCAATTCCATGAGTGAACCACATGGTTGGGGGTATGACATAGGGGATTTAGTTTAAACCAGTGCTTCATAGGTTTGCTTGGTTATCATTTAGGTTGGAAAGGACCTCTGGAAGTCCCACCTTAATCAGAGCAAAACCAACTTCAAAGACAAAATTGATCTGTAAGCTGTCAACAGCAAACTCAGGCTTGCAGGGTCATATTTCCTGTACTTAGCCCAAGCTAACTCAAGCTGTACTGCTTTCAGGCAGTTAAAAGCAAAGTCAGGAACAGTATAGTACTAACTGTGTGTCTTCGGCAACTTCTTGCCAAGTTCCTTTGAGAAATTCCGCAAGGAAGAAAAGCTCTGCTGTTAGATGAATTCCCAATTTGCTCTGCACTTGCATCCTGGGGCTATAAGTTTCTGTTATGAAACAAGTGTAATACTCTCGTGCTTTTAAAGTTTTTTTAACAGGATCTGATTTATATAACTTATATTGTTTCCAGAAGTAAAATATAAGTGCTCAAAACTGTGACAAAAATGTAAGGTATATGTGTGTGTATATATATACCACATATATGTGGAATAAATGTAAGAGCTAATTATTTATCATAGTAGCTATTACAATTTTTTTGAAATTATTTCACACAATTCATGTATAAAGGCATTTTAAAGGAAAATAGTGTTTCAAAGTTCTAGATAAGAAAATTGATTAAACCTTTTCCCCTCTTTATTTATGCTATCATGTATTTTGGTATTCTAATACAGAAAATTTTGTGTCCTGTTTCCTGTCTTTCCTCCAGCTCTCTCATTCATGGACTATTCCATACCATTTTAGATAATAAATGGAAATAATCTCATAGAAGAATATATGTAAGTATAAGGCTTTCAAAAATCTTCTCAGAAGAATAAAAGCCAATTTGATGGTGAGAGTACTGATACAGTCTGGGTCCATTTTGTAATAAATATAGAGAAGCAATACAAATTCTACCTATATTATTCTAAGTTGACCCATATTAAAAAGCTTTAGTATTTTGGAAGAAATTTAGACTTCATAATTTCTGCAACCAAATAACCAAAATCTTTCTTTTTAACCAACCAAAACCTATTCAAATTTGCTGTGCAATTTGTCCAATTCACTGAAATTTGGCAATTATGATAACAATTATTTGACATCACAGATTATCGGTTGTGTTGCTTTGTTCCTACAGTTTCATATCACTTTGCTATATAATCTTAGCTTTTTATATTGTTGTCAGTTATCAGTTTCAGTAGATACTTTTGAGTGCTTTTCTAAGAAGTAAACCTTGACTGCTTTGTACATCACCACTTACATGTCATTTCTCAATTAAAACTCCATTGAGTCTTTTTTTACTGCACATAATGCTTTTACATCCTCTATAATCTAGTATAAGCTGTTTTGCCAGGCTGTAAAATTGTTTAAAGTTGCATGTCTTTTTCAGTCATTAATTTGTTGACTTTCTTAATTTGTTGAAAAATGTGCTCAGTCTATTGTTGCATTATTCTCACAGTAGGAACAGAATAATTTAATTACAGGCCCTTGACCTAAAACAGTTAAGAGGAAACTAGTATTACAGTCCTGTGTATAAATGTCTAGAGCTGTCATTTTCATGTTTTGAGAACTCTCCTTTCTTTCTAATGAGCAATTCCAGCACATTACATACTGCCACATTATTAAGACATGCAGCTTGCTGTTGTGATCTGGGTACCACACTGTATCTGGAAACTGTGATTTTGAGCAGCTTTGTTATTCTTTTCTCCCATAAAAAGTAGTGGTGGAAATTTGTAAAATATGTATAAATTCTATCCTGCTCACAGTAAACAAAAGCAAAACTTAAAAAAAAACTCCAAACAAACTAACAAACAAAATTTTAACAAGAAAGAAAAACAAAAAACAAAAACAAACCTCCACCTCCAACCCACAAGAAAACAAAACCAAACCAACCAAACAAAAAATCCTCAGCATATCAACCAACTCCAAGGTTCAATCAGTTCTAGCTTGAAACAGATTCTGATGCAGACAAGCGCAGCCCAGTTAACTGAGCATGCACAAGTTTCAGGTCTCTAAAGTTTTCTTCCTTTGTAGATTTATAATGAGTTTATTCAACTGCCGTGTGTATATGTCTTAGCATCCTGGAAAGCTTACTTCAGTACTGATGGCCAAATTACATTTTTAGTTATGAAGAGAGAGGAAAGTTTGCAAAGCAGAGTTTCCAGTACTTTGCTGGTCATGAGGCTGTTGCTAAGAAACAATGGTGATTTTACATTCATGAATGTATTTTTCATGAAGTCTGAGCAAGAAGCCTGATAACTTTGGATTTATCTAATGTTTTTGAAACTGAGTTTAAAATGTTGATCCTTCATGGTGGTGTTCTACTCACTTCAGAACCATAATGGATTAAAAAGTAAATATGATTTCACTGGAATGGTATTCCTACATCCCATAGGGGGCAGTTGGATAAAATGAAAGCCTCAACAATTGATGAGGACAAAGAAAACCCAACAGGAGGTATATTTAAAGGATGCATATCTATTTTATTAAATGGTATTCTATTTTTTATTACCATCATTCTCAATTAGAAACCAATTGATAAGTCCTTTCACTTATTCTTCTTGTATGAAAGACCTCTGACATACCTAATTTCTCTTTTTTTATTGCTTTTGAATGTCTAATTTCCCTTGATAATAATCAGTTTTGTCAAGTTACAGAAAAAATAATTAAAGATGTTCACAGCTAACTCATCTCTCTGCCAACAAACTAAATAGCTAAAATGTTTAGGAATGCAAACAAAAACTAGCCTTTATGAATAATGGAAAACTGGTCTTATATTATTTATGCCTGTAGACATGGTGGTGGTAGGATTGATTTGCACACAATCAAAGTGCAATGATTCAGAATTATAGCTATTGTTGTATTGAATACTGATAAAAGCATAAATATAGTCATCAGCATTACAAGATCACACCATCTTCCTGAAACTGCTTTGAAAATGAAGAATTTGCTGGACCGAAAGAGAAGAATTAATCCAGGCAGTCATACGGTATGTTGACATTAAGAGAAACCTTATTTATTGACCTTGTTTTTTAAAAAGTAAATGAGTACCAGTTTCTTTCTTGTGAAAAGAAGAGCTGAATATTGTGACTCTCTAAAGGACACTGAGGTCTATACCTATTTCTTCATTCCTCTACATGAATGTACAAAGCTAAGATAACAGATTTCTTAATTTTAAAGCTTAATCATTGGCCCAGCCTCTCTTTTGAATATTACTGTGTTTCAGAGATGATACTTAGCAAAAATTACTATGAGTAATATTTTCTAATATCATTAGGGAATGCAATGCAGTCCAAATCAAATTAAAATCTTAGTCATTCTCAAGACAGGATGAGAACAAGTATGTTAAAGAAAGAATGCTTCTTTACATGTTAATGTAGACAACGTTAGTAGAAATATTTTAGATTTGCAGCCATCATAGCAAACAGAACTTTTGAATGTCTCAAATGTTTATATTCTGTATGTTATGAGAAAAAAAATAAATGTACTCCTTAAAATCTTAACATATACCAATGTAATTGCACCTTATTAGCTGAAGTTGGAGCCTGCATGAATTACTTTTCTCAAAACTCTTAAGATATTTGCTCAAAAATCCAACGGAATTTGGCAGACTTAATTTTTTTTCTACTACACTATGAGAATTTCTATGTGTACAAAACAAAACAACGTGCCTTCAATTTATTGGTTTCCAAAAACAGTCCCAAATGTATCAGTGAACATTTGTTATTCTCTCTCGAAATCAATTTACTTGTCCTTACCAAATGTTCATTTGATTGTTGTTTTGTCTTCAGCAAGTTTGTTTTCTTAGGACTAATTTCTGCCTGAACTCACTGACATTATCTATATGTGTAATTAATTATATATATATAATATATATAAGTATATATATACATGTATGTATACACACACACACATATGGGGAATGGCCACTGGGGTTGAATAGATGTACTATGAGCTGGTTAAGCAAGTCAAGTAAAATGTTCTGTAGCCCCAAAATCTGAAGGAAGATGACATAACAGGAAAAAAGAAAGGAGTGGAAAAAAGTAAGATATTTTCTTAGTAACTGTTATAGCTACTACAAGCTTTTTATACCTACTACAACCAACTAACCTAGGTTTTAATCTGCTTGAAGGTAGGGACTTGAGGACAGCTGAATAGTCACAGGAAGATGTTAATTGTACTTTATGTCTTTCTAAAGCCATATATATTTTGGTAGAGTCTTCCAGTCTGGTGCAATCAGTTTTGAAGTATGTGTTTCAAGCCTGTATAGTAATAAAGAAAACAAAGTAAAGGAGAGAACCTTGGCCAGAGCACCATACTTCCTAGATTAGAGGTGGGACTGTGTGAAGATAGATTGTATATTAGAAGACAAGAAGAAGCAGACAGGGAAATTTTGAAAGAAAATGATGTAGTAAGAAAAAGGTTTTCTTTACTCTCCCCTTTCTTCTGTCCCTCACTTCTTCAATTTCAAACTTCACTCAGCATAGCTAATATCAAAGCTCTGGAATACAACAGGCGTTGGATAGGATTTCTTTATATTTCCTGAGTGCTCTATTGCTAAGACTGTAGAAGGTTCATGTAAAAGAGTAGAAACATTGAGAAAGGTAAAAGTACAGGGTGTTATACTGAAGATCTGCCTTGACTGGAGAAGTTCATTATACCATCCTCCTTAGAAAAAAAAAAAAATTAAAAAAAAAATTTAAAAAACAGAACTGACTTTCTCTGGGATTTGCAGTTTTCCTAATTCTTCTGTCTCTCAAATTACTGTTTCAGTTTTGTTTCCTTCCTCTTCCCTGGCTAGTCAGTGCTATGGTCAGCAGACCTCAGTGGCTCTGAAAATCTTCACACCTCCTACTAATGGTTTCCGACACTGTTTTAGAAGCACACGAAATGGGTGAATGGCTCCCATGTGTAGGTGCTACCTACCTCAGGAAAATTGCATTGAACCATAAATACAGTTTGCACCTCTTATCAAAAATATAATGGAAAATACATGCTCTCCATGCTAAAAATATTTTTTGAAGACTGTGTTTTTCATTGAAAGAACTGTAGTATATTTCACAACACAGCAGCAGGTCACAGATGAAGCCTTTTTATACCAGGAAATTTTCTGATAGAACAGCTTGTGTGGGTGAAAAAGTAAATCTCACTGAGGGAAATCTCTAGACAGCAATCAAACACCTCATTGTTTTTTGTTAGGTTTGGGTTTGGTTTGGTATTTAAATTATGAACCTGATGTATCTGTTGAGACAGGCTTCAGAAGTTCTAATAATTTTTTTAAAAAGGAAGAAATTTTTTAGCAGGCAATGGAGAGAATCAGGAAGGTGTCAAAAGGAGAACACATCAGAGCCCTATGTTTGCCACACAATTATGTGCCTCTCCACAGAATAAATTGAGGTTTGTAATAAGTAATGTAGATTTTAGCATGTTAAATAGTAGACTAGGGTGTAGTTTATCCCATATCATCTTTTCCATGTTTTCTAGCGCCCTACTAGTATATTCCAACATATTTCATAGCCTCTGGTGTAATCTGAAGTCAAACTTGATAATATTTTACTGCAATAACATTGAAACAAAGAAGCTGTCTTTTCCTCCCTCTCTTTCAAAAAAGTAGAGGTGCTATTAATTTAATACAACAAACGTAGGCATCTGTTTCTGCTAAAACTGAGATCTAACTCCTTTGCTGGGCAGAGAATTCTGCTTTCTCAGATTTCTCAGACTGCTCCGAATTTCTTCTTGAAAATCTTGCCTCATAACACTGTGCTGTGTAACATTTCTTCTGCAAGTTTAGTGTGTTAAGTCAAGGATCAGCAAAGTGCTGGGATTCTAATGGATTAATGGCACAGAAAAAAAGAAAATAAGAACCTCCAGTATTATTTTTCACTATTTGTTGAGATAAAGAGAAAATACAAGATGTATCAAGCAGGAGAGGGCTAAAAGCATAAGACAGAAGTAGAACTGAATAGAATTTTGGATTATGAAAAAAATTACTGTAATTCAGTAGTGGGGAGTGCAATTCACATAGGATTATGGCAATTAGATTTCTAATATGCAAAACCCATTAAGAAAAGGCTTAAAGAAATAAGGTTATTCAGTCTACAAGTTTTTGTCTAAGAATGAAGGGAGAGCAGACAATGGCCTCAGTGAAAATCATCTAAAGGTGGATGGATGGATAGATAGATAGATAGTTTCTTTGCCTTTTGTAGAAAAATTCCATAAGGACAGGTTAGCCACTTAAAAAATTCACCTAGAGAGGTTGGTAAGTCTGGAAAGAGATTGGGTAAATTGTCAACCTAGTTGCTGGAACTGCTTAAAAAGAAGTTAAGTAAACAAAGCAGAAGATAAAGGAGAGATGCATGCAGTTCTTTGCATGTGGCAGATTTCCTTTAAAAGACACATGGTGGGGAGGATAAATTTACTCTGTGGACCAAGTTGTAACGAATTTTGTTTTCATGTTTGACCCTTCCTATTGTTGGTCTGAGTTTGCCTGCTGTTAATGTTGAAATATTGCAATACAAATAAAACAGATGCTCTGACCTTCCAGTGAGTTACACAATGTTGAAACAAGGTGTGTTTTTTACCACTATGTAAAAAACTAGGAAAGAAACTGCACTACAGACAGTAAAGCAGACTGAAAATCAGTTTTGTGTAGTGCCCAAAGGCACTGTGCCTTTGACAGTATATCTTGAAAAAAAATTGTCTGGTTCTTTTCTTTTGTTTCAAAACATAGGGAAAAATTATTTATTTTTCAGTGGAACACAAGGACAATAATATCATCTGGCAATACCCAACTTTTTCACCTTTCTTTCTCTACATAATATTGAATTTTCAAAAAAAAAAATGCAAAGCTCTTGAAATTTTATTTCTTTGGTCTATTGAAAGAGCATGTTATTCACAGCAGCAGGTCAAATGATATAAGGGTTTGAATGTATGCAGCTAGAGAAGCTGTGCTGTACAGTCACCCACTGTTGTGTTATTTATGAATAGTTTGTATTTTAAACATAGCTGGAGAAGTTGACTGGAACAAAACGTGCATAAAACCAACAAATTTTTATAGAGTTCTTTCTTCTCTCCCTGCCATCAGTCTAACTGGTCCTTATCTACTGATAGTTTTACAAGGAGAGGGACAGGAACTTCCCTGAAGGAAGTATCTGTATCCAGATAATTAGACCTTCATGCTGTTAAATAAACAAATGTACAGCCTTTCAAGAATCAATCTACAAATCATTCTTCTCTCCCTTCGCACTCCACCCCAAATTGCCATTACACTATGAATCTACCTCGGCATTGCACTGGTCCCTGTTGGTTCCTTGAAGTCCACTTGATCTTCGTATGCAACAATTTATTTTATTGGCATGTAGAAAAGATTTTTATGATCTAAGGGGATAAATTATGCTGCACGATGCACAAAAATGCATAGAAAAATCTCTTTTGTGTTCTTTTCAAGCAGAATTATTAAGACTTCATAGAGGTCACCATGGCAATTTTCAATTTCATATATATTATGAATAATATACAAACAAACAGTGAAATAGTTGACTACACATTAAGACAAACCCTAAGCATTGAGTTTTATTTCAATTTTGCCAGATGTGTCTTTCAGAAATTGGAACTTTTATTCCAAGCACTTCATTATACACTGAAAAATATAGGGGTTTTTTGTTCTGTTTTTATTAGACATGCATTACCTATTTATCCAGCGGACTCTTCATCATTACGTAGAAAGGTAACTTTTGCATCATCTAACATTTTTTTAAAGTCAGTCCATATGTGATCTGTAACTGACAGATTCAGTCAATTCATCATGTATGCTGGACAAGGTTTTCGAGACCAGAAAATGAACCAGTCTACCATTCACCCGATACGGCTGTGAACAGAAGGTAAATTTCTCTCAGTAAGTATTGATATTAGGCTTAGTGATAGCTGCTTTGAGAACCCAATTATATATCCTGGCCTTCTTGGATCCGCACTATACAAGATTGGTCAGATTAATAAGTGGTGTGAATCACAAAATATGCTATGTACATTATAGGATAATGATTTTTCTCATTCCCTTTATCTCAGCTAATCCTTTTTCTGCTGTGCTCCTTGTGGGAACAGTTTCCTCTGCTTCCTACATCAGAGGGAACTTCTGTGGACAGCAGGGGAGAGGCTTTTACAAATCCTACCAAGAGCCAAGATGTGCAGCACAGAGGCCCCTGAGGCTTGTGTAAGAAATCTTTGTGTTTCAGCTAGATTCAAGATTAATTTGAGATACATGCTTGTTTGAAGCCTCCTGGAGACCAACAGCATCATGGCTTTAATTAAGAGGTATTGAGAAGATTCATAAATTTGAATAGATATTAAAATCTCCTATTAAGATATCACATCGTCTTATGCTAGAAAAAGTACTTTCCAAAAGAAGAAATTTCTTGATTTTTGTCTTCGGCCTGCGATCAAGGCCAGAGGAGAATGAAAAGCATTTTCTGAAGTCTAAAATTGCAGCCTTGTTCTCAGGTTAAACTGTATATATATACACATAGATTTATTTTTTCTGTTTGGTAGGTTGTCATAAACATGGGAATGCAAAATTCAAGTATCTGCATTTTTTAATTTTTCAGCCTTCTCAAAATGTAGGTTACTGCTTTGGTTCATTTCAACTCCAATAACTTCAGTCTTCCTTTAAATCAAACTAACACTTTTAGGAACTGAGAGGGAAGGGGCATAGAAGTCTCTTTTTAAAATTTATTTAGTATTTACGTAAAGGACTCAGCTTTTTCTCCTTCATGAGGCAACCTTACTGTTTGGTTTCTTTTTCATCATGGGGAGTGGGTGGGGGTTTTTTTGTCTGCAATAATGTGCATTAACTTTTTATGGTGATCAGTACTTATTCCTGAGGGAAAGGGCTGAGAGACAGCATTCTCCAAAGATTTGTCATTCACTCTTTCCAGGAAATTACTTTTGACTGAGGTTATCAGACATCCCTGGCAGGGCCTGGGCAGCAAGGTTGCAGGTGGCACAGCCTGCTCTGAAATGAAGCCTAGAAGGTGACAAGGCAAAGCAGAGACCCCCCAGGACACTGCAAGTGACCTCAGGCAGGGCAAGAACACAAAGAATCACGGAGCAGTGGGTGAAATGTAGCAAGAAGGATGGTGCAGGAGCAGAAATAAACCAATGCACAAAGATCTCCAACTTCCTTCACTACCCCTCACCTTCTTGGAGAGACTGGAACAGGGTGAATGTCACCACAGCAAAAACAGTGCATGTAGATATTAGGGAAGAGGGAGATGATTCTTTCATAGGATGCAGGAAGTCATGATGGTTTTGCCTGTGACAATGGGTGAAGAACTTTTTATTTCACTTTAGTGTACATTGCTGAGACATCCATGTGACTCCATATCACTTTTTAACTCATCTTGTTTCCTCGTGCAGATCCTTATTTGAATCCATACAGTTGTAAGTTTTCCCTAGGTGTGTTTTTACAAAAGGTTTTTCTTTCTTCAAATGATATTCTGTATGTAAAATGCTCAGGGTGCACTTTGATTTGCTGCTTCTTATGTGACGATGAACCATCAAACCAGCATTTTTATGATTAAAATTATAATACAAAAAATAAATATAATTGTAATAACTTATAAATTTGAGACTCTTTTACCTGAAGAAACTGTTTATATAGAAAAAGACACTGTTCATAGGTTAAAGATTTTAAGTGTAAGTTACTTACAGTAGCAAATCTGATGGTAGTTTTCTAAACTCAGCTGAATTTTCTTCTGAGTCAGTCCTAATAAATTAATGGATTACGCTACTAAAATGCAAATATTCCACTTAAGCTAGAAATCTCACAAGCATTTTGACTACTCCATCTTATAATGCTATACTATAGCAGATAAAGAAACATTGAGCTGTTTGAGTGTTGGGAAATTCCATATTTTTGATCTCTAATTCCCCTCATTTTGGAAACTTACAAGGGAAAACATTTTGCTTCTGTTATTGCCATTAGTAATAGCACTCTTAAAATGTCTATTTGCTCGTCTTTAGTTCTCAACTCCTATTTCAATAAAAGGAGCACACACTCACAGCATCATTTTATAGGACCCTATCTTGAGGATTTGATTTTAATTATTATTGTAGCAGATTTTATTCTTGAAAATATGTTTGAGCTTTCTAGCTACACACTGCTTTTCAGAACTTACTTTGCCATTCATTTCAAATGACTTTTCTAGCTGATAAGCTTTGTTTGTGGTTGATTTTAAACATTTGATTACACCCTGAGCAAAGTCTGAACACTTCTTACCTAATTAAGGAGTCAGGCTGACATGTTTCATGAGGAGTATAAGAAGTGTATCTGACTTGCATAAAATAGCTAATTGTTTCTGCCCTAATATTTAATACTTAGGTGCTATTCATATAAACTACTAGAGGAAATCCATACCATGCTGTTTTGATGTCAGTGCCAATGCTATTTAGAACAGTCAGAAATATCTTTCTGCTAGAACTGCTTATTTTAGAAGAAACCATTACAGATTAAGTGAGGCTTGCAGGGAAAGAGAGACACAGGGAAAACTGATAGGTGGATGTGACTTTATTGGTTCTGTGGTAGTAAAATAGCTGTGAAGAAGGCTCTATGTTGATTTACATGCAACCTACCACTATATAACCAGCACCTTGGGCAAGCTTCCCTTCAGTCTCATCCTCAGAGCTTTTTATGGGGAAGTTCTTGTGAGTTTGCTCCCCTCCCCACTGCCAGGAGGGCAGCATGCTGCCAGTAGGCAAGCTAAGCTGGCAGAGTGCCACCAGCCACATCACCAAGACAACTCTCAGGGATGACACATCTCCACTGTGCTTCAGCCAAACGCTGCCAGGAGTTTGCAACTTCTCGCTAGCACTGAAATTCCTGATTTTACTTCTTTTATCTACACCTCAGCAGTAAAGTCAGGAAAATGAACGTACATCCTTACTCAAACATTCACTCTTAGATATCTGAAATCATTTGAGAGTGAGTAGCAGTACTGCTATTTCTGGAGCAGATTATCATCATGTGATATTTACCATATGAGTCTTTTAAACATACTTATCTTGTAATTTCTATATCAGCAGAATGAATTGGTTTAAAAATTGAATGCATCAGAGCAAGTAGTGAAACCTAAGCACGACAGAGACATGGCATAGTCTCTTAGATTACAGCACAGACATATGACTTAGAGTGTGCCTGAGGGTTGCTAAACTAGCCATGCTTGTCCAAGCACCTAATTCTGACTGAGAATATGAGTAGATAACAGATTGAATAAGAATTTTTACCTCAATATTAGTGCAGGACATAAAAAATTGTGCCTTGGTGCTGTTCCAGTCATTGGTGGAACGGATGACATCTCCTTAGGAAGAACACTAAGTGTTCTTCTTACTTAAGTAAGACATGTCAACATAATCTAGGCTAAAATAAATGTGTACAAAACTACTTTTTTTAAAATACAGCATGTGTAGCTTTCATGAACAAATTCCCTCTTTTTCCTCTATTTCTCTGATTCCTGATGTTTGCATGATCTGGCAAGCATGATCTGACTAGAAGTGCCTTTCATCCTCAAACACAGCCATGCATCCCAGCTTATTTGACAGTAACTTTCTTTACCAGGAGTTTAATTCCAATCCACAATCAACAAACTATATATTATACTCTCATGGTTGTTCATAATGCTACCATTTTTCCGCATAATCTTTGTTTTATCAGTTAAAACTGAGTACTGCAGGATTATTATTCACAGATTTTTATTTCTGGCACTAGGATCCTTCCAATTAGCTATATATTTATAATACAGATCAATTTTTCTTCACCTGAAGAAGAAGTTGTTACTGTCTATTGCCTGACTAGAGAAGGCAATCATCATCATACAGCAGGTATGTGCCAGACTTTCTGTTTTAAAATATGAAAATAGCATAACTTAAAGTCTGTTCCTAATGAAATAGGAATTTCCCAGGGCATGCAACCTGCTCCTCTGACTTGTTTGACTTTTGACAGAACTTCTGTAGTCTTCAGGGTATAGTAATCTGCAGCAAGGAACTGCTCATTCATAGATATTAAAATCCATGTTTAGTGTTTTCTTTTAATTTTAAGGGGTTTTTTAAGGATAATCTCCTTGGCCTGTTGTCTATCACCAGCTGGATACTTCTTTTTGTCATGCAAATTTTGTTATGTAGAAAACTATGAAACTCGTTGTTGTGATGAACATACATAAGCCTGACAAAAACTAAGATGGTAGAATGTTAAAGGAGCACAAAAGATACTTTTTCCTCAATAAAACCTCTCAAATTTAATTCTTCCCCTGGAGAAGTAAGCCTGCACCAACCCTCGTAATCAAGTCCAAATTCATTAGACATTTTCAATAAGTGTTTTCTGTGGGATCCTTTGCATACCAATGGTTGCTGTGGCAACCATAGTTTGCCCATTCAGGTCATTTTCCCAAAGCACATAACAAAATTATCTTTTGCTTCCAAAATTCCACAATATGTTCAGCTCTGAAACCTGGTATATCTCCTTAATCTTAGACTATTTTCTTTCTCTTTACTCTGTTTTGCTGCTGATATCCTACCAACCTGCCAGACATACCAGGTCTAACACATATCTAATACAGCTCTACAGCTCTCTTTGATAGTCAATTCACCACAGGTAGCCTTTGCTAAAAAAGTTTCCTTTCCTAATTTTTAATGTCATTAATTCTGCCAGTTCCAGTAGAGCAGAAACACCCTAACTACCTGGAAAACATGCTTGTTTCTTTGTTCCATTATTTCTTTAGAAAGAAGCGGAATTAAATTCACTTATTTCTCCCTCTATAATTAAAAAATATTTCAGTATCAGTTGAATTGTCTCCTAATGGGGCTGGTGTTTGAAGCTTAAATTGATTTGATAGTTTTCATTCGAACATGAGAATAGCACCACTGTATCATAATAGGCAGCTTTCCAGAAAAGTCTAAGTTTTGGCATATTTCTCTGAATTGTTTTTCACATTTCAAACATGCTTAAGTAAGACATATCAGCATAATCTAGGCTAAAATAAATGTGTACAAAACTATTTTCTTTTAAATACACAGTATGTAGCTTTCATGAACAAAGATTCTAATAAAATATGAAACTTCAATATCCAGTTTTCCACTGTGATGAACCTAAAAATGTTGTCAATTTAGGTTATTCACATTTATGATCTTCTGAATTTCTCTTCCCCCACCCCACCCCCAAACGAACACCAACATTTCAAAAGCTCAGGGTTTTATAGGTTTCCTGTCCAGATGAACTTACTATGAATCAACTATACCCAGCTGTCTTTCACTAGTAGGGAATATAACCTGCATTATGCAGTGCTAACAGTGTTTTCCCATGCAGTCTGAGGGGGTCAAGTACATCCTTTGCTTTTGACCATGCAATGAATGTATTTGCTATTTCAAGTTTTATCAAATAAACCTCTTCTAATCGCCCTTGCCATTAAATGCGTCCATTCGCTTAAAAGCCTCTAGTGTTGCCCATTAACCTTCCTGCCCTCCAAGGGGTGGGGACCTTTTCCTGTCCAAGATTCCCAGAACTCTTTGAACAGCACTGGTGCAAGATGACAGCTCTCTAGCGTTTGCCCCTTCCAGCGGCACACCAGTGCACACTGCTCGTCCCTCAGCGCCTCCTGTCCCGGCAGCTCCCCTTCCCTCGGATCGACGTGTGCAGCGTACCTGTGGCAGCTGTTCGGTTTAATCTGCACTGGCACAGGTTTAATACAGCAATATCCCGTAAGTCTAGTTCAAAAGTGGCATTATTACCAGGGGGCAGGATGAGTCAGATGAGATAAACTAACAGATGTTACTGAAAGCAGAACCCTTTCATACAAAGTGCCCACCCTTATGCAGCTGTACAGAGAAAGCCTCGCATAAAACACTTCCACTTCCCACATTGTTTTTATTCTTGCCTTTGAGCAATCTAGAGGCATGTCATGCAGAAGCTTTTTTTTAATATATGTTATATGATAAATAGCATAACTTGGGTGTTTCCAGATGATATGAATATTTTGAAAAGCTTGCTGTATAAAATAACATCAAATGGTTATGAGCCTTCTGATCATGCCCTGTATTTAGTTTGCAACAGGAAAAATATTCTAAATATTTTACCACCTTTGTGTGTATGTAATCATCCTTTTCTGTTGGCATTAGAATACATTGTTTTTGCTATGAATGTAACTCAGAGCTTCTACTATGAAACCTCTCTTCTATTCATCTCTATATTTCTGTGTTCTAGAAATGCAGTGTCCTTATTTGGGATTGGACTAGATGGTCTTTAAAGGTCCCTTTCAATGCCAATCCTTCAATGACACTTTATTTCTTTTCATATTAGCTAAGCTGCTAAGAGTTTCTGTTCAGTTTTAACATCATCTTTCTATCCTGAAACATCTTTATCATAATTAGAAAGTTATTTTGCATTCTTTCAGCACCTAGCACCTCACAATAGCATAATCCTTCATTTTTGTTCTGGTTAGTAAAAATCTACTATTAGCTAGGACAGCATGCCTCTGACTTCTATGCTCTAATACATAGAAAACCTTTCATGTGAAATGTAAATTTTTCTTGTCTGTATTTATTCTGATAAGGTTCATTTATTATCTTTATAAATTATGACATATTAACACATATTTTCTCACTGAATTAGAGTTATTACACTGCAGAGCTCCCAGTCTGACAACCATTATAGATTGTACATCCAATTCTACCAGTTACTATGGCTGTAATACTACCACTATGTATTTCTTGCTGTTACCAGGTATTTTGGGAAAAGCTGTACAAGCTTTTTTAAGCAGTTGTTAATAAATTAATCAAAAACATTCTTCAAATGTACCATTACATACAGATACCTGTGTGTTATGTATTATAGCTCACTTGTGTTCTTCACTGTCTAATCTAAACCCATGTTGAATATTGCAAATTGTACTCATGTGGAGCTGTAGCTTAAGTTATGCTGCACCACACGGCAACAAAAGATTGAAAAAATCAGCTGAAAACCAGCTATTCACTAATGGCTATATAGTCAAAATACAAAGAGCTTGTTAAAATTCTTTTTTAAAGTGATCATTCTGATAGTTTGAAACCTCTAATGAACGACGACTGGCAGGTGAGTTCTTCCCAACTGGATTATGAGATAATCAGAGGTAATTGTGTTTTCCTGTCCCAGACTTTTACTTTCTATTTCTTTTTTCTCACTGCTATTGGCAAATAAGTTGGAAGGACTCCAAAAATATTTTGATATTTTAGATTTTCAGGTTAGTAATATTTGCCATTTATTTTTAAATGATAATGTGTCATTCATTTTTTGCTTACTTTTGTCTGGCATGCTTCTGAACAAACGAGGAACTTTGTTAAGAGAACATATAAAACAACTTTCTTCAAGAAGCTGAGGTCTTAAAACACAATATATTAGCAAATATTCACGTAAATTCTAAATGGAAGATTTAATACAGGATGTAGTTACTCACCCAGATGTGAGTGTTGTCTATATTCTGATACAATAGTGTGTCTAATGTTTATTGATTGCAGGCTATCTCTTCACTTCAAAACCCAAGACAAAACTGAGAGATTAATGGATAGATTAGGGTACATACATATAGTATGAGAAGTCACTGGAAGTTCAAATTTCAGTTCTAGAAAAAAAAAGTGGCTGAACCTGTTATTTTGAAACCCACTGGACCCTCTGAAGTGAGAATGAGTAAGTGAATTCAACATTATTAGTGCTGCAATGTGTTTGATTGGAGTACCTTAAGGCTACGCTCCTTCAAATTCCCTACCTAGCATATTATTTTATCCTAATATTCTGCTACTGCACATTTCTATTAAGATGACAGATTAGCCTGCTTAGGACTCAACTATCAGTTCACAAATTATAATCATTACAAAAACGGTTCTCCGCAGAATTAAGTTATATAGTTATCAAATATTTTAAATTAGCCTACTAGTACCAGTGCAAATACCACAATTTTTTGTTAAATAGATTTGCAACATTATAGAGCAATATGTCAATTACAATAATTTTTTAAAAAATAAATATTGTTTATTTTATAAATATCATTAGCATTCTTTGAATATGGAAAGCCTGATAAATCAAATTACCAATCAAATTACCAAACTCAGAAGATACATGGTAGCATGAACAACTTTACTGAAGCCACAATTGAACCATAAGAGGCATTTCTCCACTGTTTCCAGGGGCCATGGGATCAAGAGCAACATGTGTATTTTTCTGATGAAAGTTTGCTAAACTTATAAATTCTCACCTCCTTTCCACTGAGGTATTCTTTAAGTCTACTCTAGAATTACTCTTGCTTATTGCAAGAATTATTTATTTATTTATAAACAATCTGACGGAACGTGATCACAATAAGTTCAGATTTTTAACTCCTTTTTATAGTTTTGAAATATTTAATTGTTTAAAACATTTTGAATTACAGGAGGTACTCCACTGACCAGATTTATCAGGAACTAACAGTCTAGCATGAGATATCACACTTCGTTGGCTACTGTTGACTCTGCAATGTAATTTGACAGGGAAGACAGGTGAATGATCTCCTCTGAGATTTGTGCCACTACATAAGGCAGCCTTGCTGAAAAGAAATGTGCAAAGGAAAAAACCAAACAAACTTGCTCTAAGACTATTAAATCTGTCAGAAACTTGGTGGGTTGGTTTAAAAGTGACTAAATTGAAACCCTTTTTTTTTTCAGTTTATATAATCTCATTCTATTCCTCTTCATTTTCCTTGTCAGTTTTAATGCAGATGAAACATAATTCAGCCAAAACAAGTGTTTTCAGTGTTGTCAGAGTGAAATCTTGAATCTATGAATAGAGCTAGAGGTTAAAAGTCACAAATATAATTACCTTTGTGCCTTCTGTTAATAATTTCAATTCCTGAATTATATTTATTCTTTATTTAGAGATTTCTAAAGTGACTACAGGCCTAGGTATTTTTCTTTAAGTAATACCAC
This sequence comes from Callaeas wilsoni, assembly GCA_013398955.1. Taxonomy (NCBI): domain Eukaryota; kingdom Metazoa; phylum Chordata; class Aves; order Passeriformes; family Callaeidae; genus Callaeas; species Callaeas wilsoni. The sequence continues at coordinate 192,351 of VWPU01004886.1, forward strand.
ACCTTTAAAAATATTTATTCATTTAAACTCGTTTGGCTTTGGCTTGCAATATACACTCTTGTAGTTATAAGCTAAAATCCTGATTAATCTCTTTTATATTGCCTATAAAATCCCTGAAAGAAAGAAGTAAATTACTTTTTAGCTTTCCTCTCAGTAGACTGATTTTATTGTTTCAGTCCTTCATTTTTTTCCTTGACTTTTCCTATTATTTTAGATTGTAGTAGTGAGCAGAGGTCAGAAAAAGTCGTTAAAACTACTCCCAAAGAAAGTGATTATGAAAACCTGATTTAGGTGCTAGTTTTTCTTCACTAACATGGGCTTCTAATGAGTGTGTTTAAAATGCTTAAAGCTGATGCTCTCACTGTTACCAACATCTTTCCACCTGCAATCCTATATGCAGTCTGAAACAACCTCGGAACAAAATCAAACATTATAGACAAGACTTCTTGGAATTTCTTGGACTGTTATCAAAATAGAAAGAATCCTAGAAGCTTTCAAGGTTGGAAAGAACAGTGATGCTGGATGAGCCTCTTACTAAGTGTTACGGAAACCACATACTTAAAGGACCAAGTCAGTCTTCGTAGAATCACTTGGAATATTTAAAAAAACAAAGCAAGCAAACAAATGAAAAGCTGCGACCTCTGGAGACATATAAGAGGACAAAAGGATTACGTTAAGACTTTTTAGCTGGTGTATAGCAATGAAATTAGAGAAGCCAAGCAACCTGAAGGAGGTTGGATAGTTTACATTCTCCCTAGAGGATTTTGCAGCAGCGAAGTTGCTGTAAATAATGATCTGTGCTTTATGGAGACCTGATCTTTGTGGGAGGTTGCTTGAGGAATTAATTAAATATTTGATTTCTATTCTGCTGTTCAGATTCTCCTTCCTTTATTGCCAAATAAGTTAACCTTTGCTATGATGTTGAACCTCTCACGAGGAGATTGCTAGGAGAAGAATTGTAGGTGATTTTGCTTGCCAATGGAGATGTCAGGTATGAGCACAGAACTTGGCAAAGGTCCAGAACCAAATTTAATCTACTGATTTAACTTCATTTACCAGGTAAAAAATAAAATAGAGTTTACCATCTTGAAAGCTGGGAAGAATATCTCTTGATGATAGGTTACTGAATCGTTTTCCCATTGTATTTTGACAGACAGCTAGCCTTGTTGAACTTCACGAGGGCCCTCTGGATGCCATCCTTTCCCTCCAGAGTGTCATCTCCACCACCCAGTTTGGTGACTATACTGAATTTGCTGAGAGTGAGCTCAGTCCCACTGTCCATGTTGCTGACACAGGTATTAAACACTGCCGGTCCCAAAACCGACCCTTGAGGAGCACCACTTGTCACTGATCTCCACTTGGACATTGAGCCATTGACCACAACTCTTTGAGTGTGACCATCCAACCAGTTCTTTATCTAGGGAGTGGTCTGCCCATCACATTCATGTCTCTCCAATTTAGAGACAAGGAAGTCGTGCAGGACAGTGTCCAATGTTCTGCACAAGCTCAGGTAAATGACAGCAGTTGCTCTTCCCTTATCTACCAACACTGTAAATGCATCATAAAAGAGGCCACCAAATTTTTCAGACAGAATTTTCCCTTAATGAAGCCATGTAGGCTGTCATCAATCACCTCCTTATCTTTCACGTTTCTCAGCATAGTTTCCAGGAGGATTTGATCCATGGTCTTGCTAGACATAGAAGTGAGATTAGTGGGCTTGTACTGCCCCAGAGATAAGAAGCAAACCTGATTTCAGAAATTTTTTCTTTGTAGCCTATAAGTTCAAAGAAATTGCAAAGCTTAAAAAAAACCCAGAAATAATTACAATGGGATTTCAAACAACTCTTGTATTTGAGAGTACAAGTGACTCTTGTCCCAGTCTCACTGCTTGAACAGTCGGAGCTGAGTTTTCCGCGGAGGAAAAAAAAGCAAGGTATGGTACAATATGCAGTACATGAGCTATAACCATCTCAGAGATTTCCTCAAGGCAAAGTTACCTGCACAATACAGGTAAGGAGCTGGGATGTTTAACTGCTAATTCTTAGAACTTTTCAATTTAACAGAGGGAGGGGAAAAAAACTGCTGCTCAGCTGTATATGTTCCACCTGGGAATAACTTCAGTACATAGCTATATTATCTTCTCCCTCAAAATAAAATCCATTTTGACTTCATTTGCATTTTTATTTAAACCCAGACAAAAAAAAATCCCAGGCTTGTCTCTACCAATGTGTATCTATTAAAAAAAATTCACAATACTTATCTAGGAATAGAAAAATATTTGTATGTAAAACCAATATAAAAATCAGAATAGCACAAAGTTTTCCTGTTTAGAAAATCTTGCTCTCTCTTTTTTTCCCTCTCTCTCAAGTATGATCTGGAAATTTCATTTCTGCTAGCATTTCCATAGAATGCGTATTTCACACATACATTTACAGGCAAAATTTTCATGCCCCATGTACTGTTAGAGCAGAATTTATTTTTCTTCAAAAAAGAAAAATAAAAAACAAAAACTAAAAACCAAGAGGTATGGTAATAAGAGGTAACCAAGAGATAAATGGTACCATGGGGGGAGAAAAGCACAATATAAGTCTACAGCAAGAGTTTCTGTCTGGTATCAGACTGCACATGAACAGTCTGCTAACAAGCTGGAAAATGAAGAAGAGGCCTAGAGGTCACATCCAGGTTCAGCTTTTTACTCATCGGTGAATGGTCCTGTGGGAACCTATTGAATCTCAAAAGACAGCTGACGGCTCAAGGTGTCAGGTTAAAAATGAGTACAAACATGAAGGCTGGATAACAGCTCTAAGATTCTTCAAGAGTTGTTACAGTTGCACAGACATGATACAGAAAAAGAAAGATAAGTCTCCAAGATTCCAAACAAAACCGAAATCTTAGACCACAGACAATTGCAAAAATTCAAGGTAGTCACTAATTTTACATGTAACAACATTTTTCTTCCAGAATTAGTGTTTTTTATGCTATGAAACTGCATTTTGTACAGTGCATGGCTGCATACTGTATTGGATAAATTATATAGATATATAGTTATTTTTTGATGAGTGACTCAAGCTAGACATTTCTAGGACCCGAGTAGGCTGAGAAAGGAAGACTTGTTTCAAATATAGATTTTTTAAAAACTGACTATTTTATAAAGCAGTAACTTTTAAAAAGCTATGACAGGAGGCAGAATCTTTTTGGGAAATGCCTTTTACACTTTGCTGCCAAACTTGCTCTCTTCTCTGTAAGGATGGGTTGCAGAAATTGTTAAAAACTGTGATAATGTTTTTGAAAGGATTTTTAACTTGATTAATCAAGGAAATTTGAATGCATCTGACAAACGGCAGACGGTCACAAAGTGGTGATCAGACCAAAGACTATATTGTCCAAAGGGCACCAACGAGGGCTAAAAGCACAGTATTCTAGGGCTAGACCTGCAGTAATTATAATGCACACTGCATCTCAGCTGAGTCATGAAGAAAGTTGATAGGCACCACGGCAGCACTAAAACTCTGGAATCCTTTATTCTATTGAGTAAGTAGCAATGCTCTTTTCTGTTCTGGGACAAAGAGTTGCAAATATTATGTTCACTCCCCAAAAGACGTGAGAGATGCTCATTCTGAACACAGGTTGGAATGCAACTTATGGCTTCATAATTTCTTGCCCATACTAATGACAGCACTTTTCAGGAAAATAATCTGAAATTATCAGTCTAGGTAAGAAATAAAGAGGAAGAACCTAGCCTTCTCAGAAATGTTCAAGAAATGTGCGATGATCAAATTCTGTTGGGGGAACGAAATATTAGTATCAAGGCTGTAAGATTTTCATTAGTTCAGAGGTACTGCACTACAAATAGTGGTTTATTGCAGAATGAAAGAAATTTGACTATGCACTTGCATAAAATATTTTCAGAATCTCATATGGATTCTGCATATTACTTTTGTATTGCAACAATTTCTTCCTTCTGAAGGATTTTCTTTTCCTTTTTGCTTCACAGTATATAAATAGAGCAAAATACAATGCGTTACTATTTAAACAAAAGTATTAAGAATATGTATGCTGTATTCCTGTCATTCAGGTATTATTGTCTAGCCCACATTAAAATAAATGTTGATATTTAATTTGTTCAGCTAAAGCTAATTTCTTTTTTTCTGCAGGTGACCAAGTAGTTGGTGCCTTAGCTACCCCAGCTGTGCTGTGGTTACATCTCACATGGTGACAGGGTCAGCTCTGCAAGAAGGAATTCATATTACTGAAAGTCACATTGCTAATTTGGTAGATACAGATCAGCCTGTCAGGAGAACTCCACCACACTAACACAAATGTGGCCAGTCAAAGGTTTTAGTGTCATTGTTTTTAAGATGAGACACAAATGTACACTATTTTTTCCTGGAGAAGTGTGAAGCCACCAGACACCGTCATATTTTAACTTAAAATTTCTCTGGTGGCTTTTTCATTTTTTTCTGATGCTGTGTTGCGCTGTTTTATCACTACATAGTTATTTTTTCTGTGCCACTCATCTCTATATCATAAAGATGAGTAGAAAGATTACTGTATTTGGTCTGAAGGTCTTAAATATTCACTCTGAAAAATCCAGCACATAAGCATAACAAAGAGTGGCAATGACTACTACTCACAGCTGCTGTTTTCTGGAGGTGTGCTGCTTCCCTATTAATTCCTTGATATAGCTACAGGTTTAAGCTTCAGTGGGTAAAGCAGGAGTACATATTCACCTTATTAATTTATATGTATTCAGTTATAGACATCTCTGTTATAACCTGCTTGATTAGGCTAGTTGCCTGCCGCAGAAATAAGAAAAAGTATTCTTCTCAACGTGTGAGAACTGATCTGAGAAACAAAGAGTCATCAGTTTCTTTGAAGTTTATTTGCTCTCCCAGAGCAGTGTTCAGTGTCTCTTCCCCTTGGAGGCAGCAGGGGTTGACAAACAAGGAGAGAAAACACCAGGAACAACTCCAGTGACAATAGCACTAGATCTTCCCATCAGTCATTAGCACAAGAGACTTCTCACCTTCTTATCACAAGTAACCAAAGAAAGATGAGCCCATGTTTAGTCTGCCCTGTGGCTGGAATGCTGGAGAAGGCAAACCAAGCTGTATGAAATTCACTGATCTCTAATTAAAATTGGTAGGTAAGGTAATTAAAAGTGCTGCTGAATACTGAATGCTTTGTTCTGTAGGGAGATAGTCCCTAAGCGTCTATGCAGGGGCATTTAGATTTTCAAGGGGGGTTTTTTTGTTGTTTTTTGTTGCTTGGTTGCTTTGGGATTTTTAAATTATTTTGAATTCCCACTTGCCAAGTGACTGACATTGCTTCAAAATACATTCTCCAGTGAATCAAAATTTTGTGCTGGTTTTACATATCATGGAAAGTTATGCACATGACATATTCAACAGACCTCAGTAAAACAAATTATAATCCCTTATTTTGGTGTATGCAAGCAGTTTTCAAAAATTCTGCTTAAATACATGAAAATACAGTTCCATATATTTTGAAAACAGTTACTGTAAATATCTTATTTAGTCTAAGTGATAAAAACTTTTTTGATTTTTTTTTAACAGTTGTTAGAAGGCCTTTGATCCTCAGAGAGCATGCTTTAATCAGATTGAGACAAGATAGCTGTGATGGGCAGACTTATCTATTTAATGTCAAGAAAGCGTAGTGATCTCTGTTCAGCCCCTCAGGCTGCTGAAGGACAAGGCTCTCACGGAGTTGTTCCACAGGAAAGCTGCAACCTATATCACAGACTGACTTTTATTGAAATTCCATTTAGTGCCCTAATCAAAATACTTGTTCATTGACATTTGCACATGATAGCTTTATCTTATTTTGTCAGCTTTTACAATGAATATGCTACTTCTTAAGACAACTAGACTTGGTAGCATTATAAAGCAAACATACACTGTAAAGCCAGGGCAGGCAGAGCAACCACGGCAATCCCAATAGCTGCTTGCTTTCCTAAAATGTTACATTTTTTGAAAGTTGAGAATTAATCTCAAGCTACAGTAACTGAAAAAAAAATTTAGGGCAACTTTTTCTTTATGAAGTGATTACAAGGCTAATGGTTTCTTGATATCTGTCAAACAGGAGAAACTTATGCCAAAGTCATTTAGGGCACACCTAAAAAAACTGGATTGAAGATACTGATGCTGTTCAAATGAACATTGTAATTAACATTCTTTCTAGAGGTCACTAGGAGCATCTAACTTAGTTTTAGACACTGGTTTGTTTTTAATCTTTGTTGCCTATATAACAAACCCTCGTGTTGGTCAGAGTTTTGGAGTGACTGCACCATCTTCTTTAAAAGTGAGCACACCAAAGCCTTGCCAGTTTATCATGCTAGGCTTTGCTGGAAAACAAACAAAAATCAAGTAACTCTGAAAGCACAGAAGACCAGGTCTACTAAAATACAGTGGTATTCTGGACAGTCTGTAAACAAGTTTTCCCCCGCCCAGTGTGCCCTGGAGATTTCAGTGCATTCCTGGATTTGTTTCGTTTCCTCTGGGTCCTCAGGAAAATTTCCTCAGTGCTATTGCTGGGTTAGGGATCTGTTCTTGCCATAGGCAAGCTCAATCACCCTCTGCTTTGCATTCATTTTTCCTCCTCTGACCGGCTTTTAAAAAGAGGTTTTATCCAACCTTCAGGCTTAAACTCTCCTTTTCCTGCTTTGTCTCAGTCAAGCCAGCAAACAGGAAACTTTCTCTTCCATTGTTTAGAAACATCCTTTTTAAACATAGCATGCACTTTCAGCAATATATTAAAGCCATTATCAAACCAACCAATTACAGCCTGGCGAGAGCAATGTAGGATCTCAGCTTACTGAACTCTATCACAGTTGTCCGTGGGTGCCTTTCTGCTTTTTTTTTGGAAACTGTGAAAATCACAGGGGAAAATACTTTTTTGGATAAGTCCCACATACTTGTCCCACATTTGTGTCAACTTAAATGGTGTTCTGTTTCTCTGCTTCATATGATTATCACATTCCCAGTGTTAAGCTTCATTAAAGTTATTTTATAGGGTTGACAGAATGACAAGTTTGTATTTTAGTTACACAAGAAAACTAAAATAGGTCTTTTGTCACAAGTAAGAACTACAATATATATATTATTATGTAAACATTGCATGATAAAGTATCTGCAAAAGGGCTCCTTTATTACTTTGATATTTCTACTTCCAATTACAAGACAGTATTGTGTAGAAACCTTTCTTTGTTCCCCCATTCTAAAAGTAAAATCAACTTTGTATTTCTGCCCTGCCTTTCTTGCTAAGCTGACCCTGTAAAATTTCCCTGGTAATGATTAGGAGATAAGATAAACATAGGTTCTTTCTCTTGAGATTTAACTATAAAGGAATGAGAGAGAGAATATTAAATTATCTCAGAATAAAAATCTTGTGTTGGAAATATTTGATCCTAGAATGTGGATTATGTGCACATTGATATTGAAATCAATTAGATTTATAAGACCTAAAATTGCTACAACTATATTACCATGACCTCTGTGCCCATGAGCACACAGGAATGAAATAACAGTCGACCACTTTTGCTTTTTAAGTGAGAGAAATCCATGGAAGATTTCTGTTAAGCTGTTTAGACCATCTCTCAGCAGAATGCTGAGTCACATGAGTTAATTGGGATGAAGCTGGCAGTAGGTAAATTTAGACCACACAGTCATGAATGTTGTTTCCTGTGGAAGAACTTTAATTTTCTCAAAATAACTATCAAAACAATTGAACAATCTAACTGAAGAACACAAAGCAGCCTCTAGCCCCACTTTCACTCTGAGAAGTCTGCTTTTCATTTGCTACACAGCTGAGAACAGGGCTCAATTGAAATCACATGGTTATTATATATGCTAACCCTGAGGCTGCAGGCAAGACCCCAGCCGATTTCAACTAGCTTTTGCAACTCGTATAAATAGATGCAGTCTCTGAACACCTCATGTTATCAGCTATGCATGGGGTTGTATTTATAGCCAATACCCTAATATGTACGTAGAAGACAGCTAGAAGAGCCATATGCTCCAGAGCATTTGTGCCATATATTTCCATTTACGTAAATGGAAAAGGCTGACAAGAAAATGACTGTTGCACTGGACACTATGACTGCATCTACATGCCAGGATTATTTTCTAGACCAGAGAGAAGCCAGCACTGTTTTTTCACATCCATCCACCCAACTCTCTTACCTTCCAAAACTGACTGTTAAGAACGATTTCACTGGTCTGTGCTAATTCCCAACTCATGGTCAGGAACTACCTAAAAGCAATAGCTGGCGAGGGAAAAAATACTTCCTCAGTCCTGTGAATTTAATAGAAGATGTTATCTTAATAGAAGTTATGGATTGGTTTTAATTTTGTATAATTTTCTAATCTTTTAATTAATTTCGGCCTCTCACACAGGTATTACCCAATATCTAACTTGAATTAGGCAGCATTCAAGAGGGAAAATTGGTTTCAAGGGAGTCTGATGCTAGTCCCTGTCCAGAACAATATGTGAGTGAGATAGACAGGACAGCTGGTGGTTTGCCAGCTGTGAAACGCAAAGCAAGACACCTTGACCAATGGGGCACCACACAGGCAGTCCTCACAAGTCAGGGCGCGTTTCGTACCAGTGCTTCATGTTGATGGTATCTCTGTATGCCATTGCCTACACGCTGCATCTTCTGTATATATATATATACACACCTATACAGCTATTCAAGAACCACCTTCACATACATCTAGAGACTACCAGAAATCTGGATTCTTCAAATCAAATTTCTGGTTACTGACAGTATAGGATTCTGCAGGCTGCATGATGCAGATCCAGGGCATATGCAAACAATAATAACAATTATTTCAGCCCTGTAGTTAATTCAAGTACATATTAACTGAATTAACTCCAATGGATGTTTTTATCTTCTTGCATTCTGGTCTGTTGTAGAAATAAATTAAAATATGGATAATATTATTTGTAAATTATAAGACAACAAAAATACATAGTTTTCTTTTATGTGACTGCTCAAACTTTTTTTCTGAAGTTTGTTGAATGTGTTTTCTACAGACACACGATTTGAGAATTGTGTGAAACAAAGATGTAAATGAAATTAGCATATGTTCACCCACCAGTGCACTCTAGTAATTACATGAAGGCTTTTTTTATTAGATCATGTTTTTCAGTCAAGCTTCCAAGGGCAGAACATTGATAATAATGTCATTTTTACTCAGGATTACCACTGTAGATGATGGTCATATGCATCTTTGAATAGCTAATAATTTATCCCTGTCATTTCATGACTAAAATTCAGAATGTTATCTGACCTTCTGCTCTATGACTTAGTGTCATTGCAGACACACTACCTTTATTTGGCCAGGGCGTAGCTTTGTGCATTTAGCAGCTTGTCAGTGGACACCAGGCACTGGAAGAATTACATGTCAGACTTCTGAGAACTACAACAAAGGCTTTCTTCCTGCAGGTCAGAGACTAGAATAAGGTGCCAATCAAACTTAAATCTTCTTACAAGGTAAAAAAAAAGAAAAATACAGGAAATCTATTTTAATACTGAGGGTTGTAAGGAGAGAAAGTGTTCATACAGTTTAAAATATGGTTATAATGAGTATGAATAAACTTTACAAAAGATTATTTATCAGAAAGCCTTTTTTACTAAGTCACAGGTTTTTTAAAAACTACGGAAGCTGAAGAACTTGGGGTGACATCAGCCTGATCAATGCAAGGTGAAAAAAGAAAAAATTAGTCTCATATTTTCCAAGAAAAACTTTGTATATTTGACTTGCAAACACTAACAGGAAAAAAAATCATCCTGCCAGTATGTTATATTCTGGTAAGTTTTGATATTGAAGCACAACACACGGTTGAATTGCTCATGTAACATAAGCTGCAGTTGAGTTGGAAAGCTGATTTGTTATTATGCAGTGAGGCTGTTGGGAAATCTTCTTGCTTATAATGTGTCACCAGCCATCTGAGGTAGGTATGCAAAACCATGAGCCAGGAGTAAGGAGGTAGGAGGTGTAAACAGCAATTTATCAACATGGGCAAAAAATAAACATTTTGTTTATGTTTTCCCAAACCTCAGATGCACTGAGGCAATCTGGGACAAATTCATTACTGGAAAAATTAAAAACAGTTCTGAAATCACTGAAGGTGCACTTGTTTCTTCAGAAATTTCAGTACCTGTTAATGTTATCTCAAGCTTCAAGTATCCCTATGTCAAAATGAGCTCAGTTCCTAAAACATCATTAAACATCTCGGCTAAACAGACATTCCATTAACTACTTATAAAATGCTTTACTTATTTAATTCAGATTATGACATTAAATCTTTATCTACAGTATCATAATGATTTTCTCTCCTGATAAAGCTACATAAGCTCTGTAGTATGATCTTAAAAGCTCAGTAGTTGTTTCACCAAATAAAAAACTTAACAAGGTCATATCTTTAAAACTGTTAAAGTAATTGCTGTTTCTAAAATATGCATTAAAATCTGCACTGTGAGTACCAGTAATTTTCAGAGTAATACAATTCAGTTTATATTGTAGGACTTGGTTATAACTTATAGGATGTTTTTATAGCTCTAGTAGAACATACTAATATCTTGCTGACCAGGTTAGAGAGCACAAAATTCTCCTTTAATGTTATGTGTTCCATAGGAAAATATACACATGTATACCAGATCTTACTGTATTATTTTTACTTAGAAATGTGATCAAGCTATAATAATTTTTAAATGAGAGGAATACATGAAAAGGTGTTTCAATTAGTACTTCTTCATAAATTATTGCTTCCCTCTTTTACCTTCTCTTTTAATGACAATCTAGCTCTTTTGTTAGTAGCCTGCTCATCATTTCAGATTCAGCTAATCATCATTAACTGTATCTGAATGAATACTCTAAAATGAGTTATAGCCCTATAAAGTCCTATACCTTATAGCATATTCATCAAAATTGTGCTGGAGACTATAACTTAATTCCTTTCCATCATTGCCAATATTTCCAATAAAATTTGTTCAAAAGAAGTGTACATAAACTGGGCTCCTTAATGTAAAGTGGAAATTATTTTAAGGAATTATAAATTCTACTCTGAAATGATGTCTCTCTTGATTGTTTGACATCTAAAACTTACTGCAGAATGCTCGTTCACATACTGCACTTAGTCGGAAGCCGGAAAATGTCAGTTCCAACACCAAGACACATATACATAAAACAACATTTTGAATAATTTTTCCTTACTTCCCAGAGTTCACTCTCAATAAAGACAAAGGTGGTTATAAGTCTCCATTTGTATTAGCAGAGCAGCAGACAAGAGTTTGGCATGAGCCGGCAGGGTGGCCCAAAACATAAAGCCTACTCAGTAACTGGTGATATGATGTTTACCTACCTAAGGATAAACACTGATACCTATTTATTTTCAAAAGCAGATTTCCTGAAACTTATTCAGTTCATAAGTTGAAATTATTCCAAAGAAAAAAACTCCAGTCAAGTGTGTTTGATAAGTACTTTCACACCAAGATTCAAAAGTAAAGGATTCACCAAACATTGAAATGAGTGTTTGTGAAGGCAATAAAATACACAGACATGGTGGTTGCTCTAATGCAGCCAGTATTGTTAAGCTGGAATTTGCTCTTCTTTAATTCCTAGCTATAGTCACTTGCTGTGCTACAGTGGTAACTGTCTCTTGCTGTCAAGCATTAATAATAGAATATTTGGGGAGGAGAAAAAAACTTTTGGGTCAACAAAATTTTACAAGATCTCTTGTTTTGAGGGGTTTTTTGTTTGGTTGGTTTTGGTTCAGTCTCGTCTGCTAAATTCCCTCAAGACTGTAAAAGTTCAGACATACTTCTGACAGCCCTACTCATGTCTGATAATTCCTAGGTATTCCAAGTCACCAAAACAAAATTTTTCTCTCTGCAAATCCTTGTGATGTAAGCTTACAAACCAGGAATGCATAGCTTCTGCAGAAATTGCTGGAAATCCTGGGCACTTGAACAAGGTTCACAGATCTGCCTTGCCTTTGGATAGAGGAAATCTTACTGCTGAGCACTGTGAAGCCGAGCTTAGGTCAAGTCAGGTTAAAAATATGTATTACCTTCAATTTCTGCAGTAGTGGAATGAGAGAGCCCAGCAACAAAACTTCAAAGTTAAGAGAGAATGGAAACTGTGCTTACTTACTTTTCCCCAAGATCAGATCCAAAAATGTCTTGCTCTATATTCCTCTGGCTTGCTGTGGGCATTTGGATCACTCATTTCATGAGAACTTCTGATGTCTGAATATATCTCATCTCAGGTTGTAGTCATAAGGTAAACTCCAGTCCTGCCAAAATACACTAGCATTTGTAAAGAAACCATTTCCTGGAGTCTTGTAGGATTTCCATTTAAATTGGGGTTGTTTTTAATATTGTTCCTTATTAACAACTTACTTAGCAAATGACTCTAATAGTTGTCCTGTCAGAAATTTCTGTCTTTGAGAAGCGCAGATTCTATCTGCACTAACCTCTGGTAGCAGAAAAAACCTGCCAAATAAATGACTCTCCTAGAAACAGGTCCTCCATTCAAGCAAAACAGATACTTCTCTCTTTTACCTGTGCCTTGGTGTGAAGTTCAGTCTCATCTTTTATATCGTGCCTTATTTTGACAAAAGTATTTAATATAATAATCTAAATGTAATTAAATTAAATAAATCATTGCACTTATCTCTTTATCCAGCAAAGCCTTATTTAAAAATCACAAATAATTTTTCAACAGATAACAAAATATGTATGCCAATAAACACTTGGTCTCCTTTTCTCCTATGGTATTTCTGTACCCTTGCTGTTTTCCTGGGTCCAGTGAGCAGTTTGTAAGATACTTATGGCAACTGATATTTTGCTTGAAAGGTTTATCCTCAGTTCTGGGAGATATTCCAGATGTATCACCCAGCCTAAGTTGAATTTCCACTCTTAAAAATCTCCAGCTTTCATAGTTAGAATTTCAGATGGATAATAACATTCCCTTATGTATCCCCTTTCTACGTCCTTAAGGAATAAGCCAAAATGCACATGAGTGTTCAATTACAGCTTTATAAAATAAAGGTTTAGCCTGAGGTAAATTTGAATTAAATATTAGGCAAGGTTGGGGTTTTTTTAGTTGGGTGGGGGTCTTCTTAACTTTAATTTACTAAAAAATAAAGAATTGTTGAACATAACATAGTTTCCCTTTTTGCATAGGCATCTAAGGCTGTAAAAAAAAAAAAAAAACAAACTTTGCTTTTAAACAATTAAATCCACTAATGCTCGATTCAGAGATGTTTTTCTCCTATGTTCTCTAAAAGTTAGTTACACTTATGAGGACTGTTTATTGATAGCATAAATTTGGAAGTCCAATTAATCTGAAATTTTACAAACCGCTTCATAACATATATGCTTATTGCTATAAAATTTAAAACAAACAAACAACAAACAAAACAACAACAACAACAAAAAAAACCAACAAAACCCAACAAAACCCAACAAAACCCAACAAACAAAAAACACCCACAAACCTACCAAAACCCCTACAATATGAAGGTGTTTCCAATGGATTTTCAATTATCCTGTCTGAAAGTCCTAATAATATAGTAAAGTTGTTCTCCAAGGAAATAATTAGATCTCTGCATAACAAACACCACTGTGGTTATTATCAATACGAGTAGAAATTCATTAGTTTTACCATAGTTGTATCTACTTACAGCAGGATTGAATTTAGAAAATTAAACTAGATCACCTGTGCTAAAACTTGACTTTGTTACTTCTCAGCTTAACAGTGACGGACTGAGAAAGTGCTGAAAGTTGAAAAAGTTTCATATAGCTTTCAGAAAGTGGAGTTCCACTTAAACCTAAATCATGAAAGTTCATTTTGTAAACTACATCGGACAACTGTTTTAATGATAACATGCCACAAAAGCTAGTGTGATTTTTATCATAAAGCTCTACATCACTCGCAGTGAAACATTTTAAAATAAATTCTTCCGTCATGAAGGGAAGCACTATGAAAAATAACATTTTTGTAATGAACATCAGGAAAAGCCACATTAGAGGAATTGATGTGTAATTATCATGATAAGCAAATTTCATATGTGACCATTGCTTTTTATTTGTGGAAATGGAATGGATATTTTAGTTTCAAACAGAAAAATTTAGTGACAAAATATAATTTTATATAAGAACCTAAATTCATACTTTGAAATAAAGACAGATGGGAGGAAGGCAAGTGTTAGAAGCTGTGAAACCAAGAACATCTGTGCTATGCTAATGCATAAGGTGGAAAAATAGTAAGAATTCTTGATTTATTGGCATTGTTCACAAGCAGATTTTTTTTGCTGACAGACTCTCTCTGAGGATCACTGGAAAAAAATTTCTGTTATAAATGTTTCATAACATCTAACATTTATGTAAACCTGTATCAATTACTAAAGCATTAATACATTTATTTTTCTGCCTGACCCTTTGGTATTGAAATGGCAGTAAAATACCTAGGTATAAGCAATATGAAAGACTGCATCAAAGGTGTCCCAAACCTTTTTTTTTGATAAATGGAAAGTTCATAATGGACACTTAAAGGAAAAGTCACAGTAAAAGAAAAGTAAAATGGTATTCTACAAAGAACCGTTTGAAGTTAGATATATGACAGTCTGACAAAGGCTTGTTGTGAGAAGGATAGCTCCATAAATTGTTTTATTTCTTTTATCAGTGTGATGCTCTAGCTGGTGACAGTTTTGATTTATTTGTACTTGTGACCTTTCAGACTGAGGAATGTTGCTCTACAGGGATCTGAGAAATAGATCTAAAATATGAGAAATATTATTTTCAAATATTTTATTTTTTTAATAGTACTTAGGGTTTTGTTAAATACTGAAGCAAATACTGAAAAATTTGTTTCTTCAGAAAATTGAAGAAATTATTGTCACTGTTAAATACCATCTCTGTATTTAAATCTTTATGAAAGAAAGTGAAGTAACACAGGTACATACTCTATGACCTTAACAGAGACATTAAAAAAACATTTTTGGTGCATAAGTGGGTCCCATCATCAAAATACATAAACACTACAAATTTACAACATCCTTTTACATCGTGTGATTTATTTAGGCCTTGTCATTAATTCTTTTATAATGTTTCATTTCTTTGTCATTGGCATGACCAGTTTAGACAGTGATGTAGCATTAAATCCTATAACTCTGACATTACCTGACTAAATTCCTTAATTGTTGCCATTTTGATGACAAGAATGTCTCTTTCTTTCTTTATAGTAAGAATATGGCTTTAGTTTGGATTTTGGTAGGGTTTGGGGACTGGCTTTGGGGGGGTTTTTTGTGTTTTGGCTTTGGCAGTTTCGACAGCTGGTAAATCTGTCGGTTAAGTCTTTTAACAGACGATAGTTAGGTAATAGTATCTCAGAGGGCAAGCCTGGGGCAGTGACAATTTCAGTCACCAGCAAAGCATTTTTTTCTTGCTGGAAGCAGGCATTTGAAACACATTTTGCCAACATTTGAATTTAATTCAAAAATGCTGTAAAGGCCTTTAAAAATCTGATGGGATTTTAAAAAAAAGAAAAATAAAGTTGTCATTTTGATGGCTTTGAGATCCTGCATTAACAGGTTTTTGACATAGCAAGAAGATGAGCATTGTATGATGCAGTAATTTCCATAGGAGTACAATGTCTTTCTGCCTTTTCATATTTTTATTTATTATTTCAGTACCTAAGGCACCTTTCTTTATCAAAACATAAATTTTCATAATTTAATTTTCATAATATTTTTGCTGTTGGTTTGCTTCTTCTTCTTATGAATTGCAAATTTAAAAAAAAATTGTGCGGTACCATCATAAAAGAGAAAAGTTATATTTATATTCGAATACAAAATATTCAAAATGTAGGTTGAAAGACCTACTGTCAAAAGAGACATATTCTTCGTTTTCTTGTGTACCAGCAGTGTCATTGACACTTTGAATTTAGCTCTTGTCAATCCTTTAAAGTAACTGCTGTCATCTATATCACCAAAATTACTGAAGACAATATGATGTGATACACCAAGTCCACAAGAATAAGGAACTTCACAGAACTTTACATATCAGCTAGACTTTGCCATACCTATCCATATTTTTTAGTTTCTTTGTATTTAATCTTAAAAAGCGATTACTTAATATCTAAATATGCTTGGATTTGATACTGAATTAGTAGGCATTGCAGAATAAAAAAAAATCTGGTTTTAGTACCATGAAATTGAAGTGACAAAACAGACACTTCCACAACTCATGGATAGAATTCAGCTTTATGTGTCCCCAGAAATATTGCTTGCCTTTTTTTTTTTTTCCTCTTCCTTTAAAACTGAATAACTGTTATTAGAAATTTGTTTGGTTTTGGTCTGTTTTTTCCTGCAATAAAATATCACTTTTGTGAGGCTTGGTAAAATTTGATCCCATACCTTGGTTAGAGACAGATAGGGTTGGATTACATTTTATCAACTTTGAGTTTGTCACCAAACCCCCTATGAAGGGTAAGGTAATAGATGATTGAATGAAGTTATATATTTAAAAAACCTAACCCTCCATAAAACCAACAAAACATCCTTCAAATAACAGGCATACAGGGACAAAATAGATGAAGTAGATCAGAGCTGTTGCAAGCTATATGAAACAGTCTTTTTTGTTCTCTTACCATTTTTGAGGCTTCTGCTAGCATACCGTGTCCTGGGCACTGCTCTACCAGTGCAGAAATGAACCAGCTGGAGAAGGTTTAGAAGAAGGTGAGAATAATCAAAGTTCTTGGGTTTTAGACTGCCTGAGAAAAGACTGGAACAAATATTCTAAAAATCTATATAAAATAACAGTGAAGGGGAAGAATGCAAGTCTCAAAATAGATCAAAAGTATGTTAACACTTCTGAACTTTGTCTCTATGCTCTATACAGGTGGTTTTTGTCAATATGCCTCGGGGAAAAAATAGAAAAGAAGAAAAGAAATATTACTTCTCATGTTATAGAAACTATGTTTAAATCTATGAAAAAGCAGATAAACGTTGGCCCGTTAAGATAGAAGAGGAAGAAAGAAACGAGTTATTTTGTGGATTCTGTTCGTAGTGATCAGATTTATTGTGAGCAATATCTGTAGTGTATATATCTTTCTGATATGCCAGAGATGTGCTGCACACATTTTGAAGAAACTTCATCTGTACTGTGCAAAGCTCTTTGGATTTTTAATTTTCTGTCACTTAATATTCTGTCTAATAGCACCATATATGCTATTGGAACTTGTGTCCACAAACACTCTCATAACAGGATCTCTACAGAATACCATTTTTTTTCCCCTCTTATTTATGATCAGCTCACTTTAACTATCTTGCATCCCAGCCTTGATCCTGTGTGTGACATACAGTCCTATTCACAAAATAGTTTCATTTGGAATAGGACCGGTAAAAATTGTATGGTTGACCAATATAAAATTTGTGAATTAGAAGATTAAGTTAATCTAGCAGTATAATTAAGATTTTTATTGTACATCTGACAGCTCAGACTCTCTGAGGAGGTATGCACATAGTTTATACTTCCACCTTCAAGTCCTGTTTTCAGCAAAGCATGCAAAACCTATTAACTTTTAAGAGTTAGAATATTTGAATTGAATACTACCAAACTCCCATTTCCAGAGAGTTTCTTAGTCTTGTGATGAAAAACTGAAAGAATTCTCACCTGTGTCCTCTTTTTCTGCACAGAAGACACGTTCAAATTTAATTCATTGCAGAAATTCACAAATTGAATTGATTGACAGACTTAATATTAATTCCGGATTATTACAATGGGTTTATCGTATTTGCTAAAGTACATGCTGTCAGGAAAAATACTTGAACAGTGATCAGTGGGTGAAAATAAATGGGATGGTAACAGGAAAAATTTAATGGGCCAATGTGAAAAAAATAATGTATTTGCCAGCAAATTGTTGTTTTGCAATTTAAACTACATTATAATTAGAAAATAATAAAAAAATACAGTACAACTTGTAGAACTATGATTTCCCCCAGATAAATATCTTCAAATCAGGCTAAACAAGAACATTCCACACAAGAATTTGATTCAGTCCCATTCATCTCTGCATCAGTTTACTAAAATTTTGAAAAGAGCCATGAATAACACTTGAATATGTGTGTTGCCCATGTGGTAGCCTTATTAGCATTTCAGATCCACTAGCAGCCAAGCCTTTGGCCAGCTTCTGACACGCTATTTATTCTAATGCACTTGCTCAGGTAAGTCACTGTCATTCATTGCCATAATTACAGACAAGGAGTAAAGCAAAAGGAGAAGTCATTAATTTCTCTCTTGAGGCTGAATGTATTCCTCTGTCACCTTGTGCACATCAACAGAACCTCCTCAGATGAGGGGAATTTATGAAGGGGAAATCGTGCATGACCAATGTGATAGCCTTTTATGCTGAGAAGACTGGTCTGGTGAATGCTGTGGAAACTTTTTGAAAGCCAATAAATAGTCTGATTTAAGACTAAATATTGATATGGAAAAAACTTTGCTGATTAGAAATTTATGATGTTGAAACAAAGTCAATAAGAATTTTCTGTGTGACAATTCAATGATCTGTAAGTATACGCAGTGTCTGATGGAGCCATGCTATGTCTGGGGTTATCAGCCCCCAAGAAGAGTGGGATTGCAGAACTTGAACGTTATCTGTCCCAGAATTTGTCAAACTCTCTTATGTAGTTTTTGCTGCCGAATTTACCTTGAAAAAAAAGAGGAATAAAATATTTTAATTAAATTTAATTAAGCTAAAATAATTCCAATCAGATTGCTACGAAGTATAATTATATTTTCCTAAGAGTTTAATGAATTACTGCAAAATTGTCAAGTCCCTCTGAAATTTCCAGCCACTGCAAATTCCTTGGGGAGAAAACTACTAGAGAAGACACTTTGCATACAATAAAAATTTACATAAACCTACAATGTGTTCAACTCCTGATAGATTCCTCTGAATAGATTTCAAAGAATTAAAAATAAGATATTAAAAAAAACCCTGATAACCATGTAAAAAAAGAATAAAAGGTTACTAGGATTCAGATAGAGCTGTGAAAAATGGTCTAGCTCACAAATTTTGGGTAGATTTCTGCTAAAATATAAACTAAAAAAAAAGTATTCTGTGCTTAACTTCAAAACCAAAAAGGTCTGATGACTGTCACTTTTGTGGGTTCTGGCTTCCATCTTATCATTAATTTCTCTGTTGTGAGGTAGAAATATTCCTCATAATCCTTGTTGTGAGGCATGAATATTCCCGTTCTGAATGTCATATAAGTTTGCATGGTTACCAAGCCTTGGCTCTTCTATACCAAATTTATCCTGTTTTGTAATTTATTTTCTTTAATAGAGATATTAGAATAGGCCACCTATCATCAAATGTAAATTACTATTTGCATACATAAACTTCTTTTCCCATAGGTCTGGAAATTCCTGTGAAAAGTTAGAGGTAGCTAGAAAATATACACCTTTACACACCAAAATGCAGCTGTCGGGTAGAAACATACACCATTGCTGCTGTGTCAGCAGACAAAATGATTCCTAGAAGAGAAGTGAAACCACTCTGCCCATTAGGTCTTATAGAGCTTTTAAAGAAAGCTAAGGACACTTAAGTATTTTTATCCTTTCACATCAGAGCAAAGACCAAGAATTTTGCACTGATTCTGTGGAAAACAGAAAAAAAAACTCCATTGACTATAATTATTATCAATAAGTTATGGTATTCATGTGGAATATAGCAGATGTCAAATGAAGTTTTTCTCCATCTAGTTTAGACAAGAGCCTGTAATTTATGTCTCTGTTTCTCAAATGTGAATTTACATTCCTAGGTTAGCAGCTGAAGGACTACAGATAATTCTTTTGAAGCTCCAACTTCAACTGTATTTAAATAAGTGACTCATCTTAGTCACACTGCT
This sequence comes from Callaeas wilsoni, assembly GCA_013398955.1. Lineage (NCBI taxonomy): Eukaryota > Metazoa > Chordata > Aves > Passeriformes > Callaeidae > Callaeas > Callaeas wilsoni. The sequence continues at coordinate 212,295 of VWPU01004886.1, forward strand.
GAAAACAAATTTCGTAGCAACCAGAAACTCTCAGTTTAAAAAAAAGAAGTTCATGGAAATCAATATTTAAAGCTTTGGTGCTAAGGTGTTTCTTGAAGGAGCATGGTACAAAAAAATAGTGTAATAGACCCTAATGGGTAACCCATACCCTAAAAGTAGAAAGCTGAAGCAAAATTTTCAAAGAAGCTACGAAAAGTATGGAAGGAAAGAAGAGGATAGGAATGTTTTATTTCTGAAGGCTATCAAAAGGCATTGCTAGAACTCCTTGTCAGCTAATGCTAAAGTTCCCCTAAGATTTGGTCAATTACTATTGGCAAAAGAACCCCAAAAACCAAAAACCAAAACCAAAAAAAAAAAAGGAAAAAAAAAGAAAACTCCAAACCAATAAAACACAACATAGAAAAAAAGGGAAAAAAACCCAAAACAACAAGAAAAATCCCTTTACACTTAAAAGTTAAGTTTTCTAGGATCTCTAAAACTAGATGGAAAATAGAATGCAATCTTTATTTTTAAAATATATGTATACATATATCAAGCTAAATGGTGTGGTGTAGAAACACATTGGGAGGGGAAAGTAAAAATGAGTAAGTAAAAATTAGAAGCTCTAAATAAATAAATAAATAAATAAATAAATAGATAATTTCTATCCCTCTAATCTTCTCTAATTATTAGCTCCTTACTTTCTCTGTATCTATGATAGACTTTTTTTATTCATACTGATTTTTTACTCACACGATTTATTACTGAAAATTTTATAGAATTAATTTCCTTTACTAGTAGATATCGTATGTGGAGTAGGTGAAAGACTGAAAGTCTTAATTTTAAAAGTGTAAATGACGCTGTCTGGAAGGTAGGTAATACACTCTTATTCTTGGGGCTAATTAGAGGTGTCGTTAGAGTGTTTTACCGCTCGAAATTGAGCATCTTAGACAGTAAGAAATAGATTTGTGTGATAATGCCACAATCTCTTTAAGTCTAAGAGAATTAAAACTCTTATATTAACATGAAAAGGAAGAAGGAAAATGTAAGAGGAGCTAGGATTGCTGAGGGATTAGCTAAAGTCTCTGTCTATAGAACACCTTGCACTTGTATTCCTGAGTTACAGCAGAAAAAATTTTCCATTAATTGTGGGAAAACTTCAGACACAACTTCTACAAAACCATCTATATGTTTACATCTGTCCTTCCTTCTACCAGATGTACAAATGGCCTTAGAAAGTCTTGTTCTTTCATATTATCGCCCTATTGAATGCTGTTCCCAGTTGGAAAGAAGGTTATGTCTCTACTGAAAGTAATTTTATAAAAAAGAGGTTGACATGATGTGCGTGTACCTTGTGATCCTATAGTGAAGGTGGTTTTGTTCTAGTGCTCTAGATCTGCAAGTGTAAACCATGTGTTGTACTGAGGAAAACAAAAACATACAATGCAGATTTGCGATCCCAAAGTGAAGCACAGAAATTCATATCAAGAAGACTTCAGACTTTGAATAAAAGCATATGGAAGCACAGGCTTAATCATTTGTAGGGAAATGTTTCCCTTTCTTACACAAACAAATATATGACACTGTTTGCAATATTTTATTCAATGTATTACCAAACAATTCATTCCCAAACATCAGATGTACACTTACTACAGGATATACACAAAAAAGTCAATTTAACAACAGAATAAATCTTTGTGATTGCTTCCGTAGTGCTAATGAAACAATTTGTACAACGGCTTGATGCAGATGCTTAATAAAGTACTTATTTCAGAGTATATAATTCTAACTGGAGTTTACTGACACTGGGAAGAAAAATTTACTCTAGTAGTGTTTTATCCTTTTGCCATCTGAAAATATATTTTAAACCTAGTAGCAACATAAGTCACACCGAATGTTTTGTTTAATACAAGGATTTTACCCCAAACTAATACAGTACTAGCACAATTAGAAAGAATTGGCTGCAAAGTTTTTGTGCTAATTGCGATCATATTTTCCAAGTGTGGTTGGTCTGCTTTTAAGTCCAGGATAGTATAAAACTTGGAATAGCAATAATAATGAAACGTAGGTCATGCAGGTTAGGACTGCTGGCTGTAAGAGCAAGAATGGTGACTTTTAATTGTGTGTTACTGGTCGAAGGAAAGAAGTATTCGTATGTGGGATTATTCTTCCCCAGGTGCAAGACCTTGCACTTGCCTTTGTTACATTTCAGACAGTTCTTCTCTGCCCATCTCTCCAGCCTGTCAAGGCCCTTCTGAAGGGCCACACAGCACTCTGGGGTATTGGCTGCTCCTCCCAGCTTTGTGTCATCAGTGAACTTGCTGAGGAGGCATCTGTCCCTTTACAAAAGTCATTGATGAATGAGTTAAACAATGCTGGGCCTGCCTGTGTTTCATTTCAACATTGTATAACTACTCTTTCTTCATATAGGTCTAGGGTGAAATCATGTTTCTTGCAGATGGCTGTCAGGTATTACACAATTATACATATACATGCTTTTTTCACCCTGTCTTAACATGCTTATGCACTAGTAGTCCCTGCTGAGCTAAACTTCATGTATCAATTTCTGCAAGAGCATTCAGAGAAATTCATGGTTGAATCAACTGTAAGTTTTGGAGTTTTTCTTAAGGAAAGCAAATTAAAGTGAAAAGTTCTCAAGCTTTTGTAAATAAAGTTTATTTTCTTAGAGTTGTGTTATTGTAGCAATAATAATATTTTATCACTTACCTTCAAACATTTAATTCTACTAAAGATGACACCATGGTGTATAAAGCACCAAGGAACTGCAGATTCTAAAATGTAGCACTTCATGTCTGGAAATAATAGAATGTGGTGATGGCCATTTCTCTTTTTTTAGTAGGAATTGCAGTGTTGTTCTGTGTTATTCTTTCAACAGTAAGAGGGCCAATTTATTCTGTTACTTATAGCACAGTAATTGCATGTCATGAATATAATGCTTCACACATAGATTACTTTGAGATTTAAATGGTAATAACATGAAACAATACCAAACACCAGGACAGTGAAAATGAAGCTGTGTTTTCATTATCAAAGAAAATAATGTTGAATTAAACTCTTGCATACAGTACTTAATGCAACAATAAGTGCCATATATGAGAATTTTCTACTCCTGAGCACCTGGCTGTATACCTGTTGCTCAAGTGGTTATGTACTGGATAACCTGTCAGAGGTTTCTAGAATTTCTTTGCAATGAAGTAGATAAGTAGTGTTTATTTATGAGATTACTGAAGCATTGTGGTGTCTACAAGGGCATAGAGAAATGGAAAACAGCTTGATTACAGTAATTTACAGTACTTGCATTGTTTTTGTTATCTCAAAAAAACCCTGTACATTTTATATGTTTCAAATATGTACAATACCTGAAAGCATTATGTACTAATACTGAATATAAAGCACCCATGTGCCTTTCAGAAAACCACTGTAAATCCCACAAATAACCATACCCCTCTAACCTACTGATTGATGCATGGCTGGTGTTGACAGTTGCCCAACAGATATATCAATAATATGCTTTTGCTGCTACCTCGTAGCATGGGATATGAGCAATGATTTCTGTATTCAGGGTGGGGAAAGCCTCCATGCCACCCACTCCAGGTGCTCTCTTGGAAAGAATAAGAATTCCTGGACCTGGGAGGTTCAGTGTTTCCTCAGTGAGCAAGTTGCCATTTCAGTTGTTCACTTCTGCCCCAGGATGACATACTGACCGACATTCCTTTGTGCCAGGCGGGGAGACTGCTCACCTAAGAGACCTCTTTTCCAGAGGGCAGATGCCCTAGTCTTTTTACCTTATATCTCATTTTCTAAGTGGTCTTCTTCCTACTTTTTCTGTCTTTCTCTTGACTACTTTACTGAGCACGGTGTTGCAGCTGTCTCAGAAATAGGCTTAATTACCTTTCTACGCTGCAAAAAAAACCATGCAATATGCACAATAACATGCAAGATATGTTATTAAACTTATCTATCATTAAATTGAATGTTCCACTATTTCATTTGTTTCCAACCTTCTAAAATGGTGCTTTCTTAAATAAAACAAGGAGAAGCTTAAAGTAGAAAAAAACCCCCAACATAATTTGTTTTTCCTGCATGCAACATAGAATTTCTTTTTAAGGGACAAATAAACATTTGATGTCTAACAGCCTTAGATTGTTTTGCTACATGTTTAAACTGACCTTGGTTATGGATTATTTAAATGATCAGTGCTGAGATGAAAATAATTACGGAATGATCATTTATGAATGCAGTAAATTACAGGGAATTACATTCTTTTTAAAGGAAATGGGGTGAAAAGAGTTTTACTTATTTATTGTCTTCCTTGTCCCCTTGCTTCCACTAGATTTTTCACTTTTTTTTTTTTTGCCACTTGACTGCATCCAAGGTCAGACTGAATGAGAGACAGATAAGAAATGACAGAGAATGCATTCAAAACCAAATAATGCAATAATCTGATAGTGGCAGCAAAGGAGATCTTAGCAAAGCAGAAAATATGCTATAAGTAATCATTTTTTCTCTTTAATTTCAACCTATACTAAATAACTAATAAATATTAAAAGGATATGAAGTGGGAGAAAACATGAGAAAATAAGAATAGTTCTATGGTTTGACAAATTGTTTAAATTGAAATGATGTGCCATTCCATCAGTTAGGTCATGATTTAATTCACTGACTAAAATGCTCCCTTATAAGATATATCACTAAATTGGCTATTACTGTCATGGGCATATGTGCTTACTTTTAATTAAATTGCTGTACAAACCAGTATGTGAACCTAAATAAAATAATAATTATGTTTTCTGAAATTTTGACTGGAAAAATACCAAACTTTCTTGATACAACTCACATTTCCCCATCCAACAAAACCTTAAAAAACAATTTTAGAGAACTCAAACAAACAAAAAAAACCAAACAAACAAACCCAAACAGAAACAAAACCCTGTAATGTAGTTGCATAAGAGTTTGACAAACTGTGATGGGTTGCTAAAAAATTGTAAGTTAGTATTATTTCAAAATGGTTTCATTTACATGGTCATTTTATTCCAGTGCAAGAGACACATAAGGCAGAACTGCAGTGGATATGGATATAATAATACTGTTGTTTTCTAATTGAGAAATGTTTGCCTTCACTGCCTTATGTTCCTCTTCATTTTGACTAATTAGCTAATACTTTAGAGTAAGCAAGGCATAAATACAGACTAAGCATAAAATGTCTCTGATGGTGAAAACCTTCCTTAAAACTGCAGATAGGTGGGACAAGGTCATCCACTAGATATTCCTTCCCAGGAGGTCCACACTACTGTGGCCTCAAAGAGAAACACATTTATTTTGGAGGTAAAGGAATAGGATCTAATTAGCCCTACTGGAAGAACTTTGGAAACCAGAGCTAGGTAAAGAATGGAGCTAATACTTCTACATTGCTTCAAGTTTTGCAAGGCTACCTCCGCAGCTAGCTTGGCACTAGTGGCCTGTCCTATCACAGTCATGCTAAACAGCTGTGATAGTAGGTTCTGGTATAAGAGACATTTATTTTTTTATTATCAATTCTCAGTTATAAATGTCACAAAATACACTCACCTATTCATACTCCCAGAGACCCTGACTTTACCATCAGTAATACTCCAGTAATTTTTTTTACAGGCAGAGGTTTAACTTAATGATCTTTAAATTAACAAAGGGAAGGACAGAACAAACATGCCCTCTAGTCTGGTTTTTTTTTAAAAATCAGAGTTACATTGGTTTTTTTACTGTTTCAGATTCTTATAATTAATAAATATATTATTAGTTTCCCCTTCAAGCACAGGTACATGTAAGAATCACACAACTATCTGTATTCAAAAGTGAAGGAATGAGCAAACCGTTTTAACAGATAACCATTACATCCACTCAACTTTTGTATTCCAGCAAATGTGCTGCACTGCAAAGTGCATTTTCTCACATTCTGGCAAGGAAACACTATGTATTCTCTATTATTTGTTTTAGTTATTCTGTAGTAACCGACAACAGAATATGCCAGTCAATGTCTTGAGTGAAGGTTAAGGTCTCTTCTCTGTGAGCACTGTGAGCAAATTTCACTTCTGTCTTTCTTGATTTAATAGTTATAACCTTTGAAAATAAAAGCAGTGGTGTTGCGTGAGCATAATAAAAGTATAAGATAGCAAAAATAGTCTTGCAAGCATTAGATATTCCCAGAAAGCTTTTTAACAGATGTCTTAGTGTTGCTTTTAAAAAGGTTCTTGATGAAATCTACTAAACACCATTATTTATAACATTTAAGTACAGTTGGATAATCCCCTCAGGGATGCATTTTCACTACTGAAGTGCAACAATATAGGTTGCAGTAGGTACTTCTAAGCATCAGGCCTGACAGCTTGACAATAAAACAAGCACAATATTTAAGTGTTTCATATTCCAGAGGGACAGGATGAGCTGCTTTCAAAACTCAGTGTTCATGTTCCATTGCAAAAAATATACATGCATCCATGCATAAGCAAAGGCAGACAATAAGTACTCAGTCTCAACTGAGCACTGTTATCCTCAGAATTTTTCTCTCCAAATTTCTCTTTCTCTTCCAGACTGAGTAAAGCCCTTTGCAGAGGCTTAGATGCCCTTGCAGCTTGCATTATATCTGCAAGGTCTTTGAAGACTGACCCACACTTGCTGCTTGGACTTTACAGTTAGCAGCCGAAAGTCAGCTCTGATGCGAGGGCACCGTGCCTCAGCTAAGAACCGTAATCTCTGCTGGCCCCGCAGTAGGTGTGGTTTAGAGCTAGTGGGCACCTAGCCAGAGGGAAGGAAAGATGGAGCAAGGGCAGGTCTGTCTGCCAAACACAGTGATGGAAAACCTGTGGGCTAAAAATTAGGTGGTCCAGATTGATAACTCAAGATTTAAAAATGTCTGAGTGTATTCAGACCCCAAAATTAGGACTGTTGCCTCCATTTAAGCAATATTTAAGTGCAAGTTTTTGATCTGCCACCAGCCAGGAGCACATAAATTTTACAGACCAATTTTAGGCAAGAAGAATCAAGAATTTAATCAGTATTATTTGGGGAAGATTACATTTTCAAATCTAAGTTGTTACCATTTTTTTACATATCCCCAAGTAGAGAAAATAGCTTCACTATGGCTTTTCTGTTGTGCAGATTCGTGGAATCATGGAATGGTTTGGGTGGAAATGGACTTTAAAAATCTTCTCAGTCTGACTCCCTTGCTACTGGCAGAGATGCCACCCCTAGACCAAGTTTTCCAGGGCCACATCCAGCCTCTTCTTGAGCACTTCCTCATCACCCTCACAGGGAAGAATTCCTTCCCAGTATCTAATCCTAATCTACCTAATTTAATACTAATCTATGTTTAAACCAATTCCCTCTCATCCTGTCAGTACCTGTCCTTGTAAAAGTCCCTGTCTGGCTGCCTTGTCTTCTCCCTTTACGTACTGTAAGGTGTTTTAAGGGCTCTCTGGAGCCTTTTTTTCTCAGGCTGAACAACCTCGGTGTAACTAATTATTTCTGATGTGTATTGGTGTAGTTTTGCAATGGAAAGAAATATTCCATAGAAGTGAACAACCTATGTACCCAAAGCAAGATGTGTATACGGAAGAAATTAAAAGCATAGTAAAATTTGTCACATGAGAGGTTAAAATTATTTTAAAAAACTGAGAAAGTGATTGCAATAAGCTATCAAAGAACTTGGTACAGGGGTAAATGCTAAGCTTAGATAAAATATCTTTAAATATGCTAAAGTTTTTTCTAGTATGGGTGCATCTTTAATGTCTCTATTGCCAAGATCTTGCCTTTAAGGGGAAAGGGATAATTGAAAAAAGAAATATGACGTAAAAAATTCAAATGAGGATGGGAAAACTGTTTTCTTACAATCAAAAATAGATCAAGAATCAAGAATAAATTTTTAATGGAGGTCATCTTACCTATTAGTATTGAGACTATGGCATAAAATATGTTATTAAGTTATGGCAGTATAATGTCAGTGGTATAGCTCATGATAAATTTAAATGACATACTACTCTGAATTTAGCATGAATTTAAGCCATTTTAATATAAATCAGAAAAACATGGTAAAGATACCATAATTTCAGTTGCAGAATACCAAACTAGACTGCAGATTCTATAAAAAAAGGACTTCCTAATTCCTTTTCTCATTTCAAATCTATATAAAATGAAAGCCTTAGATATTTTTCCTGCCTTGTTCTAAAAGGAGATACAGAACTGAAAGCCACGTTCTGATTTCCATTTTATAGCAGTAATTATATCAAGAAATAAACTTCAAATAAGGAGGTGTGAGATTGTGGTAGCACATAAAAGGTGATCTGGGAAGGAAGCACTCCTGGGCAAGATGTCTTGGGGGAGAACAGTCCTTTTATGAGAGGTTCCACACAGATATGGCAGTTTTGGATGCATCACCTTAAAAATGCTGACATATGTTTGAAACGGAAGTTCACACAGGGATAAAATAGAAGTACTATCAAGAAAAATCTGCAGATCTGAATATTCCCTAGTCATATGAGGAGCTTTTACCGCTTCTGTGAGTATTGTACTTACAGTGCTGGAGTCCCAAAGGAAATGTAACAGAAATTTAGCAGCAGATATGACAAGTTGAGACTACAAGAAAAAATACAGTGATTTAAAATTATATTGCACAATGGTGGTGTCTACTTGTTTAAAGGCAAGAACACGATGGGTGACTTTGAGATTTTGGAAATTATGATTCCAGTCTTCTGAAGAGATGAGAAGTCATTGCTTCACACTGTCTGCATGTGGAGGCTCTTGTTAGTCAGTCCAAAATTGAAACATATATCCGGAACATTTATGGAAATTAAATCAATTCAAATTACAATTTAATTCATATAATGTTAAATCAAACCTTAAATCTTAAAATAAAACTGAGAGGTCTCCCATATGCGTGAAGACTAACAAGAGGGAACAAGAGTAAGCATTGATCATCTGTCTTTTTGAAGAAGTGGATCAGCCAATGGTTTATTAGTGATGGTACTTCATCTCACAGCCAGACTCACGTGAAATGCCATATGACCACTGATAACAAATAAGACAGCTAAGAGTGTTCCACCTTCTTTCAAGTTATGTTAATTATTCAAATAGCTGACATATCAGTTGACAATTAAATCAGATGTCTTGAATAAAGAGAACACCTAATGACCAGGATACCTACATTTTAACAGCCATAGAAACATACAAGACTTGAGTATAAGTATCCATAACCCATCTGCAAACCAAAAATTTGTAAGCAGGTTATGTTTGTACATATAGCAATTAAGTCCACTTAATGATATTCTTTACAGTGGATTTTCTGTATGCCAGAGATACTTTGCTCTGTAGAATCCTTTCCCCTTTATAAAGACTGTAAATGCTGCATGGCAATATTCAGAACAGAATATTAAAGATGCACTTACATATTGCTGTGTATCAAGGAATGCATACTTGCAAGGTTACATGACTAATCACGTCAGAACAGGCTTTTGTATTCCCACAGAATGCCTGTGACACATTCTGCACTACATCTGGGAGTGCCTTCCGAGGAGTTTTACATGCATTTCAATGGAGGCTTTGCAGCCTTCTGCTGTCTGGCACTATGAGACAGGTCTCGTCTGTACTGAGAGATGGAATTTTTTGGAATACACAAGAGGATAAAGGCCAGCGCAATCTCATTTTGTGGTATCTTCATCTGACTATTTTATTTCCATACTGCTATACTGTATGCATAAGACTATCTGGTTTTAATTGAAGGATAAATTCTTCAGTAAGCATGTAGCATACTAAGCACAGTCCAAGATAAAATAATATCTGATATCAAGAGTAACAACTGAGAAATACAGCATTATAAAAATTATAGATGACAAAGAGTTACAGACTGTCTATCCTCAGGTACAGTCAGCAAACAATTTGTTACGGGGATTAAATAATCAATATGAAAATAGATTTTATGGTATGTAAAAATATTCAAATAATTTCTTTGAAATTCTCTTATGTAGGGAGAGTTGAAAAAGAGTATGCATGGGGGAAAAAAAGAACTCTAAAAACTATGCTACAGTAAATATTTGGTAAAACCAATGTATGAAAAAAGGAAATATCTTTTAAACTAAAAATTTTTGATTCATCTAGTCATGTGAAAAACAAACCTCATGTATAAAATGACAATAAGGGGTCCACAATATTTACGCATGCTAAAAATCTTCTGAAATTTCTGGAAATGTTACTACAAAGAGTATTTCTATAAGAAACAGGATATGGCAAAACTAAGAATCAGTTCAAAAGGTTTTCAGTAATAGCAGGAGTGATTAAACATGTTAAAACAGGGTAGAATGAAGGAGTCATGACTCAAAGTTTGAGTGGGTGCCATCAGAGAACCTAGTGTCACATATTAGAAAACTGGACTCAGGATGCAGTATTTCTCTTTTTGCTTCAAGTGCTCCAAGAATGAGAGGCTGTTACTCTAGTTTGTGTTGGAGAACTTACCTTAGATTTTGTAGAATAGTTAGGTTAATTCACCTTTCAATTTCGGCTGTGAATGGAGTAGCTCCTAAGAGTTACTTTTTTGCTAATAGGTAAGTTCATATTTTAAGTTTTATTATGTGAAGTAACAGTGCTGGATCCCACATAATTCCTGTGTGACTTAATTCTTCCTACTGCAACCATGTGTGTCTGGGTGGTTGCAATTTTCATGTGTTCTGTGTCAAATGTCACAAAACTCTGTGGCAGAAGAAGTTTAATCTCACACAGAGGACAAGAAGGAACAAAAAGGGAGAGAAAATGATCTGCTGGGAAGGACAGGAAGAAAATCTTGTTTTATCTCATTTGACTTGAAAAGCAGGACTGACTTTGCAAAGAGACGACAGAGCGGGGCAAGGTCCTTAGACAAGGAACCCTTGGTTGAAGTGTAAGCAGCTCTAAAATTCATCAGGAAAATAAAGCAATTCTACTAGAAAGCTGAATGTCAGTGCCCAAGCTGTGAACCATTGCCAGGAGGTGGGGAGGAGATCAGATGCTGTGTAACTGAGAGGGTAAAAGTGGGCAAGGCTTCCCTGACCTTCTCTGTGCCAAATCCTTTCCCTCTCATGGTGTGTTTCTGACCATGCCCTGACTGCATTCTTACAAGAGTCCAGGGCCTACAGGGAGCCAGCTGGATTTTCCCCATGATTAAGCTTCAAGGCCAGCTAAGTAGGAAGGCAAGCCGGTTTATGTTTTCCCTCTTTCCTGCTACATTCTAGTCCCAATATTCGTATCACAGGTGCAGAGAGATTAAGACTGAAGGTGATCATTAAATCAACCACTCTGGATTTGTGTCTTAGATTTTTTAAATTTCCCAAGATATTTTAAGAGCCAAGAATTTGTTTGTACTCAACTGAAATGATATTTCAGAACAGCCACGGTGAAGAGATGGAGAAACCAAATTTCTTGAAGATTGTTCTAATAGAAACATTCTTACATTTTCCTGAAAAAGAAGTCCCTGAATTTCTCTAGCTTCAGATTTCAGCAATTTTTTCAAGTTGCTCCTTGCAGAACAGAAGCCAGACAGTACTTAATTTAGGCTGTGCTTTCTTCCTTTGAAGTGATACACTGAAAGTAGGTCTCCTTTCAGTCCTCTCTTCATTACTTAAACACATTCCTCTCCTTAAATATTTGCCTTTGAGTCATGGACCCCATTTGCGAGACACTTCTCTGTACTTTATAACTTCTAAATTCTATGTCTTGCTGCCTATTAAAACTCTTTCCTTAATTTTTCTAAATTCTGATATGTATAAATGATATATAGCTTTCTCTACTGTAGGTCTAGAGGCCATTTATTTAATATGAAAATTTTGGTTTGGGCAGGTAAAACCACTCTTTAAATATTGAAAAGTTTCTGTTCTGTCTGGTCCTTTCACATGAGTGATTGCAGATAGAAAGGTAAAAAATACAAAGTAGAATCTTCACCCTGCAAATAAAAGGAAACAGTCAATGTAAAGTTAAATCAAAGAACCATATAAATAAACGTAGCATTAAACAAAGAAAAAAGAGCAGTATATTAAAGCACATCTATTGACTACGGACTGTAAATTTTCTCCCAGCAGGCTTGCATAGATTCCTTGTCCTCCACAGAAAAGCTGAATATGTTCTAGGATTTAAGCCAGGTTTAAATATGGAAAAAAAATTGATAACAATTAAAAATTTATTACAAAATGGTTATGATATGAGAAAAATAATTCTGATGGGGAAAAAAGTAAATGCTAATGTATTAAGTTTCATAGTACTCTAAGAAGTGCTTTTAACTTAATTTTCAAGTCATTAATACAAGCCTCAATCTCAGCACTTTCCACAATCTTTTCCTGCTGCTACCTGAATTACCACGTAACCATTCTTCCAGGTGCGGCAAACAACCTCACGGCGTGAGAGCAGAAGTGGTAGCTGAGGTGGAGTCTCAGCTAGAGAGGTGTGAGATGGAGCCCCCAGAGATGCCAACAGCTGTCAGCATTCAAGGCAGGAGAGGGCTGTGAGCACGGGTCCAGCAGAAAATGGGAGATTTTCCTAAACAGAAACCTTTAGGCTCAAAGATTTTCAAGAGACACAAACTATGAAGAAAGGGATGACCATATCCTGACCTCATGAAAGAGCAAGCTATTGTCTTTCCAACTGGAAAAGTGGGAAGGGAAGAATAAGACACTAAATCAAAAAGAAGAAAGCATAGACAGAGGACAGCTACAAGATACTCTGTATGACTTTGAAAGAAATGACATGTCCTAAGAAACATGCTAGGTTTTGTTCTTTAAAAGAATTGAAAACAGAGCTGAAGAGAGGAAATTTACAATACCTGTGTTCTAAGAATGTTTGAAAGACATCAGCATCAAAGATGAATCCACAAGGTCAGCAGTAAGGTGCAAACCCAGGGATTTCAACCAAAGACAAATGGCACTTTTGGAAATGATTTTGAGATGGAAAGAGAGGACAACCAGAAGGCAACAAGCCTCAGTATTATGACCAGTTTGTTCACTGAAGTAGAGACATAGAGTGAGATAAAGACAACTGCATGTCATTGTAAAACATGCATATAAAGTTGAAATAAGATGGAAAAGGAAGTAGAAAATAAATTATGATAGTAAAATATCTGACTAAAGAACTGAAATTTACTTCCTGATTTAAATTCTCAGGAAATACTTTTTCATTCCAGAATAAAAAGAGTACATTCTTGGAAGTGTTTCAATTACATTGCCCTCAGGGGCCAGGGACACTGAACCTTGGCTTAAGCTGAGGAATTTTACTTTACATTGAGATGAGCACAGCTTCATTTGATCTGCATTTTCATGTGATAGTTATGTGGTGATCATCTCAAATGGAACTAAATTATCTTATAACATCTCATGTGACTGTTTAAATTTCTCTTACCCTCTAAAATTGCAATTTTCTCAGAGTAGCAAAAGCTAGGAAATTTCCAATTCTGAAACCTAGTTTTCTGGGGGTTTTTTTAATGAGGGAATTGTTGAAAGATTTATTGGAAATCGAAGTGGCTGTAGAACAAATTATGTTACCTATTGACACAATAAACAATTAGAAATCACCAAGAATACATAGAATCCATACAGTAAAAGGACTGAGGGATGAAATAGCATAGTTACTATAAGGGGCTTGTAATATCTCATTTCAAAGTCTTTGTGGTAACTTAAAATTGAAAGATAGTAGGAAAGACACAAATACAAGAGTTTTAGGGGAGATCTGGAGACCTACAAAACTTAAGGCATTGCTAACCATGCCAGGCTAAAAAGTATCTTTAAAAGACAGGCTTTTGAGATGGTCTCTTCCCTGATGACTTGTAAGAAATTAAGCAGCTATAGCACAAAGGAAAGGATGTCATTTTTATTCTAGTTCTATTTTTATTAATTTTTATCTATTTACAACTAGCTATTGCTGGTAACATGATTTTGAGGTACATGTAGAAATGGCTGTGCCTTTATTTTCATGTGGTTTTCTGCCATTACTTGTTTTGTTAACTTCATCATGTCTCTTAACCTCTCTGTTCCTGACCTGCTAAGTTGCACAGCACATATAAATGAGTTACTTATTGTTTCTATTGATCTGAAAGGAACAGCAAGTAATTGAGGGAGGTGAACATATACTATCTGGGCCATATTCAGGTTTCCTCCCACACTATCCCAACTTAAATTTACAAATCTGAAAATCGATGCCTGAGGACTAATACTTGCAAAGCCTTTTTTGTATTTCGGAAATATAAATAACTTCTCACTGAAACTGTAGATGTTACAGGAGGACTTAAAAATGTTGGACTATTCACAGGGAAAATCTTTTGAAAAGTTTTGAAATTATGCGATTTTCAAGGTAGAGGCAAACTTCTAAATTATCTTATGACTTGTAAATGAGACAGGTTCAGCAAAGGTGAGGTGTCCCCTCCAGTCACTCATTCATATTCATTTAATGTGCATAATACTGAATGAACTCTTGAAGACTAAGCCAAAAAATCTCAGCTTCACATGTTAATTGAGAATCAGTTTTTAGTTTAGGATGTGTAAATTAAATTGCATGGGATTTTTTGCTGTGGTAGGTACTTTTGTATACATTAATGAATGTGCTCTTCCTGTTCACCACAGCTCCTTATACCTCAATGTTGTGCCTTCTAGTAGATTTTCCTATCCATATCAGATGTCTTAAGAGTTATCTGTTTTCTATCAGAAACCTTGTTACCTCCTTTTCATTCCTCTCTTTCCCATCCCTCCAGTCTTCCAGAAGGACCCTAGTTCAGCTGCACTTTCAGCGAAGTCTCAGTGTGGGAAGGGCAAGCATGAGTTTCCAGGGAATTTCAGGGATCCTGATCCCAGCTGGAGGACCTCAAACCCATTTAAAAGAGTAACTAATGGCTGTTTGGATGAGCCTTTGTCATCCCACAAATTTGAGTGTTTCAGCATTTCGGTACAGGCAGAAGAACAAATGCAAAGTATCTTTCTCCCCACAATCCCAGACAAAAATTTCTGTTTCCAGCTGATTTTTGTAATGAACAAATCTGCTGTTGCAGCATCTGGAGGCATCCATGGTTACTACTCTTGACTGGTAAAGGGCCTGGGTGCTCTGGTGTATGTGGAGAGTGTGTGTTCTCCATAAATGATGTTATGAACATGAAAACTCCTCACAGTAATATCAGTAATATACAGTAATATCAGACAGTAATATCCATCTGGGTGCACACTGCTAGGTTTCTGTAGGTAAACAGTTAAAAGGTGCTAAATTGCTCTACAGACAGGAAACTTTTCACTATCTTTAAATGTATAATTTAGCACTGATAGTAGATGTACCGTAAACATTATAGAAATAGAAATAAAAATAGGGTTATAATGTTCCTAAGGTTCTTTTTTCTGAAAATGCAAAAGTTTTGTGGAAACAGCTGTTTAAACAAGAGTAATCCTAATTCACCATATTTATATACATATCTGTTTATACATTTATTATTTGTATATATTTATACTTAATAATTTATATATTCTAGGCAAATTTATATTTGCCCAGTAGAATATATTTCTATTATAAATTTTAATATATTGATTATACTGTACAAACCATACTTTAATATTTAATTTATAGACTTAATCTGCTATTGAATGTCAATGTGAAGTCAAATAATTTTCCAACTACTTTGATTTCCAGCAGAATATC
Source organism: Callaeas wilsoni (assembly GCA_013398955.1). Classification (NCBI taxonomy): domain Eukaryota; kingdom Metazoa; phylum Chordata; class Aves; order Passeriformes; family Callaeidae; genus Callaeas; species Callaeas wilsoni. The sequence goes on from VWPU01004886.1 coordinate 227,952, forward strand.
AAAATTCAGCTATTAATTCTCAGCATTGCTCCCTTTATTTTTGACCCTCACTATTTCTCATGTTCACCACTACAAGCTTACTGTCTCATATGGGCAAAAGTTCCCAACAGTTTTCCCTGGTTTTTTTGCTTGCTTTTCCCTCTCACCTTTTTTGCAGGGCTCTCATTTTCAAGGTTCCTTTGTTCAGTCCAGTCTCTCAAAATTTGCTACAGTGCTCTCTCCTATTATAAATATAAACTTAATCATTTCCATACCACAGCCAGGTGATTCATTAAGCTCATCATGATGGAATCCACAAGTATCTCTTTTCTTTCAATCTCCTTCTTAATCACTTTGTTTCTTTTAAATTATATTTTTTGCAATGCCTTAAATTTTTGTGTGTGTTGTGGTTTAACCCCAGCCACCAACCAAACCCTATGCAGCCTCTCACTCACTCCCTTGCCAGCAGAATCAGGGAGACAACTGGAAGGGTAAAAGCCAGAAAATTTGTGGGTTGAGATAAAGATAGGTTAACAGGGAAAGCAAAAGTCATGCACAAAAACAAAGAAAAACAAGAAATTCACTGCTTCCCGTGGGCAGGCAGGTGTTCAGCCATCTCCAGGAGAGCAGGGCCCCATCACATGTGCCCATGACCTGGGAACACAAACTCCATTGTTGCAAACATTCACCCCTTTCCTCCTTCTTCTCCACACTTTATAAACTGAACTTGATGCTATATGGCCTGGAATATCCCTGACTCAAGTGGTGAGTTGTGGTCACCTGTCCTGGCTGTCCCATGGCTCTCCCAGCCTCCTTGCCAGTGTGGCAGTACGTAAGGCAGAAAAAGCCTTGGCTCTGTGTAAGCCCTGCTCAGCAATAACAAAAACATCTCTATGCTACCATCACTGTGTTCAGCACAAATCCGAAACACAGCCTCATACTAGCCACTGTGAAGAAAATTAACTCTACCCCAGCCAAAACCTGCACAAGGTGTTTTAATATTTTCCTTTCTATTACCCTTTGTTTTCCATTCTCAAAACTTTGGTTTAACCTCCTTTTCATTGTCCAGTAAATTTTTATACCTATTTTTTTTCTTTATTTTAAATCTGCAAATCTTCAAAATCAAGTGATTGGTGTTTCAGTAATTGAGCATGGAAACCTCAGGACAAAATCCAGGCTGTAGTGTTTGCAAAAGCAGAGTTGTAAGATGCTATCACTTTATTGGTTCTTTGAAATAGTTAGGGCAGTACTTTGTTCATTGTAAACATCATTTTCATGCCCTGAACCTCTTTAGATATTGGAGAACAGATCTATGATATTTAAGTCTAGACTATAGAGACTATCATGGCAAAAGGAAATCTTTTGTTTCATACTGCTGCGCTGGAGTTTTTTCTGGAGGTGCTTTTTCAGAAGATTGCAAAGCCATTCATGATGTCACACAGCTCATCTTTATTAGAGGCAGCCACCAAGGAGAGTATATGAAGAATGGGAAGGATCAGGGCAAAACCCCACAATAAACATAGTGAGCAGGAGCCCGTGGGACCCAAACCATACACCTCTTGGTTGGCAACACCAAATGTAGAAATAGAAGGGAGAGAAGTAGAAATTGTCCATCTATAACTTCACAAATGAGTAATTGTGGACTACCTCAGAATACTTTGCATGTCAAAGTCACACGCCACTCTAACAAAGTGAACAGGAGATTTTTGGAGTAACTATTCTCTGAAGGCACTATTAAGTCTGTATTCCAGTATGGAGTACAACTTTCACAGAGGGAAAACTCTGGTGGGGATTATTACAACTACACAGCTGTAAATTGGCAGATAGATAAAGGTCACTCAGAAAAGTTAAACGATCCTCCTGCTCCAGTGCAGAACTAAATCACAGCAGTATCAAGTTGTTTTCTAATATAAAAACATGGTTTTTATTAGGCGTAGTACCATGAGACCACTTCAAAAATCCTTACTGGAAGTCACAAGTAAAACATGCACATGCTTTATGAACTAAATTTGAAGACTGGTAGTATTTCTCTAAATATTCATTCATTCATTCATTCATTCATTCATTCATTCATTCATTCATTCATTCTTGTTCTTTTCTGTGGGTTTTTTTCTGCTCATACAAATTTCTTAATCTTCTTCGAACTGATAATAAAATAAAGAAATAATTATTTGGTGCAAGGAATGATAGATTTTTCAAAGCAAGATGTTTCAAAACAGAGGTGTGGATCAAAAAAATAAAAAAGAAACAGGAGGTTGGAGAATATTTACATAAATTAGGGAGTCTTCAATTTAAAAGGCCTGATGGATTCATTTGATATTACCAAGGAAACTAGTTACAACTGTTAAGCCGTGCTTAAGACGTTCTACTCTTAGAAGGGCAGGAAGAAAGGGAAGGGGCAGGTAAATACAGCAGCTCTCTCTAAAGACCAGTAAGCGTGAGAGGAGGATGTTCTGGGCAAATCTGTTCCAGCCAGCCCACTTTCATTTTTGAAAGACACGAGATCATAAACTAACTCATCGGTAAGTATCTAACAAATAGCGAGACATTAAAAAGATGGTGTGGATCTGTCAAGAACAAATCATGTCAAAGTACTCTAATTTCTTTCTTTGACAAGGCAACTGACCGAGTGGATAAAAGAAACACTGAAATTGTTATACCTTGACATCAATAAAGCTTTTGACACTGTTCCACATGACATGTTCATAAGATTAGTGTTAACAACCTGGATGACAGAATGGATAGTACACCTATAAAATTTAATGCTGATATCAAGCTAGGAGTATTTGTGAGCTCTTCAGAGAACAGAATAAGAAATCAAAATTATCTTGGCGAAGTGAATAAATGGTGTAAATGGCAAAGATAAAAGGCAGTATCAGGAAGAGCAATTCTCTCAAATGATTCTGGTTTTAAAAGTAAGGAGAGCCCAAGAATGGACATGGGGCATCAAGATTTGCAATACATAAAATTACTCTAGTGACTTCTAATATTGTAAAAAATAGATGAATTATAGGGTTTTTTTGCTCCTAAGTGGTGATTACAAGTCGGGGGAGAAGAGCTTATTTTAAAGGAAGCATGTGTTAAATAATTATTTAGATTTTTAGGGAAAGTTTTCCAAGGGCAGTAGTCATCTTGCTGTGATGTGAGATTCTCTTCAGTGTTACTTTTAAGAAGTATGGTAGATAAATATCCAGTCGGGATGGTATAAGTACAGTTTATCGTGCACCTAAGAATGAGTGTGGACTGGATATTCTTGAGAGATCTCTCCTGGTTGTTTTATCATTTTTACTGTAAAATATAAATTTAGGTATTTTGCTAGGTAAGCGAACTGCTGAAAAGAGCCTGAATGGAGAAAAATATTTGTATATATCTATCACGTTTTGTAATTGTTAAGGTAGGAATAGAATGACAGCACCTTTTGCTTGCAATTTTTTTCTAATTGCACTTCAGACCAGAATCTGTGAATGCAGAAAAGAACAGTTTAACACATGGGAGGTTCAAATATGTATTGGAATATGTTGAAACTTGCAGAGTTTCACTTCTAATTCAGTTTTAGTTTATTGACTTTTTTTAGCCCTTATTGTTCCTGGTGATAACAACTTCTCATTTAAATAGATTCTCTGACATCCTCCATAATATACAGTATTAGAGAAGACATTATTTCACTGAAAAACTAAGACTGCAAGATTTTTATCTGGGAATGCATCCAGGTAGTTTGGGGAGGATTTTCCAGCACGTTATTGAGCTGTCTACATGTTTCTGTTCTAATGTTCCTCATTTTTGTCATGAACAGGGATGTGAGAGGTGAGAAGAATTAAGATAGAATTTGCAACAAAATGACTCAGATGAGTTTAAAAAAATTTACTTGTGGTCATTTTAGTCATAGAAATACAGAACAAATACTATTAGATACCAAGGATTTTTAAATGAGCAGACTTCTTTCTGGTTTCATCTCAATTATTTTGTGAAATCAAGCAAGACTTCCAAACAGGAAATTTAGGAATAAAACTAGCAAGAGCAGCGTAATTTTCTAAAGAAAAAAGTGCAAGGATTTCCTATGGACCAAGTCTATATGTTACTTTGACAACACTTCAGTTAACGTAATAAAAATATTTATATAAATGATACTCAGAAGTTAGCCCTTCTATTATGGTACTACAATAACTGTTTCCAATAATTCTGCAGTTGAAGTCATTTTCCATTTGAAAAAAGAAGAAATGTTTCAAAAGATTGTAACAAAAATAATGAATTTTCAAAAATGCCAGCATGAAATGTACATTCAAAATTCAATAGCATTCATAAATAATATTTATAATTTACTAGTCACGGAGAAACAATGGCCTTTGCAACTATAAACCTCTGGCTACACTGCAAAATGAAATCAAACCCCGCCACAGCTTACACCAACCACCTCACTAATAGATCCCAACATCTTGTTTAAGGCCAGGTGAGAGGGTTAACCAATGGCCCTGTGCTAACACAGTCATTGTGATTTTAAAGTCTAGGGTAGTGTTTTATTCACTGCACAATGCACTAACAGGACTTTGGATACCCATGAGCTTTATTAGCACTAGTTCACTATTGCCTGTACTGGACTGCCCTGGGTGATTTAATGTGTCCTTAATAAAAGATAATGGGAAAATAATGATTGTCACATAATACAGTTGGAAACAGAAGAAGATATTTTGGGTCTTTTTACAATTGAGAAAAAATTTCAGAGGTGAGGGTTACCCGATCTCAAGTGGGAAGTAGTTTTTCTGTAATCAAATACAGTAGACATAACTGATTCAGGATGATTTCTTCATTAAGAAATCATTTTAAAATATTGAAATAACTCTGAAGTGAATGCAACATTTTATAAAAACTTTGCTAGCTCTTGGAGAGATAAGAAGTTGCACCAACCAAAGAGGTTTAGCTCCAGAGACTGATATTGTTAAGTCTGTTCAACATAATGGTGTTTGCACACAAATATCCATGTATTAAAACAGATAGACATATCATACATAACCATGCATGTGTGAGTGTGTGAAAAGAAAACTAGATACAAGTTAATTCAGTTTCTTCAGAAATGTAAAGTTTTTCTCCCCATGTTTTTGAACTAGGACAAAGTAGTTCCTAATTTAGGTTTATCTAGAGGAATCCTATTTATATATAGTAATTGTATTAGAAAAAAAAATATCTTCTATGCAAGAGTCTACCCAAAAGAGCTCTAATTGACTTTTAACTTTAGGAAAAACTTGAATCACATGAATAATTCAATATTGAAATAATCAAAAGTTACAGGCAAAGTGTTCAGCAGTCCTCATTTGTCATTTCTCTTAGATAAGTGCAGCTTATAAGACTTTTTTAAGTAAGTGAGAAAACTTACTATGCTTCTGATTTTTTTTTTTTAAATCAGAGAATTAAATATTTACTTTACAACTCTGTACTTTCAACAATTACATGGACTTTCCTTACTAAATTTCTTGGAAGTTCTTGCATTTTAGATGGATGCTATTGCTGTCATATGAATACTTCTGTCAGATCCATCTATCTCCCATGGACATTTTTCCATTACACTCTCTGTCATCTCCTGTGTGATTAATATTCAAATGTAACCATACCCATTGCTGTGAATCTGTTTCTTGCCAAACACATAGAGCTCACTTGGGTTCCTGCGGGTTGTGACCTCTCAGCCATTTGTAAAACTAGTTCATTTCTTTACAATGATCACCATTTTTAAAAGTCAATAGTTACTAAAAAGTAGTGTCTACAATAGTAAGGATTTGTTTCTTTCCTTATAGAAAAAAAAAAAAAAACAAAAAAACAAAAAAAAACAAACCTCCAAAACAAAAAAAAACCCCACAACCCAAAAATCCAGCTAAACCCATCTGAAAAATCAACATCTGATAGTAATGTGATGCTTTATGTCAAAATACTTCACAAAATTTGAAATTAATGACCATCTCTTTTATATAATTTCTTTTTTTTTTTTTTCCAAAGGAGGAAACAGTCTTGGAGAGTTTCAGTGCCCTAAATCATAGAAAAATCACTCATTTGTTGCTCAAAGGGAAAAAATAAAACTCGATTCAACTGTATTACAGAAAATTGCACACCATGAAGCTTCACAGGTACTGAAAGGCAAGCTCATTAATAGAGCTCATGGGACTTGGAATTATTTCAATTAGTTGAAGAGCATCAAAATATTTTGATACTTCTCAATTTTAAAGGTGAGATGTAATGCTGATAAATAGTAGGATCCCAAATTACTTCAAGATCAGGAGAAAATTTGAAAAATATGCTTGTTTCAAAGGTGTAGCTAGATTCTTCCATTTTTATAACTACCCAGGTGCAGTAGTCTGCTCAGGAACTTCTGTCTTACACTCTAGAGCTGTCAACTATTACCAAATTTAAAAAGATAGGGAAAAAAATATTTAGAAAGGAATTATTAAGTGATTGTTAGCAAATAAGTAAAAGAGTGATATTAAAAACTTGCATATTTAAATCATCTTTACTTGCTAACACAAGCCTCATCCTTTTTTTGTGTGTTTTAGATTTTTTAAGTCATTTGAGCCATCTTAAAGTATTCATGTAAGAAAGCCTGGTGTTTTATCAGGAGAGGACAGAGTTCACATTCCTTTTCCTTCACCCCTGTGTGTCGCTCTTACTGTGTTGCCTTAAGACTTTGTGACATTTTAAGTAGAAGTATGCAAAAACAGGGAATAGTGTGCAAAACTGAGCGAAGTAGATTGCAATTGTTGTGGCATACATTCCTATGTGAGATCAGACAAACCTTCCCCCATCTACAAAAGTACCTTCTGAAGAAGTCAGGCTTGTAAGTCTCTGGTAAGTTGTAAGCACGAAGATTCAGCAAAACTGCAGTGATCAGAAGTCTTTAAGTCTTAGTAAAATCATTTCATTCTAAAAGATAAACAGCTAAACCAACTTTTCTTTCAAAATATAAGATTCTGATTGTTTACGTGCCCAGCCTGAGTTGCCCTTCTTTACAAGATCCATAGGCTGTAATGCCCAGAGCTGGAAGTTATTCACACTAAACAAACTGGAGAACCACAAGCAAGAGTGTCTTTCACCAACTTCCTTTAGTCATATTTAATTCTGGGGTAAATTAGGTTAATGATATTAAATCTAGCAAATAGATTTAATTCTGCTTGCAACACTAGCACTAGCATATTCTACTCTTGAAACTTTTGCTAAGAAAGAAAAATTAATCTATTTTTTTTTAAATAATAAGGTTTTTGAAGAAGTAAAATGGGAGTAAAGATCTGAGTATGAATATGCACTGGGGAAGCCCCATGGAATTTACAACTGCAGGGAGTGACAACAGGCACTAAATACAATGCCAGCTAAGCAGTGGCATTCACACCCTGATATACCAACACCACTCTATTTGGAGGGTAAACAGTGAGTCTCCTAAAGAAATCAATTAGAATTTTTCAGAGGCTGCTCAAGCATATGTGTTTTCTACTCCTCAAGTATACCCAAGTCCCATACCCATACTGTTGCATAACTGGCTGTTATTATAAGCTGTCTTTTGTCCCGGTCTATCCCTGAGTGCCAGTGCCCTGCCTAGCAGGCTGAAGATGGAGCATGCACAAGCACAAGGAGTAGTGAAGATTGAAAACCACTTTTGACCAGACCAGAAAACATTATTTCCAGAGTAGATTGGTGATTATGCTCCTGCACAATTGTAGGGAATATCTTCTCCTGCCCTTGGTTGCAGCTTTTAAGGAGGTAGGCTTAACTGGGCAATCAGCATCATGTGTGATGGCAAATTTCAGCCCTTAGGTGACAGAGTGGGTATGCCTTGGCCACCAAAAAAAGAACTTTTGGCTAATAATGGATTCATCACATGCATATATTTTGGCATTGGTTGTCTAACTACAGAACTGAATAGCCATTATATTTATGGAATACTGAATAATTTACTGAATCATCAGTATATGCCAGCAGTATAAGATAATGCCACGGATTTTTTTTTTTTAAGTAACAGCCAAACAGATATTAGTCATCATACTACAGGTCGTACTGTGAAAAACATCTTCCTATAGACTGGAACTGCTACTAGTGTTCATTCTGAATCTGGATAAGAATATTTGCATGTCTTAGAACAATTTTTTCAAAAGTACTTGTATACAGATTGCTTTCAGAGATATTTTTAGGATAATGGTTTTTTAATTATTTTAGTATTTTTAAATTATTTTAGGGTTTTGGAAAAGTAAGCAGTATGTATATTTGTATCTGATCTACATGATCAATTGCAAGTTGGGAAATATTATTTTGAACTTATAAGCATTCCTCAGGAGAGATAACAGTTATCAGAGAGTACAGCTCTTCTGATAATACAAAAATATTAAACTGCCATAGGTTAAAGTGCAATTTTTTTCACCTAAAACCCAGGGAAGCTGGCATTTCTTGTATGAAGAAATTGTAAACGTTATAAGATTCAGAATATCAAGGAATGACAATAATCATGTGAAATTGCCTCTTAACTCACTCTTCCCTATTTATGCGTCATCTGTGCACTAGATCTTTTTATCTGTACACTGAAGTGGGCTAATGTCTACATATTTTAGAGTTGGCTGCCACCTGCTGGGAGTCTGGCCTTGCTTCTTCTTTAAGGCAGATTGGAGGAGCTAGCGGAGGTTGGGTTTGTGGTGAAACTATATTAAGATGGGTAACATAAACTGTGAGTGCCTAAATGTAATAATTTAGGCATAACTGATTTGAAAACAGAAAGTACACGTCCCTGCCTGGTGAAATACATTTAAACGAAAGGAAAAGGCACCCTCTCGTCTGCCTGTCATTCATGGGAATATTATTCTCTACATCAGAAAAAAAAACCCCTGTTGAATCTGCTGAATAACATTCCTCTAAGGCATTGCAAAACATCCCAAGCCTCCTTTCCTTTTACCAGCATGAATATAAAATAATCTATTATTCAATACAATGTAACAGTTACGAAAGCTCTGCAGTATAATGACACTGCAAGAACCTCACCCAAGAGAGTCTGCCAGCTAATGAAGACAGGCATTATACATGTATTATAAAGGCCTACAGCTTTTTGGACAGTGATATCCAAAGCACCAGGGAAACTGTCACATGCTTGGCCCCTTGCAGAGTCATGGCCATAATCACTGACAAGAAATTCTTTTTTTTTACTGTTTGAAACCAGTTGCCAAATCCCCCTGCAGTATGCAATGGCAATGTGAGATCCAAAATGCCCAACTACTGTGGGATCTCTTTTCCACTCTGTTGTACAGTAAGAGGAGCAGAAATCTTAAACTATTTCCAAACCTATGTAATGCTAAACCCAGTTACCCTAGGCAGACAACTCTACCTCAGCACTGGCTGCTTCCAGTCTTCACTGTCACTATCACTGCCAGGAAATGTTCACTTTGTGCATTAAAGTTACTTGCAGTCAAATGTTTTACTTAGCCTGTTCTAGTAACCCTTCACAGGATGACATAACACCATCCTCAACAGAAAGGTGAAAATCTTGAACTATAGTCTTGGATTAAACCCAGGGCATAGGGAATGCTCTTAGTATGTGAAGATAGCCCTCAAAATTTAAATAAATCTTAGATTAAGTAATTGATTATCTGCTCAGTGAGGAGAAAGGCAGAACTTGAGAACTTTTTGTTGATTAATCAAAACTGATCCAGATCACAAAGTCTGAAAGTTCTTTATACTCTTAGAAGTAAAAATCTGGTTTCCAAGGGCCTAGATTATCTAAACTATAATTCCAAGTGTACTACTTTGCTCCAGCAGCAGCCCAGAGACACTGTAGGGGAAGATCTGTCTCTCTAGGAGACTTATCTAATACTACTTTTCTATGGTGTAGTGGGTTGACTTTGTCTGGATGTCAGGTACCCATCAAGCCACTCCCCTCCTCAGCTGGATATGGGGAGGAAAAAGTAATGAGAAGCTTATGAATCAAGACAAGGACAGGGAGATCATTCAGCAACTGCCATCACAAGTAAAACAGGCCCTAGTTGGAGAACTTGATTTTTTACCTGCCAAATCAGAGTAGCTTAATAATAAAATAAAAGCTAAATCTTAAAGCACCTTTCTTCCTTCCTCTCTTCTTCCCAGAATCATCTTCACTCCTTATTTTCTCTGCCTCCTGCCCCTCTATCCACCCTCAGCAGCAGGGGAATTGGGAATGGGAGCTGTGGTAAATTCATCAAAGGTTGTCTCCACAGCTTTTTCCTCCTCAGGGCTAGGACTCCTTGCACTCACCTACTGGTCCAGAATGGGAGCTCTCAGTCACCCATGAACATCTCTAACGTGAATCTTTCCCAGAACTATCTCTGTTCTGGAACCTGAAGTATCTCTTCCCACTCCTTCTGCACAGACCTTGGTTTTTCTGACAATTTTTTTTCCTGCCTTCTCAATTACGCTATCCCAGAGGTGCTACTACTGTTGCTGTTGGGCTCAACCTTGGCCAGTGGTGGGTCCGCCTTGGAGCCGGCTGGCATTGGCTCTGTCAGACATGGGGAAGCTTCCGGCAGCCTTTCCCAGACATCAACCCTGTAGCCTCCCTTCTACCGAAACCTTGCCATGCAAGCCCAATACATACAATCTGCCTGGGCACAGCAATATGTCCAAAAGGTATGTTTGACTACTTAGAAGAACTCTTCAATTTAAATTGTTTTGCGTGAGATTTAGTACACACAGAAGTTCTTCTAAAGTAATGTTGATAGTTAAAATGTAACTAGTAATTAGTGTGTAACTATTGTATACCTCCTTTACTAGATTCGCACAAGGAGTGAGAAGATATTTCTCTAGTTTTTTAGAAGCAAAAGTTATCTGATTGTGATTGACTTAAAAGACAGATGAGACTTGATGCTTTCAAGCATTGTTTTGGCTTATGTGTGACAAAGTTCCATAAAATTCGGATGCCTTGAACTACCAGGAACAGTGACACAACTTATTAGAACCATGAAAAGATATTCTGTATTTGTGCCAGTGAAATTTAGACAAGAAAAAGACCTAACTGGTTTTGTGTTTAAGCTTCATATCTCTAGTACAGTTCACCACTATATGTTTTCTGATTATGAAAACAAATGCGATGAGTCTATTGAAATAGGTTAGCCTAATTAGTCTTAGTGACTTTTTTTTAAAAGTACAAAAAATAAAAATTCCTTACATTACTATTAAAATACAACAGTTCAGTTCATAATTAAGGAAAGTGAGCATTAGTCAGCTCATGTTGGAGCAACACCTAGAGCTGAACACTCTAATTGCCCCTCCTACTGTTCGGTTCAAATCTAACAAGCTTCAAGCTGTTAGTACATACTTTGTGAGCAGATGAACACATCAGTCTGTGTCCTACCCCATGAGCCAACGGAGTGTATTATCATGTATAGCTGAGGAGGTATGAGTGTCACCGGCATGTCTTGCAGCTGACACGGCAGGCAGTGACCAGGCAGAAATCTCCTCATTGGCACTACACTGCCGTGGTCTGCACAGAAAGCAGAATCGTTGTCTTGTCAGGGTGTGGGCTGTGAAACAAAGCTGTCCTGCAGGAAAAGAAAACAAAACCAAAAAACCTATTCCTGTACTGCACAATGCAGATATGCCAAGTTAGTGAGAGCTCATGTCTTCCCCACCTTGCTAAAGGAAGTAGGCCATGCATAAGTAGACTTTTTCTGCTTACTATCTTCAGTTTTTCCTGTCCTTCTTTTCACTTTTATCCTCTTCCTCCATCTATCCTCTATCCCAAAGTTCACTTCAGAAACAGTAGTCCTGGGACCAAGGTGAATATTCTTGACTTCAGTCATCATTCTTTGCAGCATGTTACTAAGACTACCCTTCCAAGAGTGATATGGCACTGTATCAGCTCCCTTCAGCAGCCTTCCATTACAGTCTTTGTCATGTATCCTGAGATACATTTTTATCTGCTCCACAAAGATGGCATACATTAACTACATCTCCCTAGTGCAATATCACATAACACTGTTTTATTATGCTGCCAAGCAATTCTTATCAAAAAGAAAGAAAAAATATGAGAGAGAAAAAGAAAAAAAGAAAAAAGTTAGCAGTAAGAGTTGTCAGCTTAGTAGTTGTTATAGCTTCATTTTGCACTCAGAAGTTATAGATGCAGCTTTAGTCCAGAAAGAGATAATGTATCATCACATTTCATCTTAACATTAAATTTACAATTGCAATACTGTTTAAGCAAGTGTCCTCTCTTGCATCCTGATTTTTTGTTTTCTTTTTGTTAAATATGTCTGTGTTAAAATTTATGAGGAATGCTTAATCTATAAGATTTTCCAACCTTCCAAAATCAGATTGGTTACAGGGAAAATACTCATATGTAAAATAGCACCAACAGTATCATTAGAACTGCCATTAATTATTTATGTTCTTCACTCTGTAGGTGATTTATGTGTTAAATTTATATTAGAAAGACTTTTTTTCTTCAACATTTTTTGCAGATATTATTTTCCATACTTAAGGCATATCCACACTGCAGTGTAGAGCAGAAATTCCCACACTAGTTTCTGACAGCCTAGCAGCAGTATCAGAAGAGTAACTCCTAAGACAGTCTACCTTTCAGGCCATTATTAAAATAACATTATACTCTAATTATGTGTAAAAGCCTGCTACAGAGAGACATGCCTTCTGAGTTGTGATTGTAGTCACATCCAGGGACATAGCAGTGCTTGCTAAAAATTAAAGCAGCAATCTAGGACTGTAAACGAGCTTTAATTCAATGAATTTCTTACTTTATGAGCTTTTTCTTTTAACATCTAGGAAACACTATCTGAAATTATCATAGATCTCCTCTTCCAGTGTGATTTTGTGGCTCTTCTCTGCTTACCTTTTGTGTGCACAGCAAATTCTCTTGCAGTCAGTCAGCAAACGCATCTGAGAAATGAGGATATTTTTAGTAGAAGTAGGCAGAAGGTAATTGATTATTTTCACCTCTGCAGTCTTTGATTAAAGACAATGTGCTTAGGGGGGAAAGTCAACAATCATTCCTAAACATATACAAGCATTTAATTGTAGTAATTAATTTATCTATACAACTCAGTGTACTTTTAAAAAGCTTCTTGACTGAGAATGAATGCCTCATCAGTCTTAAATATAACAGCCTGAAAGAACAAATGAAGCCAGTAGAATAACAAATAGTACTGCAGAAACCTCAGGCACTTGCAGGAAACAAAAAGACATTTCCAACTCTATGCAGAACAAAATTATGAGGAATTTGAGAAATAAAGGCTGCCGAAGAAACATCAGTTGATAGAGCCACAAAAATTAAGTACATCCTTGCACACATTGCCACGTGGAAGAAATGAAAAAGCAGAGAAGCCTTGAGATTTAATTACGGAAACAATTTTGTTGGAGAGTTTGAAGAATTCACTAGTTATGGATCCCATTTTTATAAATGTCATGTTCCCCATCAGTTTATCTGTTCACTACAAACAAGAATTGCTGTCAGAATGTGAGTCAAAGGCAGCAGCTAATGAAAAACAAGCATCCAGAGAAAGGCAGTCAAGACAGATGAGCAGCAAAGGCAGATAAACAGCTTCAGAAGAATCAATGTAAAAATGGCTGTGCCATTAGCTGGGCAGGGCAGCCAAGCTTGAAAGGTTTACTCTTCCCAAAGATGACAGCCTAAATGCTGAAGGGAACCAAAGTTAAAACACATTATTCTCAGGAAACAGGAAAAGTGATCAGGTTATAGATTATCACCAGATGACCCCAACTGGAAATATCACATAGAGAAAACATTCTCAGCAAAAAGGTTTATGTTTTACCAGTGGATGTGGTACAAAAGTGAGGTATTGATGAGGCAGAGCTCTTGGAAAGACTCTTCTGGATAGACAGGGAACAGAAAGGACTATCTTGAGTAGAAACATGTTTCTGCCCATCTAAGAGAGGTCTTTTCCAAGTGATTTTTAATCAGCAGCTCAGGGATAAAGATACTCTCTCACAAACAACTCCACTTCAGCAGGGTTTACTGCACACCTTATGTCTCTTCTTTTCTTCATAGGAAGAAGAGAGAATTGTGGAGAACAAAAAGACAATGCAAATGACCTAAAAAATACAAAATTAGTGTTTTATTACCTAGTTTTATGCTTCCTCTAGCTCCTGAACACCACCAAACTCCTTGATATACACACTTTTAGTCAAGTGTGACAGGTAATATCCATGACATTAGTCGGATAACTACATCACATTTCCTGACATAATCAGAAATGCAATGATATAGAGCCAATATATTAGGGATCATAACTTAGATGTCAATCACATATGTGATGTGGCCATTTCTATTTTTTGCAGTTGTATGAAGTTGCTCGCATTTCTGAGAGAGACAATAGAACTCAAGTTCATCTAGAAGAGAATTCCAGGATTCTTCTGGTTTTTTTCAAAAATTAAATCTAAAATCATAGAATCATAGAGTCATTAAGGTTGCAAAAGACCTCCAATATCAACCAACTTTTAACCAAACACCACTGTGTCAACTAAACCTTAGCACTAAGTGTCACATCCAGTCATTTCTTGAACACTTCCAGGCATGGTGACTCCACCACTTTCCTGGGCAGTCCATTCCAATGCCTGACCATTTTTTCAGTGAAAAAATTCTTCCTAATGTCCAACCTGAAACTCCTCTGGTATAGCTTGAGGCCATTTCCTCTTGTTCTGTCACTTGTTACCTGGGACAAAAGGCCAACTCCCTCCTGGCTACAACCTATTTCATGTAGTTGTAGAGAGTGATAAGGTTGCCTCTGAGCCTTCTTCTCTGCAGGCTAAACAGAAGAGATAAGAAGACCTTCCAACTTTTTTTTACTTTTTTTTTCCTTTCCATGTGTAAGAATTTCAGTGAAGTGAATTGCAGGATATTTTCTAAATTTTTTTTTTGTAAGAAAGAGAATGATTGAGTGATTTTAGTTTGCATTACTGTAGATACCCGTGTATTTGCAGTCTTCTTTTTCTTTCTATTGATATAGGAGTTGTTAATATTTATAAATCTGTTGTAAATATCCAGAAAACTCTTAGGATTCTCTGAGGAGAAAGAGAAAAAGAAGTTTTCCACAAGAGGCAGAACTGCTGCTGCGAACAACTCACTGATATTATTTCCACAGCCTCCTGAAGAACAGCCAGTCCCAAGATGTATCCCATCACCTTATCCAAATGACATAGTTCCAGGTTGAGTGGATTGCTTCATATTTCCTTAAAACAATGTAGAAATTCAGTATTCCTGAATGTACAGTCTAGATTTTATTAATAATTCTATGAATAACTCAGCTCTATTTTTTTTCTTGTCCTATAGTCTTTCCCAGTAAAATGAAAATATTAATACATTGAAATTTTCATTTTTTTATGTCATCAGAGTTTAAATATAGACCTAATGGCCCTATGATTGCAGGCTACATTTGCTGAAACAGTATGTCAGAAGTTTACAAATGTGCTTGGCAAGAACAAGGAAGGTCTTCCTAGTGCAAAAATTCACATGAAGCTGGACAGCTAACACAGTTGATGGTGGAGCTCAGCATAACAGTGATGATGAAGATGAGGTGCATTAACCCATGTGAAGAGAAGTGTTAGAGCTCTGAAAGTACCTTTGAAGAGAATTGAGAACTTGTAGGCTCATATAAGACAGATGAGGTGCAGAAGGAGTTTTATCTGGTTTTGCTATATACAACAGGAGGAAAGATACTGCAGTTAGGAAAAAAGAGTCAATGCAAGGAGTAGCAGTTTTACTTCTGGCATTTCATGTGGGCTGATGGATGTTAATGAATGATGGAACAGGTTAAATGTTTTCCATTATTTCTTTAGAATTCTTTAGAATAAGGCAAAACAAAATAACCATATGTTTATATTTATATTTAATTTATATTTATATATATATATAAAATTCTGCAGTATAAAATGAGTTGTAAAGAAATTGTTACCTGATAACCAGAGAAAACAAGTATCAACACAGCAACATGTATCATGTAAATAAGCTTCAATTAGTAATTATATGGTACCTTTAAAAATATGACTTTTTTCTTGGGAAAATTACCATAGTTTGAAATGTTTTTCATATATATTATTTATATATTATTTCATAAAGTTTTTTTATTATTTACTTGTTCGGGATTTTAATTCATGCTTGAATTTTTGAAAAAAAATTCTGTAGATTACAAACTAGACTTTTTTTTTTTCAACACAGTTAATATTACAACACTGGGAAGTTTGCCCCCCACCTTATATTCTGAAAAATATTTGGTCCTTAAAAATTTCTGATTTAAGATTCTGTAATTATACTGTGAAAATGTTGCAAATATATGCTCTGCACAAAATTTTCCTCTATGCAGGTTGAAAGCAACACAAGAAAGCAACAAATAATTGTTATAAAGCTTTGGGAAAGGAGGACGCAAACATCCCTGACCTTGGCAGAGTTAGCCAGACCACAAAACAAATAACTAGAGACATCCTCGGACATGGAGAGCTGCCAGGTCCAATTAAGATGGGTCCCAGCCGTGAGTAGTCACTAATAAAATGATTTGGGAGTAAGCAAAGCTCTGAGTCCCCTTAGACGATAGGAATGCTGAGAAAGTTGAGAGTGTCTTTTATTTATGTCTGTTGTTGTTATTAAGAATAATCTTACAGTAGGTTATAGGAATGTCAATAGTGTTTGTGCTAACAATAAGGTTTTACAGAGGGGCGTTTCTGAGCAGAGGTACTGCCTGGATGCAGTTCAGAGAAAATCTAAGGCTCATGGGGGGATGCATTTTGCCTGAAAAAACACCTCTGAGTTTGAACAGAAACATGGATTTTCCCTGTGTTAAACACTGGGAAAATTATATAAAATTATTTTTGAGGGCTCTGAGGAGAGTGAAATGGAGTTATCAAACTATGAATCCAAGACTGAATAGCCGGTGTGAAATGCTAGAGTTTCTACATGTGAAAAACCACAGTGCCATAAGTCAGCTGTGGCTCGATTGGCTTCAAATGAGGAAAACTGCCTGCTGGGAGAAGTGCTTGGCTTTATGGTGTACAAGCTATAGTGAGATGCACCTTATGGGGGGTTTCTTTCTGCAAATCTAGATGCACTAGGTGTTAAAATTACTGAAACTCATGTGTTGGTTTCTTTAATATTACGAGAATGATACTGAAGTCTGCTGAGGCGCTTACTCACTCTGTAAATGTGCAGATGGTGAAATAATGAACCCAAGCTATGATCTTGTGCCTTCAGAGAAGTTTGCTCGTTTCAGTACATTTTCCATACTTTAAGCAATAAGACTAGAAGTTCTGCTCTGTAGATGCTTCCTTTCATGGCACCCCTTAGTTTCTATACTTCTGAGCAACGCCAAGACAAAGTCAAACTACAGCTGGACTCTTGTCTTTATGGGTAACGCAGCAATCACCTGACTCCACTGCCTGCTAACAGTTACAGAATGCACATTTTTATTCCTGAAATCTGGTGAAATTATCAACCAGTAAAGAATTTGAGTGACTGTAAATCTCTTACATGGTGAGATTGGGAGAAATACAAATTTAAATTTCCATCTCTTTCACTTTCAAACTGCCACTCAACTAAATAGTAAGCATTAAGTACTTGGCTAAAGCAGCATCCAATTTTTGGCAGCTGTGAAGGAGATGAAGCCAGAAGACAAGGGCTGCTCCTGAAGTGAGAATCAGCAGCTGATAACATAAATTACTGCCATCATATTTGGGTATGAGTAATCTGAGTAGACAGAATCAACTCTTGTTGGAAAGCTCTAATCCCAAAAAGAAGGAATCAATTCACCAAATATGTGTGACAAGTGTCTGAAAGACTAGAATTAGGCTCATGTTATATAATTCTTGTATTCCATAGTCTGTTAGTATTTTTTAACCTAGTAAAAAGATTAATAAGACAAAAAAAGACTAACTACACTAGAGATTTTTGTAGGTTTGTTTTTATTTTATTTTATTTTACTTGCAAGATCATTCTTTCTAAGTTTTGAGCACAGCATATTGCTCTTCATGTAAAGGAATAAAATTTTTAAAAAATTTCTGTTCTTTACCAGAGGTAAATTAAGGTATTCTATACATGAAATACACTTCTTTTTGTGCACCGCTTTACTAAAAGTTGATTGTGTTTCTCAAAATAGATTCTCACTGCCTGTAGTTTGGGGCTGAATTCTGCTGGAGCTTTAAATTTTGCCACACTAAAATAGTTCTGAACTATATAGTTCTGAACTATATAGTTCTGAACTACATCTAGTCCCTTTCCACCCCTCTATACTACTTCTGAATATTATAAGAAATAAGGGAAATAACTTCATAAATGCAGTTATGAAACAGGTACTAACAGGTTTTAAGTATTTCAGCTGCTACCTAACTGTAAAAGGTTATCTCTTCCTGAGACGGGGATATTGGATGTGTGTCTATCAGCTTTATATTGATGACTACCCATGATCCATGTGCTGGTGCTATATTTTTGAAAGTTGTCCAAAAGTGATGCTGGCTTGTGTAAAGCAAAAAAAAACCTCTTGAGAATAGCAGAAAAGTCATGGGAAATCTGTAAGGGGTTGGAAGGTCAGATGTAATTCTGCCTGCTTCCAGCTGGCCTCCCACTGTGCAGCCTGCTGTGAGAAAAGTTCCAAGAAGAATGGAGTTTGGGAGAAAACAGAGCACTGTATGTGTAGTACACACAAGTCTTGCTGTGCATATTTAATGCTTCGGACTGGAACACAGATAGCAAACAGCTGGCCATAAGGAGCAACCAATATTTGGTATCTGACTTGCAAAAACTAATGGACCAAAAATGTCAGCATAAAGTCATTGTCCTACCCTGTACACAAACATTGTGATGCTGATTTCTTAATAACACAATACTCAATTTTCTTATGGTGTGTGTTTGGGAAGTGAATAAAATGCTTTATTCCTTTAGACCCTTTAAAATCCTTTAGACCCCACAACCCCTGAGAAGAAATATAAAGCACTAAAATGGTTTCGTTTGGTGAAGAACTGTTACCCCTGAAGCTTTATCCTTGTTACTTGAAAAGGCTTCTATAAAAGAGGTTAAAAAAGGTCTTCAGTGTTATTTTCATCTTTTGTTTGAAGATATAATTTGCTAAATATACAAAAGACTGCTCAAATTTCTTGCATTCGAGCGTATCTGGCTCATTTTAGATTGTAACTTGTTAGAAGCACTAGTTTCTTTTAATATTTTATCAGAAATACTGTGCAAAACAATATTTAACCACTGTTTTGAAAATGCTATTGCTTACACAAGAATCTAGTGTCCATTTTTAAGCAGACATTAATTTGAAACCCGAAGGTTTTATTTGCTAAGTGTATTGTTTCTATAAAAGATAAATAACTCTGAAGTTGAGAAACAGTAAATATTCTTTTACCAAGTTCATTTTAGCATCAAGTTGTTAAAATACACTTTATTCTCAGAGACTATAGTGATTTCTAACAAGAGTATTTTCCTTTCTGTCTGTGGTGTCTGGTTAGGCAGCTCCCTAGCGTGACAAGATGATATGACAAGGAAAAATGAAGTACAGACTGTTTTTCACGAATTGGTTTAGTTTTTCTTCTGAAAGTTTCTTGAGCTACAGAAACTTCAGAGAAGCAGGATGAAGTCAGATCATTTTTGCTGTCTATCTTGTGATTAATTGGACAGAAAATTAGGAAATTAAATTAAACTTATGCTTGTCTAAAACTTAGGAGTCCTTGTAACTCAACAGCGAGCTAAGGGAAGGAAATACTAACTAGCACTTCCATAGAAATTTGTAAGGATGTGAGAAATGGGTGACAATGTGATAAATGATTTTCTGATTCTTAGGCAAAAATAACACTGTAATAAAGAAATAAGTCTGCATTTTATACATATATGTATATATATGCACATATATATATATATACACACACAGAGTATCACTGGTTGGGGAACATTAATATTCCGTTTGTTTCATGTTTTAAAGTCTATAAAGGAAATTGTTTTTCTTGGATTACTCTGACAAATGTATAGCATTCCATAATGCAATTAATGAAATAACTTTCTACCATGAAGCCAAAGACATGCCATGTGTCTCCTAATGTTGCATTCTCATTAATTTATTTCAACTTTCACTTTTTCTCCTCTATCCCGTTTGCTGTTCAGATGGGTATCAGTGAAGTACTCCTTTTTAAATTTTTTTTTAAAGTCTGTTTTTTGCTCTTATCTTAACATGGCCTGTGTATATATCCTTCAAATTAAATTTTAGCGTTTGCAGTTACAATGTGTGGTGATACTGGCGAGAGAATATATTCCTCATTATCAAATATGGTTTTCTCAGCACTCAAAATCCAGCTGTGCACATGCTGTGAACTACCCAGAAAACATCATGCCCAAGACCTGTGAACTTAATGAATAATCCTCTTTCATCTCGTGTGCTGTCAAATAATAAAAGTCCCCTAGGCATTATGAGTCTTTGGGCACAGTATGATGCTGCAGTCCTAGAAAATATAAGGCATTTTTCTTCTGTCACTAACTACCCACCTGGGTATTATCTGAATATTATGATGACCTAGGAGATTCCAAGTCATGCCACACTGACTACGTATCTGACAGAAGACTAGCAGCAGTTAAATTTTCTTAGGAAAGAAAACAACCAAACAAACTAAAAGTAGTAAACCTATGTTTCATTTTATAGACAAAGCTGTTGAAAGAACAGTACAGTCTTTGTAAAATATATCAGTGTACACGTGTGTTTTAAGACCAAGCTTACAGCTAAACATCATTCAGAAACTTATGAGTTCTATAATTAAGTGTCACTCAAAGGTGACTCTTCCAGGACTGAAAAGGAGAGACACTTAATTAGAATAATTAAAATCTCCTTGACTTTAATGTATTGTTAGCTTTCTAAGAAAGAAGGAGGATTTGGTAGAGGGGCTTACATGTACTATTTTAAGTCTGCTCAAGGCTTTTTTGCAACTTCAGAAGTGTTATAATGTGTTCAGAATAGAAGGCTTTATAATTGCTTCAAAACCTGGTTAGGTTCTAGTTTTGGTCGACTTAAAATTATTGGTTAATTCTGTTCTAGTGCGGATTGTGGTCATGTGGGGGTTTTTTTCTCTTCTTTCTTTCCTCTTTCATGTAAGCATACTTTCCAATGACATGTTGAAAGTTCAAGCCCAAATAAGACAGAAATTAGTGTTTCCACTCTATGCACCAAGCTTTAAATACTAAAAAGCTAGTGTTGAGAATTAAAAGATTCGCAGGCGTTAGAAGATGGGCTGCTGAGCAAGGCATTAGCCGGGACTTTGAGAAGTGTATTGCTGGAATCCTGCCACTCGATGGCACTCTGTTCTGCTGTTTGCTCGAGGCTCATGTCCGCTCAGCTCCTGACACTGCTCCAAGCCAGCGACAACGCACAAGCCACTTTGAAGTGTCTGCAAAATGTAAGGACCGTGGGGAGAGGAGATGTGCTTGGGAGGGTACGAAAGGGTTTCCTTTTCGCTCTTTCCCCCGCCCCCGTGCGAAGAGTCAGGAGTTGTTACTGATTCATTCTGTGGTATGGAACTATTCTGCCCCCGCTCCAAGCTAAATCAAAAGTATAGTTCTCCCTTCTTAAGAGTCAAAATTTTTCTTTTGTTTTTGCTTGTGACAGATTGACCGCTGCCAGCCGGAGGAGGTGAGACTTGCACATGTTCTGCTGTCTCTTAGGTTTTAGAGACTTAAGTGACTTTCCATCTAGAAGATGGAAGGTCACTTAAACTTACTGCTACACTCTTACTACTAGAGCAAATGCTTAAGCATCAAAACAAACATGAAGACAGATCTCAAGAATTTCTACTTCTGAAGGAATTTGAGCATCTATTCTTAGATAACAGTCCCTGTAAACAAATATTCACTTGGATTTTAACCTACTTAATTAACCCAGTCTCATCAAGAGAGGACAGTTGTGCAGGGAAACAGGAGGGGGGGAAGCAGGGGGGAGGATGGGGCACAATGGCACAGGATGGGACTAATAGCTCCCAGATGACAGTAGTAGTAGTAGTAGTAGTATATTTTTATTTTTATTTTTATTTTTATTTTTATTTTTATTTTTATTTTTTTTTTTATTTTTATTTTTTTTAATTTTTGTTATTTTAAGCTTTCACACTTCAATCCCACATCCAGTAATTCAATAAAAGCATTGAGCCTTTATTAAGGAATCGTAACCTAGAGCTTTATAAGTATTTGCTTTAGAACTGATACTAATTCTTTTTTCTGGTAACCTCTGTTTCTTTATGAATTACTATAAACTTGTCAGTCAAGAAATATTGACTCTTCTGATGTTTTTCTTTTTCCCAGGTCTTAGTGGAATAGAATGTACGTAATACCATCAGATCAGAATAATGTATGATATAAGTTGGTGTGACTTGCCAAGCTAAATGGGGTTATGTTATTTTGCCTTTTTAAGCTTTTAAAGCTAGTGAACAAATTGCTGTTTTTCAAGTAAATGAGTTTTTGTGGCCCTTCTGCAGTGAGTCTCAACTGCAAGTTCCATGAATAGTAATATGCAGGACCATCTTGGAAGCATTTTTTTCCTGCTAATACAGTGAAGTTATATGTTTGTAACTGCTGAAAGTGATGCTGAAACACAAGTCATTAGAAATAAGTCTTTTTATTGATCTTTTGGACTATATATATTTATGTATCTGATTTACCAGCTGCAGTGTCCTAGGTATTTATTTATGTGTGAAATTTCCTAAGAGTGAGGTTTGTAGTAATATGTGCAGACATTTCTCATTTGTAAAAACATGCCTACATGCCTGGTAGATATTATGCAAATTATAAATTTAAATAATCACTGTCAAAAAGAACTCTGTTCTTTATGGCAGCTTGGATATGGCCGTACGATCTTACAGAAGTGCACTAAAACAGTTTAGTAAGTGACTTCCAGGACTGTGCTACTACTGAGTTGTGGCAGTTCATTCTGGATGCTCCTAAGATCACCCAGCCTGCAAAATGTGGCACATTAGCTCAGTGTCCTGCTGCTGTATTTAAGAGCAGGAGGTGGCAAAGAGCATGTATGTAGTAGTTACTTGGGCTTACAAGGTTACCTCATCGCTACCCCTGTTTGCGCAACTTGACCTGGAAGGCGTTCAGTTGTGCACTCAGGTCTGAATCACAGAGAATTCTGTATCATTCAATGGTTAAATCCAAGCCTTGAGACTCATGATAACTACAAAAACTGGTTTATTTGGGCCAACGAAAGATTATGAAGTCTGAAGTTTAACTTGAGGACAAGGGGGCAAGAAGAATGGTCATTTCTCATCTTGTCAGCATGCTAAGATGACAGTGATGACAGATGATTTCCAGACATCTTCTGGTACAACTTCACAAGAATACCTTTTCAATACTATCTCTTTTTAACTATAGCTGAGGGAATATGTGTTCAAACATCACTTAAAATTCAGCTGAACCTTGACTGACAGAGCTGTTCTGGAAAAACTTTGGTGTGGCACCATCTGTGCTTTGCCAAAGAAATGTAGTTCTAGAATTCTTTGTGGAAGAAACAATATCTGCATTTGGTAGATCATTTAATAGCACTCACCTTTAACTTTTTAGAGTCAGTCTCAGAAGGATTTTAGAATTCAGGATTTTAATAATCAGATAATACTGGAAGAAACAGTCATGAGCACTGTTGCTCTCAGATTATTAAACTCAGGAAAGTAATCTTGGCACTGAGAGCAATAGAAGTTTCATACAAGCATGAAAGCACCAATTTCACTTTGGACATTTAATTTCTCCTCAGACTGCTTTTTTCCTTTATTTTTCTTGATCTAGAGCACTTGATTTATAGTTTACTGGTTAGACAAAAGTAGTTCTCATGGTGGTTTTTTAAAGTGTGGTTGGGTTTTTTGTTGTTTTTGTTTTCTAATCCAGTACCTAACATGAATGGGAATGCCTCAGACTGCCACTGTGTAATGGACAGTGTATAATAGGCATGTGCTCTGACACTTAAAGGGAGTAAGCCTGCAAAGATTTGGGAGATGATAATTAGCCATTTAACTACAACAGATGAGAAAAAAATACTTCTGTTTAGTTATAAATTTTATTTCCAGCTTGTCCTACTGAAAGACTAGGGAAAAAAAGCAATAAAAACCGTGTTTCCATCTTGCCCATCAAAGCAGGTACATGATGATCAGAGCTTTAGGAGAAGAGAAATGCAGTTTCAATTTAAAATTAGTATATCTTGAATCATGAAGTTATGTTGCCATAACAGCCAACTTCCTTTTACATGGAGGAACTAATCTTTACCTGCTGATCCAGCAGAGATACTTGTCACCTTCATATTATGAGATGATTCAATACATGAATAGTCTTGTATCATGACCATAGTAGGGCTAACCAAAATGTAAGTTAGTACTGATAAATTATGAGCAACACTACATGTTACATAATGTCTTACATTCAAAAAGAAAAAATGTGTTCAGATTAACAGCAAAATTATGGATTCAAGCGGTAAACAAACATGATTCTGTTACACCCTTTGGCAACTGAGCCAAAGTGATATTGTCAGCTCTGCCTTGCATGCCCCAAGTCACATGCTGTTTGTGAGTCATTTCATTTCTACAACTGCCTCTATTGTTCTGCAGAGCACAACTGTATGAAGGCATGTCAACTGAAAAGCGAGAAACAGCTATTGCATTGTTAGATGGAAAAAATAAATTTATAAGTAATGCATGCTTCTATCATCTCTCTCTAATGACTGTGAAACTGTTCTTGGTAAGAGATACTTCCCTTGTTTCTTGTGAAGACGGTAAATAAACCCTACATTTTTTACTTTAGTTATGACTATTCCTATTTTAACTTGTTTTCACTTAGTGGTTACTTCAGGTAGAGCAGTTCTTAAGGGAAGGGAGGTGGACTGTGATTACATCTGAATGACTAGCAGCTTGTGTCTTCCCTTGAAAACACTACTAATGCAATGAAATAATCAATTGACTATATAAAAGAGGAGTTTCTTGCCTAGTAATTGTGGTACTGGAAAGGAAGAATCACATTCCTGCTTTGCTTTCTACTAGCTGCTCTAAGGTTTTGGCCAAAACCAAGAAGCTTGTGGAAGTGAGGCAGAAGCTGAGAAGAATTTGGTTCAGAATTTATGAAAGATATATTTTTCTAAAGAATTTGCCAGAACAGTATCAATTGCTTGCTTACTTGTTATTTATCACTTGCAGAAATGCTCATTTTGGTTAAATGTAACTGGTGGTAGTTGACTGCCAAAATATGGTTAGGTTGCTGTTCAAATAACAAATCTGCCTACTCAGTTATCTAAAGGAGAACAGTATCAGTATTGTCAATGCTAGCATATGAGAGATGCTAAGCTGTCATACCTTTTGCAATGGTGATTTTTTTTACAATAGCTGTAGGTAAACGCTTTAAAAAGGGAAGTTGTAAAAATGACCTCTGAGTGATTAAAAGTAATGCTACTCATAAAAGACTTACAGCAGCCGGAATCTATTTCTGGGAGCTGGAGTGTCAGGTACTGTCTAATATTTACTCCAGTTATTGTTATCTGTCAGGTGTCAGTAGGTGTCTTAGAAATGCTCTCTGTGTCCTGACACAGCAAGCAGTGATTGCAGAGTGCTGGGTGTCATTTTTGCTTTCCATTACACACAGGACTGAATGATTTAAGCTGTCGTATGGAAATACAGATAAGGAGCCACAGTAGGGCAGGGCATAAGGCTAAAGGCATCTTGATTTGGTTCTTAAACCATGTTTAAGAGGTTTTTCAATACTTTTTTCAATACATTTTAAGAGGCCATTTCAATACTTCAGCATATCTTTTTTCTTATAATGATGTGTAGCCTATCCCAGTATGTTTGATGCTTTTTGTTAATGCTTGCATCAAAGATTTTTTTCATCTAATTTTCTTAAGTCATTTTCCAAGGTGTTTAATAACATAGATTAAAGTGGCTAATATTCTTAATGCCTTCTCATAACTTACTGGTAGATATGTATTTAAAGTTGGAAAAAAGTGCTGCCCCAAATGGAATTTAACAATTTTGAGTAAAACAACCATCTATTTCTTATATCTTGCATGGTTGACACTTGAGAAGGAAAGAATACTAACATAAAGATGAAGCATAAAAATATTTTGTGTTGGAATATTCTGTGTTACTAAGTCCTGAAGATCTGGGGCGTATTAAATTGCACTCCAATATGCATGTTTGGCATATCCAATATAATTATTAATTTTTATTCTTGAATTGCTAATGAAAGTGATATACGATAGATATTTGGCAGGATGTGTACAATAAGGTTTAAAACTAATAAAAAACAAGCAAATATCAACAGCCTAATCTTCTCAAAAATTATTCCTGAACAGGCTTTTTTGATTTCTCTTCCAAAGAATCTCCTTTCCTACTCCATGGTTTCATTTTTGCTGTACCTGTAAGAACTCAGAATAGCTATCTTAAAATCTTTTTGCCTTAAATCTTGCTGGCAAGGAAGCTGAACTGTAAGACTAACATCATTAATTACCATTATTCTAATCTGTGTTAACTTTTTTTTAAAATTTGAAAATATAGAGTCTTTCAGGATAGGTGGCAAGGTGTTAAATCTCAAAGAAAGTGTCATATGTTTGATGATCTCTGTGGGATCACAGAGGTTGTAAACTGATTAGACTGCAAGATCTTCTTGAGCAAGAGCAGATAGAATACAGTGTCCTGGGATAAAACAAGTTCTTTCTCCTCCAGCATGTAATCAAAGTGGTTTTTTTGTATTTGAAAACTGTGTAGCAACTTCATATTTCTCCTCTACTTCAGAATCCTGGCACGTAAACCTAACTGTGTGTGATGATATGTTTCCACTTTGTTTCTGACACTTGAAAACAGTTGTGGAAAAACTACTGAAAATATAGGCAGGAGGTGGACATGCAAATACTATCTGGTAGGAACAACTCCCTTGGGAATGTGAAGCGCTGTACAGAGTTATGTGAAAATAAATTTGGAATAAAAAGCAGAGCAAGTAACAATGCGGCCGAATGGATAAAGTCCAGATGTTCATTTGCAACACAACTCTCTGAGTAAATTATAATTAGAATATGCAGGCCAAATACATGACGAATAAAACTTATTACAGTCCTTGTCACTAAATAAAAAGTATTTCCTTTCTAAACATCCACTTATGTTCTTTATCTTGCTTGTTTCATCTATTTTCTTGGTCTTGCAAGCTGTGAAATTGCATGTTGTCATGTTACCATGGCATCCACCATAGAGCACCTGAAGCTGTAGCTTTTAAAAGATAAATAGATAATAATTCGTCTGTGCACTCTTGTGACTCATTGAATTCTGAGGTCAATAAATAATTAAGGAGGGGAGAGAGAGAGGGGAAGGGGGAGATGGAAGAAATGCCAGACCTGCTACTTCTAGTCCCCAGCCTGGTTTCTTAGTATATGAAAGCAATCTAAGCTTTCTTTTAGTTTTCTTTCTCTGAGTTTCTTTTTCTTTCACTAAGGATAGATTAGTAAAAAACAGTTTGGCAAAAAACATGAAGACAGCTGTTGAAAATATGATGGAAGTTATAGATACAGCCTCCTTCATGTAGGGTATGTACCTAGGAGCAATGTTCAGTAATACAGCACTGTATTTAGGTTGCACTTTGTAGCTAAAAAACAGGTAATGTTTGCTAATAAATCAAGTGGTAAATCTGAAGCTTTTTTTTTTTAAATCTACAGTTATATTAGCAACCTGATGGTGGTGGGGAGGGCACTGTGTGGAACATATCTGCTTCAATAAAACCCTAAGTGTCCTATGTGGTATGGTTATGGAGCAGTTCTGAAGTATGGTCTTGGAATCTTAGGAAAAGTTAAAGTGGAAGTGACGTCTGGAGCTATCGGCTAAAGCTCCTTTTAAAGAAAAGCTAATTCTAGAGGTAGATCAAGTTTTTTCACTTGTCTTGCAAGTCTTCAGATATGGAAAATCCAAACTTCTCTGGACCCTTGCTTTGGTGCTTAACTACTTTCATTATTTATACGATTTTCTTTATATCCACTATAATTGCTCTTGCTGTTACTCACCACTGTCACTTTGACCTTTTGCTCTACTTGTCTGAGCAATGTTCAATTTCCTCTATATCTCTCCTCATAGAGTGCAACCAGTTTCTCCTTAACCATCTCTTTTCTAGCCTCAACAAGCTCCGTTCCCTCAGCCACTCCTCAGCAGTGCCAGGTGGAGGGGAATGCCCCATTCCCTTAGTCCAGTGACGGTTCTCTCATTGCAGCCTGGTGAGCACAGTCATTATACTGCCGAACCCAGCTCACTTGCTCTGGGATCTCTGGGGGTTTTTTTGACTGCTTGTTTGCATCTTGCCTCTTAAAGAATGTCCCCTCAGTGTATTAAAAACAAAAAACAAAACCAAACCAAAAACAAAAACAAACAACAACAACAAAAAACACATTAAAACCCTCCCAAAAAACCTAAAAGAACCCCAAAGAAAACACGCCATCATCTGTTACACGATTTTCAGTCTTTGCATTGTCTGCACATTGTGCGAATTTTTATATTTTTTTTCTTACTACTGCTTGGAATACTGTTAGAGCATACTAAAACATTATTGCTTTACTATTTAAAATTAGTTTTAATGCATTAATTACACAGAACATAAAATCCTAAAATTAGTTATTCTTCTATGGCTTAATTCAGTTAGTTCCCTCAGCCCCTAGAATGACTGTGAAAAGAATGTGTTTAAGATTTTATATATATATTCTTAAAATGCACTCAAGCCAAAACTCATCACAAAAAAAGCTGGAGAGATGGCAACTTAAAGCAAGTAAACTAGGTCATAATAGTTTGCAAATATCTGAAAAGCTTTATACAATGATGGTAAACCTAGACTTCTAAACAAGGCCAAAAAAAGCATCAGGATATGAACAAAAGGAAGATAGTCCCAAATTAGGGAGAGGAGAGGAGAGGAGAGGAGAGGAGAGGAGAGGAGAGGAGAGGAGAGGAGAGGAGAGGAGAGGAGAGGAGGGGAGAGGAGAGGGGGGGAGAGGAGAGGAGAGGAGGGGAGGGGNAGAAAAGAAAAGAAAAGAAAAGAAAAGAAAAGAAAAGAAAAGAAAAGAAAAGAAAAGAAAAGAAAAGAAAAGAAAAGAAAAGAAAAGAAAAGAAAAGAAAAGAAAAGAAAAGAAAAGAAAAGAAAAGAAAAGAAAAGAAAAGAAAAGAAAAGAAAAGAAAAGAAAAGAAAAGAAAAGAAAAGAAAAGAAAAGAAAAGAAAAGAAAAGAAAAGAAAAGAAAAGAAAAGAAAAGAAAAGAAAAGAAAAGAAAAGAAAAGAAAAGAAAAGAAAAGAAAAGAAAAGAAAAGAAAAGAAAAGAAAAGAAAAGAAAAGAAAAGAAAAGAAAAGAAAAGAAAAGAAAAGAAAAGAAAAGAAAAGAAAAGAAAAGAAAAGAAAGAAAAAAGAGAGAAGAAAAAGAACAGTCTCTAAATATTGGTCTTAGTTCTGGTTTTGGCTTCTTTAATGTTCACAGACACTAGGAGAGAAAAAAATTCCCCTTCTCAAAGGTCACTAAGAAAGATTTGAGATGGAAGTCATGGGAAACAGGAAACTCAGCGAGTGTTTCAATATTTTGATATCAGTCTATGAATATCAAAGTGAAAGTATTTATAATCTGTTTAGTTATTCATGAGAAATGCAGGAGCTTCTGCAGTATCAAGAGTTATGAATACTTTCCAGTGTTTTGAAGCAAGATAGCAAAACTGTAGTCCATTCTTACTTCTGCCTCGTGGCCATGGGTTTAGATTTATTCCATGAGATAATTATTCAATTTACTTGTGTCTCAGGGTTGTTTTGTTTGTTAGAGTTGTTTGGTTGGTTGGTTTTTTGGTTTTTTGTGTGTGCAGGTGGATGGGTATTGCTCATGGGGTTTGGTGGGGAGGTTTGAGTTTCTTTAAGAACAAGTACTCTGAAACAGAGCATGATGGCTGAAAACCTGGACCTATTCAAATCAGTGATATAGCCCTCAATATCACAGGGTCATGATTTTATCCAATAATTAGAGTTCTTCATCTTTACTTAAAATGCCTGTAAGTATGTGAAAACTGGAGCTTGATTTCAGGAAGAGGGCCTCTCTTGAGTTTAATCTCAATCTGTCCATCTTTCCATAAAATTTCAGAACTCTCTTCCTCCTCCTGTCTGAGCTTTCACCTCAGCAGATGATTTGGACTACAGTCTGTATTCTGCAGCATGATATATGGTTGAAAGCTTTGCTACTCTGCACAGCTGTCCAGCAATGGTCAACAGTCACTATTGTGACTAATGCCCTGCTTGAAATTGAGCTTTTCGTCCAGCAGAGTCTGAAAGCTTCAATAATGGAGACTGCAGTGTCCTCGGGTAATTTGCTCCAGTGTTTCCGGAAGGAACAAGATGTTTCCACATTTCAACTTGAACCTCCTAGACATCAATTTTTGGCTATGGCTGATCATTCTTACTGCTCTCAATTTCTCTTGTCTGTAAAAAATTCTTAATGCCTATGCTGATGAACACTGATGAGGGAAAATGAATAAATAACTTGAAAACAAACAAAAAAAAATTGTCAGTATGAGATTAGGAATTCCCCTATGTTTTATCCTTTCGTACCTTATTTGTCAGCATGTGCTCTGCAGAACAGGGTAGTGAGGATGCTTTTCCTGGATGTTACTTTAGCAGCATTTTGAGCATGGTGATTTTCCTCCACAGTGCCATGAGAAGTGAAGCAGTTCTCATCTTGAAATATTAAGTTATATAATCAAAGGAAACACATCTGGTTTAAATAAACATGACCTTTGTGCAAATATTATAGATAACTTCAGCAGACAAACTGAGTGTTCTGAATAACTAAGTGAAGACATTTTCACTCTTCAGTATTCGATCTAATTCATGATTGTCCTGTGGTACTTTACATATAGCAGTGTTTTCCTTATTTCTCTACCAGTCTGAAACATAACAACTACCCTTTGGCTTGATAAGAAAGGAAAATTTCCAAGACAAATGATGCTTAAAAGAACAAAAGCTATCCTATTCATTTTAGTAACTGTGGAACCATATTGCACCTTTTAATTAAATGTAAGGAAAGGTGGTTTTAATGTACTGTCATAAGACAGGAGGCTAAACTGTCATTAAAGTGTTTTGGGTTGCTCCCATTTCAGTGCCTGGTTTTCAGAAGAGATGAGATATAATTATTTTTGGTTACAGTATGACTGGGATGCTAGCACAATGCCCTTGGTACTGGTAAGAACTGATGTTGCCATTGAAATATCAGATATGATCCAAAGAGAGGAAGCGCTGCCCACGCATGAAGGGCAAGAGAGGTTGGATGTCAGTCAATGAAAAAACAGGGGATCCTCACAAAATTGTATGAGAATTACTTCATCCACAAACTGTAAACAAACTGATCCTAGCAACAGGAATGCATTAAGAATTGTATTGATATAAACATCATAATACTTGGGCTTAAGAGCTGTGTTCTTAGTAAAAGTTTGGAAAGCAGTTTGTTCAATGCAGTAAGCAGTACATTAGTGCAGTGATGCATCTCCAGAAAAACTGTAGAAGGAAATCCTGTCTTTTCATTGAAGTTTCTAAGAAATTTATGGTGGCATTAACTAAACACCACACACCAAGTCAGTCATGAAGTCAACTGAAAAATACAGAAGTTTTTGTTAGTCTTCTCTGTAGCACCCTAGGAGACTTTTCCTAATTGCTGTTTTATTTCATACACAGCAGCAGAGAAGTATAATTAAAAAAACAATTCAAAAGAGTGCAACCCCTTAATGGAGCAAATATACACAGAGGCATTTATTAGCTGTTTCCCAGTGCAACACTGTTTGATGTATCCCAGTCTATATTGGTCCATCTTGTATTTTTTTCCTTATCTTCTTCACTACAGTTATATGACTTTCTAAAATTATTGTTTCTATGGGAAGTATGTTTATGGTAAATGTGTTGGCCTAGTCTCCCCAA
Organism: Callaeas wilsoni; assembly: GCA_013398955.1. Taxonomy (NCBI): domain Eukaryota; kingdom Metazoa; phylum Chordata; class Aves; order Passeriformes; family Callaeidae; genus Callaeas; species Callaeas wilsoni. The sequence continues at coordinate 259,832 of VWPU01004886.1, forward strand.
ATGTTATTACTAAGGCTGTACTGCCAAACCTCTGCAACAAAAATATTTTTTCGAAATATTTATGTTACGGTATGAGATGGCATTTTTTAATAGACTGTCTCAAAAATACCTTTAGGTACAGTTCTGCAATCTCTAAAGAGTTAGATAACTCTAAAGTCAGATATACCAGGTGACTCTACAGAGGGCTGCCCCAGGTTCTCTTTTGACAGCCCTTATTGCAAGGAAATGTGAAGTATGCTCCTGATGAATAATAGCAGTGGTACTTTTTACCCCAGAGAGGCAACAAGAGCTCTGCTGTTTCCCTAAAGATCAGAAGAGCTGACTACACACAGAAGCCTTTATATCACCAGAGCAAAAAGTGATAGACGCTACACATTATCAATATCTTATTGAAATACAGGATCCATGTGAGCTCAATGCCAGTTGCCCACATGATCTGTACTTTAGCATTGAAAGGTAAAGAAAATTGTCTGAGATTTTGTATACTAGAGATGCAGATTGAGCTTCTCTGACTGGAAGGCGTAAAGGATAGAAAACTTATCTGAGATGATGTCTTATTTGTGTTAAATGCCATTGAGCCACTATTCTGCTCAGATTTGTTTCTGGCAATTGGAGTCTATTTACAGCTTGCAGATGAAATGCACTTTCAATATCTAAAGTGCTTCTTGTCTTTCCCCAAAAAATTAATTGATTTGATGATGTGCAGGAATTGCTAAACACTGGTCACAGTTCTACAACACAGTATCAGTAAATCCAATCACTGTTTGCAGAAAGAGGGCATTTTACGGAATTTAATTTCCTTTATCAAAGGACACTTTCTACTTACAAAACATTGCAGTTTAAGTGATTAAAGAACAACTGTATAGAGGAATTTCATCCAGTACTGACTATAACCATCAAATAGAAGAAGTGTAACTGCAAGTCAGGGAATCTAACAGTAGCAAAGGGGGCTGCATGTAATTGATTTACTTAAAAGACAGTATCTTGGCTGTCTGGCGCCACTTTTCCATGGAGTAATCTGTAAAGTAGGTGAAAACAAGTAATTTAATACAAGCAATGCACAGGCCAGAAGTTGAAAAAGACTTTCAACTGCATATTAGATCAATAAAAGAAGGTCTTAGGTAAAATCAGTCTATTAGGTCAGAATAATTAAGTCCTAAGGTCTACCAGGGTGCAATTACATCATATAAAGAGCTGAATCACAGCATTTGGAGAAGTCTAGTACACGTGACACATGGGTTTTGTTCTGTCAGTATGAAATGCTGCCTTACATGGCTCCTAATTTTTGCATCAAATTGAAAAAGGAAAACTTTATTTTAGATAAATATCCTGTATTCTTTTCGGTTTTCTCGGGTGAAGGTAAAAGCTTTTCAATTAATGCATCAAGCATATATTTAAAATTTAATTGAAGTGATAAATTAGTGTTATATTACTTTTAAGTGTCTTATTAGCAGGATGGCATTCACACAAATAATTCCTATCAAAATAATTATTCTGAATATTTTTAAAAATTTAAAAAAGTATACTTGTGCTTGGATAAAACTATTTCTGACAGCAACATGCCTCATTTCCAACTCCTGAATATTCAGAACTTGTACAGAAAAACTTGTGTAGACATGTACAGATCACCTCACTCAGCCAATGGAAAATTAACTCTTCCCAGATTATTTATGATACTTTTTGTAAGCTGTTCTTAAAGACCCCCAGGCAAATAAGAAGGCTGAGGAGTCTGTCTCTTTACTGGTAGATCCAAGGATTAGGCATTGGAAAGCCTTTTTTTCCTGCAATTTAAACTTCTTCCTTGTTATGCTATCTGCTATAAAGCTGGGAAACATCTCTGCTCTTGCTTTTGACATAGCTAAATATTATCATTCTTTTCCCTCGCTCTTCTTCCTTCACCTTCTGCCCTTTGAGTTGAGCAACTGTAAATTCTTTTCATTTCTCTGGAAGCGAAATCCTTAGAATTCTACTTTAGATAAGGTTGTTATCTGCTATTCAGGTAATGCTCACATTTGAACATTCTAGGATGATGTTTATTCTTTTGGTTTGTCTTTTAAGTAACTCAGATTCTTGAGTGTGGCATCCCTGTTGGGACAATTTCATAAAAAGCTGTGGCAAGCACACAGACCACTTCATGACTTACGGGTAAGGGCAGTTCCATGGAGCTGAGAAATGCAGGTTACTTTTGAAGGGAAGCGAGTTGAATTTGTCTTTCACGCCCTGAATGAATGCTGGAATTTATACAGAAGAAAGCTATGATTGTTTGTACCTCTTGTGAGTTAGCTAACAAGAAAGCTATAAAAGTGATAGACAAGTGGAGTCACTGGAAGGATTGACCAACCTGATTGCCTTTTACAATGAAACAGCTACCTGGATGGATGAGTGGAGAGCAGTGGGTATTGTCTGACTTGACACTGTCTCTCACAACATCCTCGTAGGCAAACTCAGGAAGTGTGGGCTGGATGAGTGGACAGTGAAGTGGATTGAGAACTGGCTGAACAGCAGATCCCAGAGAGTCATTATCAGTGACACAAGGTCTAGCTGGAAGCCTATCATGAGTAGTGTCCCCAAAGGTTCAATACTGGCCTTAGTATTGTTTAACTTATTTATCAATGACTTGCTCAGAAGGTACTCTACTCCTTCATCCAAGTTCACTGCTGCATCAAAACTGGGAGAAGTGGCCGATACCCCAGGGTGCTATGTTTACCCTTCAGAAAGACCTTGACAGGTTGGAGAGATGGGCAGAGAGGAATCTTCTGAAATTCAGTAAAGGCAAATGCGGGGTTCTGCATCTGGGATGCAATCCCAGGCACAGCATAGGCTGGGATTGACCTGCTGGAAAGCAGCTCCGCAGAGCTGGAAGTCCGTGAGTCAGCTTTGTTTTGCTTTTTATCTGTAAGTGGGATAAGGGAAGTGCTGGATGATTTAATAAAGGCTGATAGGCTCGCTTAGTCCAGTAATCAGGTCGTATGACCATTATTCTTACAGCTCCACTGAGGTGGTTGGCTGGATACTGGGACCCTTCACCCTTTGTCATATTCATTGCCATAACCTTGCCAGATATATCTCTCTTTCATCCAAAGTATCAGTTTGTGCTCATATTTGTTGTCTACTGTTTCAAGTGACCACGCATACTGTCCAAGGTTTTTTTGCTCATACATCTTAATAATAATCACTATAAACATCACTGTTCTTTGTTGTGTTGGAGAGCTCGCAGGAAGCTGGTTTTTATGTTATTGGGTTAGATATTACAGAGCTACTTCATTATGCTTGAGCTGCAACTCTGCATGGGAAATTAGTGATAGCCAGTAGGGTGGGTGTGTATCTGCTTTTTATACAGCTTATCATATAGGATTATGATACTCTTAAAAATTTTTTTAGATAAGGATTGGCATGCTTGACTCAGAGTTTCTCTTTCTCAGATTAAATGGTTAGAATAGCTAATAGACCCAGACATGCTATTTTGCCACACCCCTATAGATGAAAGAAATAATATCTTCATAACGACCTTTTGTGACTCTCCTTTTTGCATACATACAGTGTATATATGTACATGTATATATATATATACGTTCCCTGTAAAGCATACTGCAGTTTTCATTCTGTCAAGGCTTTAGCATACAGGAAATATTTGAGTCTGCATCACTCTATGTGTGTACATGTACTTACTGCCTGCGTATTAACCTAATCATCCAAAAGCTTGTGACAGTACGTGTAGAGTGGTTTCCTTGTCTGCAGCAGCATTCTTTGAAAGGGAAGATTCCCTGGTGAATTCATTATTACACAGAAGTCCCACCCCCGTGAAACTGCTGTAGACACATAAGAGGATTACTGTTCAAGAGTTTACTAGGATGCAAGTAAAATTGTTCCAGTCAGCAGCAAGCATCTTTGACTAAGGTAGGAGAATGCTTTCTTTTACACACCTCATGAAAACATAAGGAAGCATTTCTATTTATTTTCTGTACATAAAATTACTTTAGATATTACATTATCAGTTCACTTTGTATGAAAAAGGTGATTTTTTTTTTTTAACTTCTCTGAATCTGGCTCTATAAACATAACTTGTTAAGGTTAGTGTATTCACAGTCAGACAAACAGTAGATGTGAAAATTACTTTATTGTTTGGAGAGGATATGTAGTTCAAATATATTTTAAAATACTAAAAGGAGAGCTTCTGTACTTAACAGATTATTAATGATTTTGACAGCTAATATTTAGGGGGTTTTTTTGTTGCTTAACATCATTTCCTTGTTTCATGTAGTTTCATAGCAGCAAGGAAATGATAATTTTAGTTTCAAAATATTTGCTGTTGCATATTATATCTTGAAAAAGGATACCTATTTTGTCCCTGAATTGGAGTTTTGATAATGCTAGTTCTCAATACTTCCAGAAATGATTTGATATGAATCTTCTAACTTCATTAGCTAATGAATGTGTCAAATGTATTCATGTAATTCTCAGGAAAGAAATTAGCTGGATCTAATAACCTAATGGCATAGAAGTGCTCTCAAAATGTAGAGCTGCCTAATCGATGTGGTTACAAATGAAATGATCTGTGGTTTGCAAGGTTAGGAGTTAATTGAATGAAGAGATAGTATTGACAGTATTTTATTTTTTTTAACAGCTGCTCATATATTCCTAATGGAAAGCTTGGTTTTATTCTTCCTTAAAGTAATTGCACATTCATCCTTAATTGAAATTCTCTGGTTTTATTAACAAATTGCTTTTAGGCAGAGCAAGGGTCTTTGACATTTATACTTTGGAGATTTAAGTAGTCAATGTGATATATTGAGCACCTACTTGTAACTGTAAGTGGCTAAAAATCATTTTAACCTGCACTGAAATGTTTCCTCTACTCTCAGATTCTAAAATCTTGTGTTAGTACTGGGAAATACCTCAATTTATGAAAAATATTTCATGTTTTAGATAGTGTTTGCTCTCCACATTACTGTATGAGGAAATATAACACATTTTCACTTTGTCAAATAGGTTTTTATTAGTTTGGGTAGCCAGCTACCTACAGCATAAATGATTTCATTGACAGCTAGATTATGAAGACTATTTAATGATATCTAGATCCTTACTAGATCTAGTCTGAATCCTGCTAAGAAGGCTTACTAGGATTCAGACATCCGAAGTGTCACATTAAGTAATGTTTAAATGATTTTCAGGTCTCAAAAAAAATAGGAAAGCCAGCTGCTTTTCCTGCACGTCCTACAACTTCTCCATCTTCGGGAAACCCAGTGATCAGAATTAATTTAATTTTTCTGACCACAAACTCTGCACACCTGCTCGTACTCAGTGAAAGCCCATATCTGCCAGCTGGTTCTGGCAACCTGATCCAGTTGAAGAAGTTCATTCTCTTTGCAGGGGTGTTGGACTAGGTGACTTTTGGACATCTTTTCCAATCCAAACTATTCTATGATTTTTGTCCTTTAATTGCTCATCCAGCAGCAGCTATACTGAATGTTTCAATTTTAACACCACCTAATACTGGGAAAAGGAGGGAAACAAAGATCCAGAAAAAATGTGGTTCAGCTGCAGAAACATAAATGGAGTCATTAACTCATGTTTAAATAAAGACACGGTGAAATATAAAATTAAAACAGTGAGAGGTAAGAAGGAGCTGCCTCCTGCCGGTGATCCATCTACCTATGTTATGACCAGCTGGATAGGAGTTTGGCATGAGGTAACAGCATCAACCTCTGCTTTCCACAGGGGTGCTTAATGAACTGATGACATAGGTGATGTCATCATCAGTGATAGGTGTCAAGGTATGCCCAAACCCTGGGATATAATTTTAATATGGAGATATCTGAAGATACCCAAGACACGGAAGGAGACGATGTCTCAGTGATAACCACGTACCACAAAAATTACTGCCACCTGAAGAGTTTGGAAGTCCTATTTTCACCCTTCTGACCTAGGACCTCTGGACTGACCTAAACATGCTGTGATTCACTGTGTGCAGGGGCATATGGAAATGAGTCAAGTAGCCTGTCAGGCAGATTGGTTTTGCTGCCTGTGGTTTTGGGGAGTCAGTTATGCTAAGTCCAGAAAAGAGTAGTTAATTCAGCACGTACTAAAAGTTTGTTATATTATAGATATGTGATAAACAATTTTCTTCATCACTTGAAGCTTTAAAAAGGGAATAAAGTGTTGATAAGGAACTGGAAACTATTTCTCAACAACCAAGTTCTTTTTAAGACATCTCTGTGGCACATGAATTTTTAGCATGTTTTGGGAGTATATGAGTTTTAGACAACTTGATTCTACTATTGCAGGGTCCAGCTCTTACCTCCAGGGCTCTTGAGCAGGGGCTTATTAAGTTTCAGGTATTCGGTTTCAGGGAGGTACTGTGCAATGCAGGAATATGAACAGTGGTACCACTGGTACCTGATACTAACAAAGCTGTCCTGAGCAAGTAGTTCTTTTCTTGATTTATATAGAGTTTGGACATATTCAACACTATTAGGACTGCCTGCTAGCCTTAGTGGGCTTTAATCTATAATCATGCTTTGGCTATTGCTGAAATAATTTTATTTTGCCTACAGCCTTTGGACCTCTGTTTTCCCCCACTAATCTCACTTGTCCTCCGGTGCTTAATACATATGAACTGAGCAGGTCTTCTCCACTCCTTTAGCTTGGGAACAAAAAAGCTTTGAGAATGGTGTTTCAGAACTGCACAGTGAAATAAAATCTGCATCCTTCAAAGCTTGACAATGAACAATAATCTGTCCTTTTCACACTTGAATGTCATCCATATTTAATATGTGAAAAGTTTCTACACTGCTTGCTTTATCTTTTTTGGTTTTGTTTCCCACTGTCCCTCTCTGAAACAAAGCATAAAATATCTAGGTGCCTTATTTCGACCTGGAGTGGGTTTTTTAGAGTAAGGAACAAAAAGAGAAAGTAAATGGAGGAGGGGAAGAAAGTGTCTAAAACTTGTATCCACAAATAATTATTACATATAATTCATGGTTTTGTAGTTAGAAAAGTACAAAGAAAAGTAACTCACTCCAACCAAAGTGCAATCTGACTGTATGGTGAGAATATAAATTCCATATCTTAGAAACTTAGGAGGGATGCAAAACACAGATATATTGTGTGGGGAGAGAGGGAAGGAGAAATCCTTCATTGCCTGGCAAAGAAAGAACCTGCGTTGCTACTTTTCTTTACTGCAGAATGAACTGCTATTCTGTCCCTCCTACACAAGTCTTACAGTAGGATAAAAGTAACTTGGCCAAAAGTGACTTCATGATTAAATTGCCTTCTGCAATCCCTTTTACTGCATTTTAATGCTATATAATAATAATTAAAAAACAGAGGGCACTATGAAGTGCAGTTTGGAAGGGAGAACAGAGAAGGATTTTTGGGATGGGGGGTTTCTTTGGTTTGGGGTTTTGCTTGGATTTTTGTTTTTTAATGTGTAGGAGTTTTTGGTTTTTTGACTTTTTGGTTTTTGTTTAAATCTACAGTCCAGGAAAAAGCTGCTTCAGTTATGTTGTTAGAAAGTAAGAGGAAAATTAATAGCAGAAATTTTAACACACTGTTGCTAGTATTATCTTCCTAAGCACCTCAACCACTTTTTCATTAGAGAAGCCAGTTTGAGCTCTTAAAATTCCTTCTTTCTGGGTTTCTCCAAGAAGTCCATGCCGACTGTGGTGAAATTGCCACAGAGGCAAGTCTTGGAGCACAATAGAGTGATATTTTTTCCTCCACTTCTCTCTCTACTGAGAGCTGGTGAAAAGAGGACAAAATATTTACAGGAATAGAGATTTTACTGATAATCTCATGCAGAGCCTTGAGGACAAACTGTCATCATAGAGTATATTGATAGCATCTTCTTAATAACTCTTCTGTATCTGCTCATATCAACCTGGCTAGCAGCTGGTAGCTAATAAGGCTGCTAATTTTCTGGGTCTGAGAAGTGCACCTCTGAATGACAGGAAGACTTCTCATACTAATATTTGGCCTTATAAATGCTTGTTGCAGACCACCAGAAAAAAAATCCCTTTGTTGTGCTGAATATTCTGACTTCAGTATATAATGCTTTCCCAGGAGTGAATCATATAGAAATTAAGATACATAGTAAAAAGAAACCCCTTTTCTCCACCTTGTTTTTTTCTCATATTGTTTCTGTTCTTCTCTTGATTTACCTTTAGGGAGAAAATAATGCAATTGCAAATGCCAGAGACAAAATTACTTGTTAATATAACAATTGGTCTAGAAATTTCCAGCCATTCAGTAGCTTATGGCAAGCAGATGTGCACAGGCTACACCTAGTGTTATTTGTCTCAGTCTGGGATGTTTTTTCCCATACCTAGTTGCCTCCTAAGCATTTGAATGAGGCAGCCTTTGAAAAGCAATGGCTGTTCTCACAACGGAAACCACCCCACAACCCCAAAAGGCTAGGAGTTATGTAGAAGAGCATGGAATTAGTATAGCACATAGCTAAAGAATATTTTGGGGAATCCCTTTTTGAATTAGAAATTTGCAATAAAATAGAAGTGAGATGTTCCTGTGGATGAACACTGCACATAGAGTCATAACAGGGAAGGAGGCAGCAGTAGAAAGAAAACTATTGGCACTTGACCATATTTCCTCCTTCAGTAATTACTGTCTATATATAGCAGGCACTTCTCTCCCCTCTATTTATCTTTGTTCTGACATAAGCTAACTTCATAGTGACTGTTTAGAACTCATCACAAGTAAGTATTCATCTTTTAAGTAAATTTCTTTTGTGATAAAACCATTGATACAGTAAAAATACAGAAATATGAATTAAGAGTCTGTATGTGCTACTTGAGATCTTGTAATTACAATTTTAAAAAAGTTGGTTTTGGCTTGATATGGAAATATTTTGTTTTCCATTGTGTATGGATTTATATCACCAAAAAATCAAATGAATGGGCAAGCTTACAAGATTTCAATCTTGTTTTCTTAAAAAAATCTGTAAGATAATGAGGTACTTGCAACCTAAATTTTACATATGATTGTATATTATATAGATGTATAAATCAGTGTGTCAAATGTAGAAAAATTCTGTGCTATTTAAAGAATATATAAAGATACATCTTTAGATTTCTACTTTGTTTTTACAATATAAACATGAGCATAGCAAAGTATGGAGCTATAAATTCAGATATGGATACATATATGATATATATATAAAGCATATATATATATGTATGTATGTATGTATAAATATAGGTATATATACATAAATCTCCACTGAAAGTTCTGGAATTAACTTCTGTTATGACAATGCTGACTTGTATCTATGCAAAGGTGAGGCTCATTCTTGAATCTTTTGAAATGCAAAAATATCTTTGAAATGCAGTACTGTTCATGAACGACTTAAGAAAGATGTACTTTTGAAAAGATGTCTAGAGAGTGTATAACAATCTATATTGATACATAAGGAGCAATGAAGTAGCTATTAATTATCTATGTAATAATTCTCTTAATGTACTTGTAGCTTTGCCATGGTTTTATTTACTTGACTTACAGCTTCCCTGTAGTGAAGCTCTGTCAAAAGGCTTCTAACTGGTTTAGCAATCGGATTTACAAGTGGTCTGGATAATTCATCTACAGTGTTAATTCTATTTAGATTCCACTAATGCTACTGAAAGTTAGCCAGCTTTATTTGACCTTATATTCATCTAATTGAAAATGCTACTGACACAGCAAAAATCACATAAGTGTAATTATGTATATCTTTCTAGAAGCTGGTATAATGTAGATTATATTTTTCCAGCCAGCTCTCTGATACTCAGAGTTTGTGTCTTGGCTTTATATCAGTAAAGTACCAAGGGTATCCCACTTGATCAGAAGGAACAAAAGTAATTTTCTGGAGAGTTTCAGAGGCAATTTGGAATTTAATAGATTAGTAGAAGCCTAGGTATAGGTAACTGAATCTAGAATTTCTTTATCAGTAATTGAAAATAGAATTTATCCAGTGAATTTAGAATTTATTTCCCCTAAATTAACACACTTGCCAGCACAGCTTCTTTGTTCATAAATTTAATTTGAGGTGACTTTGTGCCTGCGCCTCACTTTCCTATTTTAATTTGAGCTTTTAAAAGAGAAGTCTTCACAAATACAAAAAATGCAATCACGACATATGCACTTTCCATCCTCTCTTTAATAGCTGTTCACAAGAGAACAACCTTGAATGCTATAGAGAATATAGCTATGTATAAGATTAAGATTTGGTTGCTTGATCATATTAAACATGATGCTGTAATTTTCTGGATTTCATATTGGATTTCATACAGTTGCCAGTCATGTTAAGTTCTATCAAACACACATTTAATGGATTCAGTTTGATAGAGCTATAGAGCAGTATAGGCTTACTCCTGGCAGTTCCTTACATTGACATGTAATTTCTCAAGTTTTCCCTCAAAGTTATTCTACTGGCTCCCCTTCATTCTGGACTTTGATCAAGCTGAGCAGGTAAGCCTTTGGACAGATTGCTTTCAAAAGTGATAAAGGCATTTCTCACCTTTACTTAGGAAATGCTCTGGGTAGACTGTCAGCTCTTGCTGCTCCTATTTTCCCCCTCTATCTCTCCCTTGCTATGTGGAGCTTGGTCACTCTCTCCAGGTTACCACTCACAGGCCAGAGCACACAAACTGTGATAGGTATTTGTAAACTGGGCTACTGACTAGCACTGATCTATGTCTCTTTGCACTGAGAAAGGCATATGGCTATCAATTTTTTAAAAAATAAAGTCATAAAACCAAAAAAACCCACAAGTCATAAGTTGATTCCAGTCTTTGTGAGTAGAAGGGCAAGTATATTATTTTAAACTAGGTCATCTAGACCATGTGCAAACATTGATTAAGATACTGTACTGCTAAATAGTTATTTTATTAAATGCTATCTTATTCTAACAATCTGAGTCTTTGTCGAGGGCAGGAGAAGAATTGCGAGAAGAGTAAAAAGAATTATTTTGATTCTTGAAATAAATGAGGAAGAAAATAATATACAATTAAGATGCTAGGTGCATCTCTTCTTTTTTTGTTTGTTTGGTTGGTTTTATTCCTTGATGTCATGACACAGATCTGTTACTTTGACACAATAGAGAAGCATTTTCTTCTTTTCTTATCCAAGAGTCGTCAAATAAATCTCTGTCAGGTGAATCTAATGTTTGCAGAAAAGCAGTTCCTGTAAGAAGCATCCAATTAGCCTACTTATGTCACTTAGTACTCTGTGCTTCAGTGTACTCTGACTATAGATTAGTTTCTGTGCTCTAATTCCTGCCATTAATATTCACCCACCATAATCTTGCTTTGCTATGCATTATTTATCAAGTTTAAAAAGTGTTACAGCAAGTTTAACTAGGTAACAGGCAAAAACTGTTGTCCAAAAAGTGTTTTTAACCTGAACAGTTCACACACTGAAGAAGACATGTGAAAAATGTTATTTAAAATGAGACAACTTTACAGATACTAGGGACATGCTCTTTGTTTGTTTGTTTTTTTTTTCTGTCTGTATAATCATCTGTTTCTTTAACTTTTAAGAATAAAACTAAATTTCTATACAATTGAATTTCAAAAAAAAAAATGGTTGGAAAGTTGAAAAAAACACTCCAAGTATACCAAAGGGAATCTTTCCTATCAGAAGGGGACTCAAGCTACAAATTATAAAAGAGGGTCCTACAGATACTTTCATAGTCTTTTGGGCAGAAGTCCTCTTGTAGGTTCTTCTTTAAGAACTATTGTTTGCAGGGTAGAAAACTGGCTGGATGGCTGGGCCCAGAGGCGGGTGGTGAAGGGTGCTATGTCCAACTGGCAGCCGATCACCCGTGGGGTTCTGGAAGGCTCGGTGTTGAGCCCAGTCCTGTTCAATATCTTCGTCAGGATTCTGGATGAGATGGTCAAGAGCACACTCAGTGAGTTTGCAGATGGCACCAAGTTGGGTGAGAGTGTTGATCTGCTGGAGGGCAGGAAGGCTCTGCAGAGGGATCTGGACAGGCTGGATTGATGGGCTGAGTGTGAGTTTCTAAGCAGGGGTTCAGAGATGCTGCGAGGCAGGAGTCTAGAGCGAGGAATGAATTATTTATTAAATTTATAATACCATTTATATATTCTAGTTCCATAAAGCAATTGAACAGTGTTCACACTTCTCCTAGGGGGATTGGTTAAAGTTTCAGACACCCACTTAGAAATGTTTTTTCCTAATATAAGGTACACAAGGTCAGAAGATACCAGATATGAATGCTATTTACAAAAACTCTATCTATTGTTTACATAGCTTACACAGCAAAGGAAAAGTTCTCACAGAATGAATGCAAGAAGAGAAAACTTCCCTGCTAACAGCATTTCAGCATCCACAGACTGAGGTCAGTTGTATGAGGTTCAATAAGGTCCTAAACCCGGGTCACAACAACCCCCTTAAGCACTACAGGCTGGATAAGACTGGCTGGAAACCTGCCCAGCAGAAAAGCACCTGGGGGTGCTGGTGACAGCAGCTGAACATGAGCCAGTGTGTGCCCAGGTGGCCAAGAAGGCAAATGGCATCTTGGCCTGTATCAGCGATAGTGTGGCCAGCAGGACCAGATCAGTGGTTGTCCCCCTGCACTTGGCACTGATGAAGCATCATCTCAAATCTTGTGTCCTCACTTCAAGAAATACATTGAGGTGCTGGAACATGTTCAGAGAAGCTGGTGAAGGGTCTGGAACAGAAGTCCTGTGAGGAGTAACTGAGGGAGTCATTTACACTGGAGAAGGAGGCTCGGGGGTGATTTTATCTCTCCCTGCAGCTACTTGAGAGGAGGTTGTAGCAAGGTGCGGATCAGTCTCTTCTTCCAACTAACAAGCAATAGGACAAGAGGAAATGGCCTCGTGTTGTACCAGGGGAGGTTTAAATTGATTACTGGGAATAAATTCTTCACAGAAGGGGTTGTCAAGCATTGAAACAGGCAGCCCAAGGAAGTGGTGGAGTCACCATCCCAGAATATATTTAAAAGCCATGTAGACGTGGCACTTGATTTGGTGGTAGACTTGGCAGGGTTGATGGTTGAACTCTATGATCTTAAGGAACTTTTCCAATCTAAATAGTTCTATGATGCTCTATCAGATAAATGTAAATCACTAATACAAATCTATTAGTTACTCTATGCTATTTGTTAAAAAACATACATACTTTTGATAATACAAATTAAATTATTTTCATAACGCAAAAATTTTAAAAGTTTGATTTTTAAGAAGGATATTTGAATTGGGTAAATGAACAAAGTATGCAAAATGCTAAGAGGGATTACAAGCTTTTACAAGGGTGTTGGATTAGGGAGACAATCCCCGAAAACTGTGTTGAGAGTGTTTTGGTGCACGTTTAATCTGAGACCTCAGATAATAATAATCATGAAAAGACAAGGAAACAAGCATGGGACTTAAACTCCTAATGCAACTCTCCTGTGGAAAGGCGGACAACTGCCTTCTGAGAACAGGGTAGAAATCTGGGCCAGTCAGTTAAGTGAGAGTTTAAGATAAATACATTGCTGTTTTTAGGAATTTAAAATTTTTCATGAATTCCTTCATGAATTTTTAAATTTTAAAAGTTACCTATTTGAGTAGGTAACTAAAAGTGAGCATGGTTACCACTGGAGCTGTTGCATCAGGTATCCATTATATATCAAGTAAAGAGCAAGCTAGCTTTGTAAATGTGTCAAAACTGTTATATAGAAGAATAATTTGACTAAATACTCATTCATGTTTAAATGAGTGATATGGTTCTACAGATGAATAAGTAGAGGAAAAAATATGCAACCTGTGGGTATTTTTTACATATATATGTATACACATACACAGAGTGGGAGAGAGAGAAAGGAATTGTATAGTTTTCTTTCTTAAAGAATAATCTAATCATTAGAGCAGTAAAGTAAGGAATTGGATATTTTTTCTGTTATTTGTCTTATTTCAGGCAGAAGAATATTAAATATTTACAGCAGTTAGAGCTGTAGTACCCATCAGTATCCATATTTTTTTCATAAGGTACATGGCTGGTGATTCTGTTGATCAGTGTCTTAGAGTGATTCTATAACAATACTGTATTCCCCCTCGCCTGCTTGATTTCTAGTGTACCTTAAAAATGAAAAAAAAAAAAAAAAGCCAAGAAAACTCTTCAAAGCAGCTAACTTAACCTTACAACTAAAATGTTTTGCATTCTTTTCTCTCCCAATTCTAACAACATTTAGTTAGTTAAAAAACTTTTGCTCTCTAGTCTCTTCAGCTTTTCAGCGGAGAAGGAACTGTGATCTACCTCAGCAGCTTCTTTTCCTTTTCAAACTGTTTTGAGCTTACTTTTCGTCTAAGACCAGCTGTCATCTCCGAACCTGCTCAACGAGACCCTCCAAGAGGGATCGTCGGACCCTGCCTGGCCGACCCGGCCCAGCTCAAGACTGCAGGTTTTTACCTACAGAAAAAACTCTAAAATCCATAGTCCTCTTTTAGAGGACAGGAAGAAAAGTTTCAATATCCTTTTTTCCCCGTGACAGCAAAAGACTCTGTTTTTGTTAAATAAATAGTTTTTTTCACTTTCACTTAAAAAATTATTTTCCCGAAGCCGTAAAAAAAGTGCTGCTAAAGCCTGCTTACCTGGCAGGCAAGAAAAAAAGAAAAAAAAACGCCCCTCTCAAGTTATTTCCTCCTAGATTTGTGTCCAAACCAGCACAATCAGGGACACTACTGAAGGTTTAATCTCAACACACATAATCTAAAAGTTCACATTTCCATCAAAAATGAAGGGGTCTGAGCTGAAAGTACTGTGAGAAGCTGGACCCACACTAGCTGTACTATTACTATATTTGCTTTGACTGGAAAAAAAAATTTCTAATTCAGAATACCTGATATTTGAGGAAAAATATGTGATTTGGAGAAAGTGAATAAAGTTTTCTGGTCATTAGTTAAACTTTAAACTCATATAGGAATATCTTGGAGCTGATGTAAGGCATGCGTTGAGGGAAATTATAAATTGCTAGAGGATATTGTCATAGACTTACCCACACTTGTGGTTTAGGAATACATTTAATGTTGACTTTGTAAAGCCAGTTGGTTTCTATGAGTCACTTTTAAGACACTTCATATTCATATGACAGTGAACTTGATTTTTACTGATTCCTCTCTTTTTTTCAGCAAATAAGTTATTTATTACAGATTATATAATACATAGCCCCAAAACACCAGTTCAAAATTATAAAATTAGAAACATTGAATTTCTATATATGTGATAGTCAAGTACTCTCCAAATGAAGCAAAACATAAAGTTGTTACACAGTCACACCATTAAACCAATTAAGGAATTAAAAGGTTTGTGTTACTTCATTCATGAAGATGCAAATATTTTTTGTGCAGAAACATTCCTTATTATTTATTCTACTTCTCACATGAAACATCTGCTTTAACATCATATTTATGCTTCAGTTGATCAAAATCTAAAGCTTTTAAAGATTTAGATGTATAATCATGGAGCACAAATGAAGGCGAATCAGTGATGCCTGGAAATGAAAGGCTTTATGCTTTCCCTGTGACCTGCAGTGCACCCTGTGAATCATTCATTTTCCAACTACAAACCTAAAATTATTTTTTTTATAAAATATATCCTCTTAGTTTCTTTTTATTTGTTTTAAATGATAACAGCAAAAACACACTTCATTTTCTCTGCAACACGGCCGTAACTAATGCTAATACTAGAACTAAAATGGGAGGAGATTCTCTGTGCCTGGACTGAATATATTTTACTTTTGAGGTATATCTATAATTCTTACCATAACCCCGAAGTCTATACTAGTAGGTGACTGTGATACACGTGTGGGATTAGAAGGGAGCAAACTTTGCTTTTTCTTGTCAGTTCCATAAGACTTATACAGTCAGATGTTTCTGTCTCTGTTCATAATTGACAGCCTTGAAACCCTGAAATTCTAAGCTTGTTTTCATGGGACATCTAGATAACCCTGCAGTCCCAGTGATGAGGAGGGTTTATCTGGTTCAGCACTGGATAGAATCCTTTGCTTTTCAGAGGATTACATCCTCATGTGCAAGGTTCAGCAATGTTCTGGATGCAGAGGGGTTCAGCAGCATAGGGAGATGGTAAGTGTTGGTTTCAATGCTGTTTCCAATTAGATTTGAAAAAGAATTGTATACAAGAGCAACAGTCAAGGGCAATGGGGAGCTGCTTTAGAAGAAAATAACAGATGCTGAAGACGGATTTATGCTCCAGGTGATTGGTATAATAAGCTTCAGGAAATAATGCGAGAGACAGCAGAGCATTTTAAACAATGTTCTGTGCATAATTATTCTGTGGTTTTTTATGCATGGGCTTCATCATTCTGTGGAACGTCTGACATGCTGCAGTTCTGAATGTACCTGCACCCATCCTGGGAAAGAAGCTGTGGCTGAACTGACACATTTAATCATTAGCATATGATATATACCAAAATAAGGAATGCATTTCTTACCTTATTAGTGCTTTTCTATTTGGGTGGAACTTGGAGACCAACTTGAAAATCCAAGGAAATATTTTTTAAAGATATTTTGCGTCTTGTATTATTAATTTCCCTCCTTCTAAGTTCCCCTAAAAAAGCATGAAATAAATTATTCCAGGGTGATTTTATATGTATTTCCCAAAGCTTACAAGATCTACTGGTTGAGGGCCTACTTCCCCCTGCCCTTGGTTTTGAGGATCTCTATTTTCTGTTCCTGGTGTGCTGAAAGGTATTCCTACCATATGCCTCTGCTGTGCGAAAAGCCATCTAACAGAGCAGGACTGGACAGATACAACAGGACAGTGGGGGTGATTTAATTAGCAATGAGCTAAAGGCTTTTTGTTGGACATTGTCTACACAGTTATGTCTTTTTGCTATGTTTTTACAATTATGTCCTCATGGCATTTCCTCCACATGAAGTGTTTGGCATCTTCTGAGCAATCTGGTGTTTCTTTTTCCTATTGCAGGACTAGATCTCTGGTATTGCTGCACTTTGGGATACATCATAAGAGGGCATGACTGCAGCCTACAGCCTCTGCAGTCACTCTAAAAATTCCAAGGTTCCTTTCTCACCATCCCATTAGTCATTTTTTCCATGAAAGCCCTCACACCATTTTCAATGGGGTAAAGAAATAATTTAACTTTGGTGACTGTAAATACACTGCTTGAGAAGATGTATTTGACAGTTTACTACACTCTGGCATCAGCTCTCTGAACTAAAGCCCTGCTAGGGAATTTCACATCAGTTTTGTCAGTATTTTGGGCAATTTATCTATCGTTGGAGAAAAGACTGATGACATAGAACATTTGCTTTGGGAGGACTTTTTTTTCATGCTTTAGAGTCCTTTTTTTCTGAGCCCATGAGATGGGTAGACAGCTGCTGTGCTACACTGCTGAGGTGACCAGCAGCAAAAATTCAGGATAACAAAACGTTCTCTGGTGAAGATCTGCACAGAGCTCACCTCAGAATTGCAGAGCAACGTGACATCTTCCCAAACAGTTCAGAAGTACACATCTCTCAGTGTATGAAAGATCACTCAATCTGATGGCACAATGCCAAAACATTTAGTGCAGACAGTGCAGTAGATATGTGGCTTAATTTCAAGATAGTAGTGCCATCACATTACTTAGCCATCTCCAGTCCTGTTTTAACAACCTGGGCTACTTTTAACAGAGGAAAAAACAAGACATTAAAACTTCTGCAACATAAATAGTACTGTGAGTCCTCCTTGTTTAAGATGGCAGCAGGCAGTCTTCCAGCACAACACACTAAAGAAAAATAAGGAATTTATTCATTACTTCCCTTCAGCAAGCAGAGGTTTAGACACTTCCTGTAAAGCAGGACTCCAGAAAATATAACAGCTACTTTAGAGGACACATACTATAACTGTGTCCCCCCTTTCTCCTTCTTTCCCTGAGTGTTTACTTTAGAGCATGGTGTCATGTGGTGTGGAATATCCCTTTGGCCAGTATGAGTCAGCTGTCTCCTCCCAGCTTCTTGTAACCCCCAGCCCTGCTCGCTGAGGGAGGCAGAGTCAGGGGGGAAGAAAACCTCAATGCTGTGTAAGCACTGTCCAGCCACTGCAAAAACACTGGTGTATTGGAGTGTTACTCACATGCT
The DNA here is from genome assembly GCA_013398955.1 of Callaeas wilsoni. Classification (NCBI taxonomy): domain Eukaryota; kingdom Metazoa; phylum Chordata; class Aves; order Passeriformes; family Callaeidae; genus Callaeas; species Callaeas wilsoni. Next base: position 277,942 of record VWPU01004886.1, read on the forward strand.
TGTGGGGTTTTTTTCCCATTTCAGGAACACAAGAAGTTGTGGCAACATGAAGTAATACTGTCGATACAGCTTGGTGTTGTGATCAGACTTGCTGAGGGTGCGCTCAATCCCACTGTCCATGTCACCGACAAAGACATTAAACGGTGCCAGTTCCAACACCTATCCCTCAGGAACAGCACTTGTCACTGCTCTCCACCTGGACATCGCGCTGCTGACCGCAGCTCTGAGTGCAACCATCCAGACGGTTCTTTATCCACTGCATGGTCCGTCCATCCATCTCTCTCCAGTTTAGAAACAAGGATGTCATGTGGGACAGTGTAAAATGCTTTCCACAAGTACAGGTAGATGTCAGTTACTCTTCCCTCATCCACTACTTCTGTATCTGTCATAGAAGGCCACCAAATTTGTCAATTTACCCTTAGAAAAGCCATGTTTGCTATCACCCATCACATCTTTATTTTCCATGTGCCTTACAATAGTTTCCAGGAGGATGTGATCCATGATCTTGCCAGGCATGGACATGAGACTGACTGATTTGTAGTTCTGTGCTTGTGAAGGACATCTTGCTGCTGAAATGTTGCAATTAAAACACGCAGAGAAAATACTGTTTAGAGAGATTCTGTAACACCCCTTTCAAGTATTATAAGAATTAATCCACAACTCCACTTCATAAAATTGGTTTGCACTCTGCCCGAAGAGAATATTGTTGTTTCAAGTTCGAGTAGATGAAATAAAAAGATAGTGCCAAAAAAGTGATCTGCCTGCTGATAAAGACAAAAGGCTGGGTAGGATGTACCATGTGGTAGGAAATTATTACTATGAAGCTGGTCAGTTTGAGAAAGTAGGAGAGCAGCAGAGAGTTGCTGTAGAAGGAAAAACAGAAAAGCAGGTAAGGACAGATAAGAGCACTTCATGACTATTGCTTAGGCTCAGTCAGAGAACTTCGTTGAGCACAAGAGATTGTAATTCTATATAAATCATGCAATCTAGCTGGTCTTTTTACCACTTATACCATGTGGAATCTGCTGTGTTACTTTTCAGAGTATAATGCAGAAAAATAAATGAAAGATATTAACTTAGCATAAGACCACTAACTTAAAATAAAATCTATTACATCAAATGATAAATAGCTATTAGCTGACACATCTGGAGAAGTGGATAGTCATGTCCACTTTGAGCTCTATGGTACAGCTTCTTGCATAGCAGGGAAGTCTTGGCTCTTAGTCAATATTTCTTTTTCAGAGTCAGCAGAAGCTGTCTTCATCTTTTCTTCCTTTGCCTAAATTGGTCATATCTGCCCAAATCTCAACCTGCAGTGTCTTACAGCAAAATCTTCTTAATGTGAATGGATTGTGGGAATATTTTTATGGCTAGATTCTCATTCTTGTTGAAATCAACACTTTTGATTTGGCAATAAATTATATCCTGGTTATGACCCCATCCTTTTAGCAGCTCTCTCAAGTCTATTTTGGTTCTCTTTCACTTCAGGAGCTTACTGAATCAGAATGTTCTTATGGTCTGTGGAAATTTATCTGCAGTTAATGTTACAAACTCCAATGTCAGCATAATCCAAAGTCTAACACTTGCTTTTAGAGCAGGTACCCCTCATAGTCTAGTCTTGGCTGTAAATTACATTTAAAGAGGCAGGTGGCATCCAATTATGACTTCCAAAGAGGAGAGACTGTTCTTCTACATAGATTTATCTGCTCTACAGGGATTGAAGAACTATGATGATGACAGCTGGAGGATGCAAAAACATAAGAACCTACCAATTTCATATGCTGTGGTCTTCCTGCACTTTCAAAGACAGATTAGACCTGTTAATTGATAATAGTATGTGTGATATCTGAACTGAGAGTAGTCTGGGTTGCACGTACCTGACTATTCATGTCCTCATGTAAATTTCAAATAACTGAAATATATCCACACTGGTTTTCCTGTGGGATGTAGTGGCAGAGGAGTACAGTACACATGGAGAATCAGTTTAAACTTACCATTGATCTCAAGATAACTTCAAATGCCAACTGCATCATTACAACACTGTTGAGTGAAACACATCATACAGGTGGGCTGGATGAGGTTCAGCATGATTCTTTAGTATTTTGTTGTTTTGAGGTTTTTAACTATATATTTTAGGTGTCTTGCTTTCTATTCCTGTGTATTGATTTGTCATGGCCTGGTTTTTGGTAGCAGAGGGGCCACAAAGACGGCTCCTGTGAAAAGCTGCTGGAACCTTCCACTATGTCCAAGAGAGCCAACGGCTGATGGCTCTGAAGACGGACGTGCTGCTGGCCAAACCTGAGCCAATGAGGGTGAGCAAGTGACTCTTGTGGGTGCCTGGCATTGGGCCCACGTCAACCAACGACATCCTGGATTTTGTCTTTCTTGAGATCCTCATCCTCAATAAATTAATGACACCTTATTAATCAAAGAATGGTTTGGGTTGGAAGGGACCTTAAAGAAGATCTAGTTCCAAAGCTCTTGCCATGGATAGGCAAGACTCACACATGTAACACAAATCACTTTGCAAGAGAATGGAACTGAAGGTTATTTTACCCTACAGTTTGCTGGAAATAGAGATTTATGGTTTTTCCCTAATGCCCTTTTATTGAGGCTGCATTATAATTAAATCATTTTGCAATTGTCCCCTCATATTATGCTTTCTTAGTCTTTGTAGCCAATATTTTTAGAGTCTACATTATTCGTACATTTCTCAGATGGCAAAAATACATGCTTATGTCAATCCTTCTCTTGACGTTTCCAGTCTCCTTTGCAACTCTTGACTTTTTTTCTCTGAATTCCCTTCCATTTGCTAACACTCTTGTGACAAAAATGCACCAAAGTAGTTCCTGATTCCACTATTTTGGCTGTATGACTTTGAGGGGGAGGGTTATCATGAATAAACTATGCAGGAGCATGGTTAAAATCCAATGGGTGTTTTTTTACTGGTTTCCACTTTTTCCATACTGACCACATGGAACTCTGACCAGTCAGGCTGAAGTCTGTTTGAAGCAGTTAGAAAGTGCCTGTATCTTAGTCATACTGGCTGGCCACCCACAAATCCTCAAAAAAATTCTTTAAACTTCATCCACCGTTTTTATTGTCTTGAGTCCAACAAATGGAATGATCTGGATATTAGTCACAGATGTCTGTGCTACTTCATACTGAGTGTGGGCATTGCCCAGATGTTGTGTGTACATGAGCTTTTTGGATTTCCATAGTCCAAAGGGGGAGGGGGAGAAGACACACCAAACACATGTGTATATAAAAGTTCACTTGTGAGTGAGCTCATCCTCCAGTATTTTTTGATGATGGGCTTTGGAATGATTTAGTGAGGCAGTTATATTTAGATATAGTTAACTTTTTGTGGGCATGCAGACAAATATTTGCTATAGCTCTATTTCACCTTTCACATACTATAGTATATTAAACCACAAAACCACACTGACATAGTTAAAGGGTGGATATTTAACATTATGCTCTTCTTGGAATAGCTGTGTTTGAGGAGGGATGGGGGATGGTTTTGTGTGTCCTTTTTCAGTTTGTATGTTTTGGGTTATTGCCCTGCAACTGTGCATGCCTAATAGCAACTTCTTTTCAACATTAAAATCTTATCACTGGTGACACTGCAACTCAGGTGTTCTGTTGCAGTGGACAAAATTACAAAATGTCATCCTAATTTTATGGTGGATGTGAGGATGGCAGTGCATCACGACATTTTCTCATTTGACATAGGAAATTAATGCAAAAATTTTAATTTTTTAAAACCAAAATAATGTGTTTATTTGCAAAAAGATTTGATGTGAATATTTTTCATATTGAATTTTTATGAACAGTCTGAAAAAAAATTGAAATGCAATACCGGTAACCTACATTACAGCTACTTGGTTAATACTAGTTGGTACCAACCTTAATCTGTATTTGTAGTTGCCTCAGAGGTTGCTTCATGGAAGAAACAAGCATAGAATGAAGTATTTCCTCATTAGGTTGTTGTTGCATTAAAATTTGTTTCTTTGGCTCCTGTTTCTTGAGTTGTGTCATTGCCTAACAGGGAAATCCAAGAAAGAAACGTTTATATTTAGTAAAAGAGACCTTATTAGCCAGCAATGTTTTCTGTAAAACTCTTGCATTCACCTCAGGAACAAACATTGCTAGCAACAGCTCACTTAGTTTTACTTTTGCATCATTTATGACTTTCATTCTTGTGACACCTTCTTATGTAATTTCTGCTGCTGTCTTCTAGCACCCTCACTCTCATCAAATAATTTCCTTGTCAGACTCTCAGGACCCTTAAAATACAGAAGTATCTATTGATACCATCCTAGTGCTCTCTTAGAGTCAGAGTCACAGACTCCAGCTGATCTCATCAAAACTTGTTTTCTTTGCCAGGAAACTCATCAAACAATAAACTCAAACTCAGGAGGCAGAGATAGGGAAATTTATTCTGTACATTATGCTGATTTGCTGTATATATTGTTTTTGTGTAATAAAAAACCTAGGTCATGGAGGTAAGTTTGTACTTACCTGGACTTACCTTAAATCTGGAATTAATTTGACTGTGCATGTACTTTTATATTTCCACTAATAACTATTATAAATTCCTGAGTGGCTCAGCGACACAGTGCTTGCTGAAAATTTCAATTAAATACTTAAAATATGTAAAACTTCTCTAAAATATCTTCAGTGTTGTAAAACTTATTAGGGAAAAGTTTTCCTTGAAATTACTTTATTAGAACTGAATCATTGCTAATAGCATAGGAGGCTAAAGGCTTATTGTTCTTACCTCTATAAAAGCTCCAGTAATACAACAAACTATGAAGCTAGACATGACACTCAGTACTGTGCTATCACAGAGCTCTCTACATCTTATCTTCCAAACCTTACTCCCTAAACTGAATTGCATTCCTAACCTTGTATTTTGAATACTAAAGGCTTTGTCCAAATATCTTGAAAGTACATTTTAAGAGATGACACAGGTAAACTATGTGTTAAAGTGCATAATATGTATTACACTTCCATTGTTTATTTGTATTTTTTTGACTAAACACCTTTTAAAAAATCTGTAGCTTCATTCTACTGAATGTTACCCAGTCACATCAACTGCATCATGTGCCAAACTGGCATATGATTACCAGAACAATTCATAACCTCATTGCCAGTCTATGATTTATGTCACACAATCATTCTACATTAGACCTTATTTTGCCATGCACAAGAGATCTTATTTATGAATTAAGAGTGCAAAGAAGGATATTTATGAATTAAGAGTGCAAACGAATGACTTTTTCTTCCAATAATAGCAGGTAGTAGGTGCTTTGTTTTAGTGTGTGGCGTTTATGCTTCTGTTTAGAAGCATCAGGTTCCTCTGTACAGTCCCTATTTATGTACTTTCTTCTGCATTAACGATAATTTCTTCAGTAAAACTAAGCTAGCTGTGCTACACCAAACTAGACCTTGAATCATAGCATGACTCATAGCATGGGAATCTAAATGTGCCATTGGGTATAGTCCAACACAGCTCAACATGCTCTGTGGGCATCTGTGGAGTTTGTTGGGTACTTACAGGACCCAGTCTTCAGGATGTGTGAGTGTTGCATACTGTGTACCCGTATGCATTTTGGAGCTTGAAATAAATCCATAACTGAAAAGCATGGCTGGACTGGATGGGTGAAAAGTTATGGTGAAGTGAAGTATGTCTGGTATCTGTTGCTGCTGATTATGATCCGACAGATTTAGACTGCTTGTTCTCTCTTTCTCCCATCTAAGTTTGAAGGATAAAGTAACTGGTAAAAAATAGTGACTAGAAGAAATTATAATCTCAGGTTCATCTGATAGAAGATTGACCCTGTGCCCTATGCTCTACAATGTATTTCATAAATTTTTGGAGACTCTACAAAAAGCAAATCTTTTCTCCCTACTCCCTCATCATTAATTAATCCTGAAGATTTGAGAAGCTTCCTTACTGTTCCCATAGTGTTCCCTTGTTCTGTTTAATCTTTACACTGACTCAACTTCTAGCTTTTAGTCAGGCAGCAAAAGTCAAGTCACTGATGGAGAATGAAGACCTCCATCTATTCTGGATTCACATGGCGTGGGTATGCATGTTGGACAGCAAGTAGATAACCCACACAGGATCCTTTAATAACCTTTCAGATAGGTAGGAGCCCTTAAGGGTTTTGCCGAACTGGATAAAGTAAGCAAGTTGTGAAGTATTTAATTAATAAACTAATTCCATGATGAAGTAGAGATTAAACATGAACTATAAAGACTGGTACCTGTAACTTAGTTATGTCCGTCAGGATTAATTTCCAAATCATCCTGAAGTTTCCTATTATGAATAGGCTTTAAATGTGCTGATTCCAATTTGAACTATGCTGGAATAGGAAAATTTACTGCAATGTGAGCAAAATCTCATGAACTGAGAAACTGAACCCGAACACCGAGTTTGTAACTCAGTTGTTCTCAAGATTTTTCATTTTGCAGACCAGCTCATTTTTCTAGTTCTCTCAAACCCCATGCGATATATGATTGCTTCCATCTGTTTATGAGGTTAAATTTCTGAACTGTAAGTGTGGAAGGAAAAATTCAGTTATGCATGCTGCTAGCTGAATATGTCTGCTTAAAAGAGAAAAACGTTTTGGTGAAACTTTTATTTTTTCAAGTTTTAGTCACCATAAATCATTTACTGTATTAATTTCTAACTGTGACATAAATTACAGTATAAAACTACATCCCTCTTTCTATGTTTTAATAATATCTGTCATGTCCTCAGAAATGCCAATGGAATTACACCTTTCTGAGAAGAGTTATCTAGGCATCACAGTCCTTTATGACGGTTGCTATGACTCATGAGAGCTTCTCTCTTACTGAGGAATGTAGCTTAAAGTCCTGAAATTCACAAGTCTTAAGATTTGTATTACTTGGGATGCTTGCTTCTCAAAAATATTAGTATTACGCATTTTTCAATTTTCTCTGAATGACCTAACCTAAAAATATAATCTCCCCTATTTATTACAATTATTGAAGGAATTGAAATTTTGATTATAAAATTTGAGTCATTGACAAAAATAAATGTAAACCATTAAATAAAGGTGGTATTTAACTATAAGGCTGTTAATGAGGTGCTGAAATATTTCAAGTGGTACAGTTGTACTTTGGTTGGAGAAGAACTTGTTTTGCATCACTACAGTTCCTTTTCAGAAGGAACTTTTCTTCATATGCATTCTTAGGTACTTTTTCTAGTTGATCTCCGTTAGGAACCCTGCTTCAGTAACAGAACTCTTGTGTCAGACTTGGCCATAACAATTTGCAGATCTTCTCTTTAGTCCTTTGGAATTAGGATTTTCTTCCCTTGTTCCTTGAAGTTCATCTAGGAAGCATGTGAATATGGAAAGTGTACCCAAGAAGGTAGTACTGACTAAAGTGAACAGGTCTTTATCTTCACCTTTTCAGGTTGATAAAATGCACGGTTTACTCAAACTGTTTTAATCATAAGGGCCACTATGTACCAGAAACACCTTCTCTCCAAAATGAGAAGTTTTGTGAGAAGGCTAGTTTTTCTAACTGCGAGATAGGAAAAAGATTTTAAAAATTGCTTTGATCTTTAGTAATTATACCTAATGGGCTTTGTGGGTTACCCAGATATGCAGAACAGCATATTTCAGTGTTTCCATTTGTGCTCTGCTTTGAATCTCCCTTAGATTTGCATAATAACTTTGTGCTAGCCCTGTTAAGTTCTTAACTTTTGTTTTTAGATGTCTTCTAGGTAATGATGACAATCAGCATGGAATCAATACTTTCTGTCTTGAATTGTAAGGAAGGAAAAGAAATATCATGTCTCCTTAACACACAGAGGAAACCAAGTCACTGAGGATTTACCATAATACCTTCTTTAAAACTAAGCTGGCACATAATAGAAGGGGTAAGTTCACTGAAAACAGGATGCCTATAAGCCTAGCCAAGACAATTAAAACATTGATTTTGGTTAGACAGAGAAGAGTTCATGTCTACTATACAAAAACTGTCCATTTCTAACACAAAATTTGATATATTAAAGACAAGAGAAGCTACAAAAAAAAAGCATTGTGGAAATCAGTGGATATGAAAGTGTTTGATATACCTTATCTTGATATGTATTTGTATGACTATGTTGCTAAACATAGGAATAGAGGAAACAACTTGAAATGAAAACTCCATGTAAAGAGTACCATAAATGTCCTTGACATATTCATCACTTTGAACACCTAGAAGTTTTGTCTGAAAAATTTCTGCGATGTCTGTAAAGCATTCCAGATGCCTACCTCTCTCTCAGAAAAGCTGGTTTTAATCTCTCCTTTTCCCAGTATGTGAACTAATCTTACAAATCTAGTATGGGGTAAAGGACGTGGAAGCTGGACTCATATCAAACATTGATAATTTCGTATTTTTCTTCTTTGACTAATCAGATGACAAAATAAGGTTATCCAAAATTCTTCTCTTGGTTATGTATATCTCTTTTATCTTATGTTACCTTTAAATCTCAGTTTGTCATGGAAGGCACAATAAAACAGTTCTTGTTTTTTGCTTTGAATATGTCATCTGCTGAATCTTCCAGGTCTGATTCAGACCAGTTTTAGGTGAGCACAACTGCTGGAGTCCTCAGATCTTAATAGAGCATATACTCCTTTTCTTTACTTCCTTTTGTTTTTATGAATTCCTCACTTCTTTTTGAAGATACATAGCTGGTATCTTTTTCCCTTATATGTTACTACTCTTTGATCTTCCCCACAAATATTTGCTGTGTACAGTTTGTCACTCTTTGTCAGGTATCTTTTCATTATCATCGTCTCTCAAGGGACTCAAAAAATATACTTTTTTCATTTTTTTACCTAGTTTCATAACAACTTCCTTGTTCCTTTGACATTTATAAAGACCTAATTAGTAAATCAGGTAATGATTTTTAAAAAAGGGTTTTACAAGCAATGCTGAGTTGCACTGTATGTTGATGTTCATTTTGTGTGGAATCTGGATTATTTTATCAGAATAAACTTTTGTTCCAAAGACCAAATTCCACAGTTATCTAATTAGTTCAGTGGGGAGGTTTCTTGTCACTTTAAAATTTTATTAAAGAAACTCTAATTGGAGATGGTTTTATAAATGATGGAGTATGGGAATAAATTTTTTTTTGTATTTATCTTAAGTTTCTATTGCCTTTAGTCTCACTCTAATAATGAGAAAGAAACTTCATATAATGCTGTTATTTACCCTGGTATATTTTGTTTCTTTTGTCTCTTGTAATTGGAGATCAGGTCTCTCTGCGGAAAAATCATTGTTTCTCGAATATTACACACACTCAAAGCCTACTGTAGTGCTTATCATGGTTTCACTCAAGTCTTGAAAAAAGATATGATAACAGTCTTTATCATTGTCAGTTTTGCCACTTCTAGAAGGACTAGCAGCTGGGAAGCTCTGAACAATCATGGTAGTCAGACTAAGAAAAGTAGGGAATGCGAGAGAGAGGAAAAAATGTCTTACTAAGCTAAATTTGGAGAAATGTACTCTATTTTAAAATACCATGCAAGAACCAAATACTGCCAATGAAAATATCAAGAATGGAAAGAGGAAGAAAGCATCAGCAAGGGATGAATAGAATATTTATTCAGCAAAAAGGGAAGCGGAAACCCTTCAAGATGAAAGCTGTATGTGATCTTGTTTTCTACTCAAAATCAGCAATGCATTTGTAGTGAAAAAATATAGTGGTAATTATAATGAATTCAATAAAATATCTTTAATGCTAATCTTTAAAGAAAGATTAGCAAACCACTCTAATCAAGATCAAAAAAGGCTAAGCTCCCATCTGCCCATGACAAAACCAACAAAACCAAAGAAAACTTCCGTTGAGAAGGGTTGTTGTAGAACTCCCTTACTGATGTTTCTCCTTTCTCCAGATTCCTAATATATCTACATTAGCAGGTTAGCACAAATCCAAAGCACTTTTTGAGGCAAATCTGGTCATTCCTATTTACTATGTTTTAATAGCAGGATCTAGGAACATGTGGACGAAACTGAACTGCATCACATGGAGCACACCTAATACATCCAGCCCAGGGGACCCCACTAGTTCAAAGAAGCACAGGCTCTGAAATGCATATAAGTGTAGATCTCGCTTCCTCAGCTGTTTCCCTCTACAGGTTTACTTTCATTGGACACTCTTCACCAATGCAGACATAAGTACTGTGGCCCAAGACCAGACCAAACAGACCACAAGATCATGTAGACACTGGTACAGCAAGAGTTGTATGAAAGGCTCCGTGAATAACTGATAGTCTTGACTTCCAGGCATTTTTGAAAAAATGGAAGAAGTCTTGCCAGGACATAAAATTCTATAGGAACAGAACCAAAGCATGTCTCTCTCTAGTTTTTTTCATGGTATTAGCTTTTAAAAATAACTAATAAAGAAGCCTTAAAAACAAAACTATTGGGTGAAACAACTTAAATTTCCATTTTAGAAAAGCATAGATGAAAACTATGGTCTTGGATTTTTTTTTTCCTTTTTTTTTTTCCCTAATAGTGGCAATGCATTTTGGTTGCTTAGTCTTCTTTGTTTTTCAAAACCAAGTTGTTTAGGCCCAGCTCTTTCTTCAAACTCCTTTCTCTTTTAAGTCAGTTTCTCATATTAATGAGAATACTCAGAAGTGCATACATCTGTCTTGACTTTAAATTTTGGCTGATTCCTGCCAGTTTAGGAATACTAGTCTTGGAGAGCTGAAGGAGAGTGAAAGCTACTGAGGGTATTCTGTGAGAGCTCAAAGCCTTTTAGGCACTGAGAAACTAAATGTAAGAGACAATACCAAAAGAAATCTCCCTTAATTATTACTTCTGTTCATGGAGAGTGAAATACTGAACTAGCTAAATGGTGTGCAGAACAATTGAATTTAACTCTTAGTCATCAGCAGTTGCACATCAGATATTTCATCTCATGGAGACATTACTTGCATTTTATTTTCCTTATATGTTCTGTGGTCAGATTGATGTAGAAACCACAAAATCCTCTGTTTTTAATTTAAATGTTGAAGGGGTTTTTTTGTTGGGTTTTGTTGAGTTAAAAAGGAAAAATTAAGAAATATATAGCTCAGCATAAGCTGAGATGTATACAATGTGGTTGCACTGGTACATAAGATATGATTGTTATCTCCCAACCCAGCTGGTTCTTGTGTTGCAGATATGTCTTTGTTCATATTTATAAAATAAATGAGCGTATGCCCTGATCCCCCAATAAAATTAAGTTACTGCACTCTCCCAATATAGTCCTATCCCGTTCCTGGATGGAAGACACCTTTGATAGACTTGCTGCAGCTATTGATGCCCTCCTTATTCTCATCACAGCATCCTTCTAATTACCATTGCAATTTTAATACTTGCTGGAAATAGGGAAAAGAGAGGGAGAAGGAAGAAAAGCCAGGTGGTTTTCTCCCAGCATTATCTAGGTCTCTTCTGTGGATCACGTCTCTCCCTTCATACAGAGGAAGAGACTAGAGGAAGTCTTCCCCTGGAAAGTGCAATGAATTCCCTGTGGGGATGAACAATTTTATTTCCCCTGCAGAAAGAGGCATGAGGAGTTACCTTCACCACGCATCTCCAGAGAGTCAAGCCATCTCACTTGGGAAAGAGCAACAGGCAGATTTCTCAGCACTAGACCAGATGTTGGAGTGACCAAACATTCCTGCCACGGCACCCTCATCCACAGGTCATTACACAGTGTGCATGTTTGCCTAATAAAATAAGGAAGCTCATCTCTTCTCTGAGTTCCACCAGACCCAAGCTTTTCTGTATTCAATTTTCAGAAAGATCAATTAGGAAAAAAATTTGTTCATAAAAAAGCTGTGTTCTCAATTCTTAGTAAGTTAGGAAGTAGACAAAATAGACACTCAATTAAAATGCTAACAAATATTGTAAATTTCAGCTTTTACTTCTGTCCCTCTAAGGGGGAAATAGAAACAGGCTTAAGGATGTCAGAAATGTTGGGTTTTCTTGAATTTGTAATTGGATATTCTGTACAAGGAGAGTCATAGGAAAACATGATATAAGAATGATGGTACTGTACAGCAAGGTCAGACCCAATATTCTGTGTCTTACAGTGGCCAGGAGCAGATTCTTAGTAGTGGCAAGTCATGAAAGATAATAAGAACAAGACCACCTCACCAAGGGGATTTCCCTGGTAGTCCTTGTCTTCAGCGGCCCAGTTTCCTTGAAAGTTTAGGTGAGAAACTCAAGCCAGTGTTTGTATCTATGTTTAATAACCCTTGATAAGTCTAAGTACAAATGGAGGAAAGGTCATTCTCACAGTGCTGCCTTAGCTGATATGAACCACAAGTGAGACCTTCCTTAACTCATCAGAATTCTGAGTAAAATATAGTAAGACTGAAGACCAATATGCAATCTCATATATACTTCTTGTACGAACATTTAAATTATGTTAAAATGCATATCTTTGCATCCTGGAGGCTTTTAACATCTATGATATTGTTAAAGTATGAATAATATTTTTTTATATTGGCAAAATATACTAGTAACATGTTAGTTACACATAAGGTCCTTAACATATTAAGATTATTAAATTTTTACTAGTTTTACATCTGTGATATTAGTAAAGTGTTATGCTGTGGAGTTTTCTCCCACAAAGTCTCATTTATCTTTATTGTTACTATCTGCCCCCTTAGAATGTCTAAAGACAAAATTCTTTCTTCTAATGATCATGCAAATTGCTTTAATTCAGCGAAGCTAAGGTTAAAGATACCAAATAAAATGATACCAGGAAGGAATCTGTCTGAAGTAAGCCAATAATTCCCCATTGTTTGGCAAGTCTGAATTTATTTTGAGTAACTGGTGGTTTCTACAAGAAAACAGTGATAATTATGTTTGTCTCCAAAGTATTTTCTCAGGAAACAGACAAACAGCCTTTCCTCATTTGTTTTAAGAACAAGCACATTACCATTCTAAGTATTTTCTTATTGACTCTGAAGATGAAACAGGTTACTAATGGAATGAAAAGTGATACAGAAATGGTAAAGTTTTAGGGTATTTTGCAAAAGAGAAAACAAAGGCAGAGTTTGCACAAACTTTATAGATTCTGTAGAAATGTTAAACAGAGTGTGCACATCCAAATAGAAAAACCAGATCCCTGTGTTTCTCCAGCACTGTGTTTCACCAACTACAAATTTACATGCTATTACAATGAGAAAGAATGATAAGCTACTGGGGGTTATTGAATGCTCTTATGCATCAAGCCACGCAAAGAAGGTCAGGAAGTGGATCAACGGCTTTTATATTCTTATATATTCTTTATTCTTTATATTCTTTTATATTCTTCTATTTTAGATAGGTGGAAAAATATAAAATAATTGATAGTAAATACAGAGACACCACAAAACCAGTATCAGTAGAGGGAGAGAGGAAACAGCCTGAAGTTCCTCCAGGGGAGGTTTAGATTGAATATTGGGGAAAATTTCTTATCTGTAAGGTTTGTCAACCATTGGAACTGGCTACTCAGGGAAGTGGTGGAGTCACCATTCCTGGAACTGTTCAAAAGGTATGTGGATGTGGCACTTGAGGATATGGTTTAGTGAGGAAACACAGTGGTGCTGGGTTAATGGTAGAAATTCATTATATTAAAGGACTTTTCCAGCCTTAATGATTCTAAGGTTCTAAGTCTGAAAATCCTCATGTAAGTTATGCTGAGCAGACACGGCCATTGAGAGACTGGCATCCCACAGGTCTGAAAGCAATTAGGAATCATGAATCCAAACAGCTCGCACAAGTCTGGAACAATGGGACCACATCCTCAACTACTTTAAATTGAAGTATCTCCCCTGAGTTTAGTGCAACTATTTTGATCCTATCACAAGAATATTAACAGCAAAAAATGTGACTTTTCAAGTAAATGTACTTCAACATCCTTCCAAGAGCATTCATATATATGAGATTTAAGGAAAGAATTGTCTTCACTGAGAGATGAGTGTTGAAGAACCTGACTGCATATTGTCTACTCATACTCAATACTTAATGGCACTATCCTTAATATTTACCCTATGCAAGCATGTATTCTGCTTTATCAGTGCTTGTCAATTCTGTGGAAATAAAAGGTACCACCTGCACCCATGAGATCATTTTTAATTCATCTTGTAACCACAATATTTTTGTACAGTATTTGAAAGCAGAGGGCAGTTAATGTATCTTCATGCTTGTACTTGAAATTTGTGATCTTTAAAAGAAAAACTGTCTTCACAGGGGCTTGATTTAAAAACTAGTAATTGCTTGAAAGATATCCCCAAAATAGAAGATGCAGTCTTCACAACAGGAAATGTAAAATATAGTTCAGCAATACACAGCTTTCTGGGTGTCTTGCCAAGTTATGACAGATATACTAATCAATTACTGAAAGGTAGAAGCAAGGCCAAAATCTGGATAGCATATTCCAGAGAGATTAGAACTACTTATTCTTTGATGAGCTCTTGAAACCATTGCATTTATATCATTGTGTAACACTGTCAACCAAATAGCTTTACAGTGTCTTGCTGAACTTTAGTGTTACTTGTCTAGAAACAAGACGCTGTAGATTGTGACAGGTTTTATTTTCATAGGGCCTGCAGTAATTGTACTTTTACAGTTTTTTTCATAAATTTGCCAATACAACAAAAGGTGTATGCATCAACCAGCACAAACACGTCCACTAACAGGTACACTTGAGACCTAATCTGAGGAAAGTTTCACTGTCCTTAGAACATTGCTTCTATCTTAGGTGTATCTAAAATGTTTTGCTCTACTAAAGCAGAGTAGCCTGAAAGGATTTCATATGAGTATTAGTGAAGAAAAGATTTTCTAAATACTGACCCAGAAATTTCTACCAATACTTGAAACCTGAAAAGAAGTAAGATTTTTTTGGAGCAATGGCTAACACTCTGTGTTAGGGAAAATGTAACCAACCCTGACAGACATACTTAAAATAGCCTACTATATTATAAACAAAATCCTTCTTTTGATCATTCAAACCTGAATGTTAATGATCAAAAATCCCAAAACAGGAAATAGAACAAACAATTCTAAATATAGGCAATCTGCCTGAGTATTATCTACTCATTTAGGAAGTCACTGCATTCTTTTAATCCATGTTAATCTTCATTTGGCATATTGTTTTGGTGCTTGGGCCTGCCTCAGTAGCAACCTCAGATCTGAGATTTTATCTTCTGTGGAAAAATTAGAATCTTTGAATAAAAATCAAACGGGCCTTAACTTTTTTTTGCCCTTTAATGGCTTAATGATAATGTCCATTAACACATTACTGAGAACAAGAAGGTATATAAATACATGCAAGACTAAGGCCTTCTTTACAAAATTATCTTAATGTTTCTGTCTAAATTATTGAGTAAAATCCTTGACAATTAGAATTCAATATTCCAAATTGCAGAAATGTAATTAACAAATTCCAAATGACTTGTTTATTTAGAAGTGGTGTTTATTTTATTTGATATGGTTTTATAAAAAAACTCCAACATTATTTCTCATAGTGATGCACATAGATATTATTGCTTCTCCTAGTGATTTTGATGAGCATTTTTTCAAGCAGTTCCAATTATATCCTGTTCATAAAATCTTGGCAATGAAGAATTGTGCATGTAGACATAGTCTTAATATATTAAAATTAATTTCATTTTGCCTAAATGGTCACTTGTAAATTTGTTTCAACTGGTAAATTGTAAAGAGCCTTTTCCAGACTTCCTCGTACAACACATTTATACTGCAATCCAATACACTGGGACCAGGCAAGGATATAGGAAACATGGTCATGTCCCTGAACAGGGAAATACATATTTCTCCCATGCCTGGACCCGTGTTATGCCAGTCTGTGTGTGCCTGATGGGTGCTTCTCTTTCCCTTCACTTGCTCTCGTGTTTTATAATGATTTCATGAAATCCAAACTTCTTCATAAAATGTCTTGGCAAGAACAAAATCATGTGCTTGATACCTATGAGATATGAACATATGAAATATTTCATGAAATCAGCTAATTCCACTGTGAAACAATAGCAAACATTGCAAGTTTTAAAATATTTTTTAAAATAGAGCTGTTTTTCTCTGTCTTGCAGTACTTTCAGCAGTTCCAGGTGTATTTAAACAAAATAGGGTTGGCTTTTTTTTCCTATTCTTCAGTAATTAGGGGAAATATATCAGGTTTAAACATGCTCTTTAGGAAAAAAGGAAGATGTTAACAGAAGCTTTCACGTTTTTATGCCATAAGGCATATGGCAACTTCTATTTCTTAAGACAAATAAGAGTAAGACCTCAAGTGCTCTTTTTTTTTTTTTTCTTTTTTTTTTTTTTTTTTTTTTTACCGCATTGCTTTCTCAACAGGATTGCTTTTTAAGCATGAAAGCAGGTTAGGTCTGTCCACAAACCCTGATGATACTGTTTCACAGAAGTTCTTTGAATTGTGCATTCAATAAACCATGGCTATGTTATGTTAATAATTTCCTATAAACCAACTGCGAGATCTGGGTAAATTCTCACTGCTTTATGTAGGGATTTGACTGAGCAAGAACTAAATGATAGAAGAGCCTACCACCATGTGTAGTTCAAGGTCTAGAAAAGACCATCAGATCTTCAGGCAAATAAAGAGTGTCTGAAAATATCCACATCTGCATTATATTTATGTCTCTGTACTGCTACAACAGAAATTGCTTGACTACTTTCAATTCTTCTTAGTTTTTTAATTGTTTTGGTAGTTCATTTTATATAGGATCATGAAAATAACATATTATTAGTTTCTTTTTCCACAATATGTCATGGAGCGTACTCAGCTTACACTAGTATGACAAAAATATTTTATGTTTGTGAATAAATTATATATGTGTGATTTTTTTCTACATTGTTCTTATTTTATAATTATTTTAGAAATAAAATATAATCATAATGAGAACAGAACATTATAATTCTTCAACTAACATTACCTAAACGAAAATTAGAGTTGTTCGAATACCTCATTTATATAGCCTAGCTTTGAGACACATGGTTATCTGAGTTACAGAGGTTCCAAGAAAAAAGACCACCTTTGTGTTTGATTTAAGCTTAGAAATAGCAAGGAGAGAAATTCTATCATTTTACTATAGTAAGTCTGACTGCAATGGAAGTACTGTTAACTGGTTTTATTAGTGAATTACCTTGTTTCTCATTAGTAGTCCATTCCTATACTTATTTTTTCAGTTCTGTTTATTGTTCAAGATCAAACAAAATTATCAAGATTTCAGACTTAAATGTTCTGATTTCACATGTTCTTTCTATTCTACCATTGTAAAGTTTTATTAAAGCAGCTTGTATTCAAACTCTGGTTATTTCCCCCCTTTCGGCAGATGTGATAGCAGGAAAGATATTTAGGAGACAGTCTGCCCTCAGTTTTCTTAGACAGGAAATGCACAGACATTGTCTATGATGGTCTTTTCTCTTTTTCAGCTGTTCATCAAGCACTAGAATATTTAAAATAAGGTGGTTTTTTTTTAAACTGTTTCACATAGAATATCGTGTTCTAATAATTTCATACCTTTCAAATATGTCCCCACTTATAATTTTTTAAATCTGTCTTATTCCTCATGACTGGCTGGTGCAAATATAAAAGAACAGCTTATTTAGTTAAACTCAAAGGTTTATGATGAAATATTAAGTGAAGTTTAGCTAAACAAAAATAATTCTTAAAAAACTAATTAAAATTCTATATTGAAATATTTGTTTACTTCTTTGGAACTGTGTGTTTCAAATTTTCATCACTTTTTTTTTTTGGCATTATAAAACCAAACAGTTTTAGTAAATTTTAACTGCAAGGAAACTAAAGGCTTTTTGTTTCACTTTTATTCCCATAAACATAAATTTTAAAATTGTGCAATTTGTGCAATTGCATAATTGCAAATAAAATGTGTCCCTTCACAGCTTGTAGCTAAGTCACTAAATTCCAAACTGAAATCTTGCAGGGAAATAGTATAAATCACACTTCACAGTAGAGTAAAAGTTATGGATTCAGAACTGAGAGTAGCCAAATGTAGTTAAAAATAATCCTGAAAAGTTATTTACCTCTGGGGCTGTGCTTCTGGCTGTTCTGAGTTTACCAGCACATGTGCTGTTTCCTTTTATGGGCTTCAAAGACCTCCGTCTTTGAAGATGCAGAGGTTAGGCTGGTAAGTCACTCCACTTAAGGCTGTCTACCTCCACTATCCATGTGCATGAAAGCTACTGGGAAAAATTTCAAACCCACTTCCATTTGGGCCTGCATAATTTTGCAGCTAATTTTAAAGCTAATACTGTAATTTTAAGGCTGAAAACTGCATATATAAAATTACATGTATGACAACAAAGATCACATTTGGCAAATTTAGCAGATTTTAGCACAAAGTTCCACATGCTGAGGAACTAAAGCTTGACAAATTAGCTCCAGATATGGCCATATTAGTGGGAGCCGGAGACAGCCCTACAGGGCTGGCTTTTCTTTGACTTAAGAAATGCCCTTGAAAAGATTCAATTGAGCTAATGAAGGCATTATATAAACAGTTAAAAGCAGTTGTTGGAGGCTGGTAGAAACTCATATATCAGCTCTTAGTAATTAAGAAGATCTTGTATCCCCTTTCAGAATAAATATCCTGCCCCAGTTGTGGCAGGCCTGCTGAATGCAGACTTTCTAGTCAGTAAATGTCCAGGCATTATTTTGTGTATGAAAACATCTGCAGTGTCTTACCTCTGTAGCTCCCTCTGAAAGCCAGCCAAAGGCCAAAGTTTCCAATGAATAATCTGATCAGTAACTGGAAAATCATTTACTCAGACCAATAATTAATAAAGAGGGTTTACACCAGCCAAAGGGGTCATCAGAGAGTAAGTGATGTGTGACTGACCCACCTGGTAAGACGAATAAACTTAGCAACAGCACTACTTTCTGTCTTGAAAGAAGGAGTACAAAAAAAAAAAAAATGTTGAATACTATTATGAGTCACACTGCCTTAAACAAAATAAATACTGAGTAAGTTATTTCACCTAAATATGAAACCAGTGGCCAAAGATGGGGGTTTGCATGTGTTTATTAGTAGAATTTGTTATGTGAATAGCTAATATTTATTACTAATAAATACACTAATTAAAGCCATACTAGTAATTTCCATTAGCTTACCCTCAAACTTCCACGGAGCTGTCCGTCTGGTTTTAATCAAAACCAAATGGTAATCCAAGTTCTCAGGCTGGAACAGCTAAGAGGAAGTCATTCAGAGAAGGCAGAAGAAAGCAGAAAAGATAAACAGACGATATTCACTAAATTTGTAGAGAGCAAAGGATGTAGATGCTGTGGGTTACTCTGGAGACATGATTCAGGCACGCTGTCAAACTGGAACGAAGTAGTTACAAGTGTTTTATGTCAGCAAAATACTAATATGATCAAGATGGAGTCTGTCCTTTTGCTTTTGCAGAGCTGGATTTGTGTGACTCTTGAGGATTCTCAAAAGAGGTAAAGCAACATATTCCACTGCCTGCAATAAGACTGTGTTTAAACTGCAGCATTCGTTTTCTCAGATCCAGCTCATTCTCTTGAGTAGGAACACAATTTTAGCATATGTCTTTAAATGGAATCTAACTGTGGGTATTTGCTCGACAGAATAGTACTAGACCTTTTGTGACTGTGATGTGTTAAGTTTAGACCATGTTTCTCACTACCTGATGTCAAAGACCAGGTGTTTCAGAAATGTTCTCGTGTTTTTCTGGATAACTGTTACCTTTTCGTGAGCATTAGAGATGCATTAAGTATTTTTTTAAAGGAAAAATCCAGGAGGGAGAGGTTTAAACACATTCTTACGTTATGTAGCTGTAGTGCAGACTTTTTTCTTTGGCAGAAATAGCCCAGCAGTGTATAAAGCTAACTGCCTTGAAACACTCAGTTGTGTCTTTTTCTTTTCCCTCCATTTCTGCGCTCTCTCCCTGACGCAGGCAGGCAGGCTCGCTGTCTCTCTCTCCCTCTCTCTCTCAAAGGCAGGAAATACTTTTCAGGCAATCTGGGCCTGGTTGTTGAGGCCCCCTTTCACAAAACATCAGTCTGAATTTAGTAGACAGAAGTCACTGGGAAAAGCTTGACAGACTCGTGCTTAGCTAAGGCTCCCTCCAGCTGCAGAGGGTGTTTTTGTTAGAATCACACATTGAGCAAAACTGCTTAGAATAGAGCAATGATCTCAGTAGAGAAATCCGAACTTTTATGCTAGCAGGAGCTAGCTGGGACTGGGCTCTTTTGTTTGTTTGTTTGCTTACTTCTTCAGTTTGTTGTTTGGGCTTTTTTACTTCTATTGACCAAAGATTTTAGGGAGGTCATGTCTGAATTCCTGATTCTCTTCATCTAGGTAAGGCTGTCTTGGAATCTTTCTGTACTTGAAACTATCAAATTTTTTTTTGAAAAGAAAAAAAAAGAAAGAAAAAAAAAAAGAAGGTAAGAAAAACCTCAGAAAAGGAACAAGCAGTATCCAGCACTGGAGCGTTCTGCGTTCAGGATCTCAGCATTAGAAACAGAGGTAAAAAAATTTATAATCTTTAAAAATATACATTTAGCTGTAAACTGTGAGAACTCTGTTTATCAAAATATTCCAGACCTATTAAAAAAAAATTCATGTGCATTTTTCTTCATCTTTTAAAAACATGCTTGAAATGCTGAACTTTATTTGCGTTCTTATATAAATACAGCTGTATGGTCCTGCTTGCGTATTTTTTAATGTACATTACATAGGAAAGTTAGATGTGTGAGCGTTTTGGTTTTTTCATCTCATTTAACAACAGGGAGGGCATTTAGGGCTATGTTTTTTTTTCTCTCTCCCCACCTTCCCTTCCCTCCACTCCAGCGGTAATAATGATGAGGAGTGTTTTAGGTAGATATATCAGTTATACCTCTGCTGGGCTTGGTCTCTAGCCTTTTCTCAGTCCTAGATGAAATTTGTAGTAGAAGTGACAAAACAGTCTTAAAGGCGTACACTCTAAATCTGAAATTCCAAGGTTTATTTTTTGGCTTTAGCTAAATTAAGTTATTTTTAGTAAGGTATGATTAGATACAGGGATTGCTGTGTGCTGTGCTAGCATTTAGAAGAGGTAAAGTAAGATTCAGCTGACTATAATTTTTGGGAGGATGTATGGATTTATTCTTTTTTTTCTTAACCTAGTAAACATGTAACTAATAAAAATAACAAGAATTGGCTGTTAAGGAGTTTAGGGAGAAAATCAGGATAGATCTTTGACTGATGTGTGAATGCATTAATATTTTATGTAAAGTTGTGATTTAATTATTAATTTGTTCTGGATACGAGAAGCATTTTTCATGTCAATCTATATAGTATTCTTTGTCTTCCTGAAAACTGTTGTTTATAAGTAAGCTGAAAAATTCTTTCTTTCTTTCTTTCTTTCTTTCTTTCTTTCTTTCTTTCTTTCTTTCTTTCTTTCTTTCTTTCTTTCTTTCTTTCTTTCCTTCTTTCTTTCTTTCTTTCTTTCTTTCATCATTAAGGGTCCATGTAGTTATTGGCCAGATTGTAACTAAAGAGAAGTCATCTGTTCATGTATTTCAAGAATCTTTTAACTGTGCTTTTGCTACTTTTCAAAATGATTGGTGTGTAAGGAAATGACTTTGTGGTGTGAAAGGACGTGAAGGATATTCCAGAATGGGGTCTAATATATCCCCTGCAATAGACTGAGAATTGTACTTTACTGCCCTTTTGGGGGAAGAAAGTTGTTCAGGGTGGTCAGAATTGGCTCTGGGTTGTGAAGGGAATGCATCTGACCTGGACAGGGACTAATCAACAGACAGTAAATTGTTCCTGAGTATATTCTGGGGTGAATTTTAACATCACAATCACTTATTTGCTTATGGACAAGTCTTCTCCAGTTAGATGTTCTGGTTTGGGAGAGCTGTGATATGTAAGTGGTGGACTGAGAAGTTGAGAGGAATTTGACTGAGCCTTTTTGTCATTCTCGTGAAATTTGTGCTGGAACGTTGATGTCTCAAAGGATTTCGCTTTAGTGGCTTTTACTGCACTGTGTTCCCATGCTTGCTGCTGCAAGTATGTGTGCACGTATTTAGTATTAGTGAGTACTCCAGTTAAACAGAAGAAAATATTCCCTATTAAGCAGTTGTCTTCTGCAGCACCACTTCTGGGGTTTAAAGCATATAATGACCTCATCTGACCTCACTTGCTGATGAAAATGCTTGACACCTGAGGCAGTAGAACTACAGGGCAGACAACAGAATAGAACCCATAAAGTATTTTCTCATTAAACTCTCAAGTTTCTTTTAGACTATAAGAAAATATAACACCGGTAGATGCCTGCGTTTTTGATTTAGAAGGTTTAAATGAAAGTCCTGGAGACAAATCACTATCCAGCTTCTGGTTCTACTTAGTCTAATTTCTCTGTTATGCTACCCTTGTTTTGGTTTTTTAAGATAGAGTTGTTCAAGAAAAAGGATTCACAGAAAAGTTACAGTCTTAAAAAAACCTCTGAAAATTATTTAAAGATATATAGCAATAATGAACATGGAAATAGAGCATCTAGAGTCTTTTGACCTTGCTGCGTTCCTTCAGAAATGTTAACATTCTTTATTTGTAACAAGGAAATAGCCCAAGTAGTTGTATCAAATGACTCCCTTGAAGGAAGTCATGAATTTATGTCTGCAGCCTTGAGAAAAATTAATGCAAATGGTTACATCCATGTAATAGGAATTATTCAAATAGTTTTCCTACATCATAAATTTATGTGCCTGCAAACTTAGTTTCTTTTGAACTTGTACCTGTTGACCTTCATGTCAAATTCCATGATCAGAGCACTGGGAAAAAAGTTCATCTATTTAGGCCTAATTCACAAAGACCTCTGTAACACAAAGCAATCCTTCCTAAAAGAAAATTAAAAGCAAAGACAACATGTTGGGTGTGCAGTTTTTAAATAGGCAAGGCTTATAGTCATTCTTTTACATTGCTGAGCTTAAAAATCAACTTTAAAATTAATCTTTGGGTGATGGAACAATCTAAGGGTTCCCCTTTTGTCTTTTTCGTAAGTCTCAAAAGTTACTTAACTTTTCTTTTTCTTGATTGTCAGAAGTATTAAGCCACATTTTATATAATAGTTTTCTGTTGTTCTTAACATGAATTTTGTTGCTGGAATGTATCTTCTTTGTTACAAAGCTTCCCTGAGGACAGCAGTAGCAGAAGGAGGAAGAGAATTTACAAATGGTTTTCTCTTTTCTCAAAAAGAAGCTATATTTTAGAGTATTCTCCTTTTTTCTTTTATTCATCTGGTTCCATTTTCTATTGTTTGTTTGTCTAGAGAAAAAAAATAAAGTTTCGGGGGGTTGTTGGTGTTCTGTTCTTTTTACAAAAGAAAAAGCAAAAAGACAAAACCAGAGTAACATAAGGGCCAGAGCAATTGAAATAGCATATCCAGAAGTGTTAGATCTTGATTTCCTTCCTATTAGGAGAGAGCCTCTGCAGGTCTCTGATCCAACATGACATTCAAAGTGGGGTCAACTAGAGCCAGTTGCTCAGGTCCTTTTCCCCTAGGGCTTTAAATATGTCATCCAAAGATGATGATCACTGTAAATTCTTAGTAAGTACTTTAAGACTGGCTGGATGTACAGGTGTATTTTTAATATATGTGTGTATGCATATGTATATATACATGTATACATATGCATATGGTATATATGCATAAATTATACCCTGAACCAAAATTATCTAGAATATTTAGATATAAATTCTATGTATACTATATGTGAACATTATTTTATTGTATTAACTACTGATATTGAACTTCAATATGTTTTATATTATATTTCACCATTGATATTTGTTGATGCTTTCAGGTACTACGTATTTAAGAACAGTCTGTTGGTAGATAATTTACTATCCACTGTTACCATAGTTGCTTGTTTCCCTTTAACAAGAAAAATCACTTATGTTGAGATTACTAATGCCCAGAGTTTGATCTCTGGCATATTTTACATCAGTCACTGATCCCAAATGCAAAGTTTGCCTTAGGATCTGTGTATCATTAAAACCA
The DNA here is from genome assembly GCA_013398955.1 of Callaeas wilsoni. NCBI lineage: Eukaryota > Metazoa > Chordata > Aves > Passeriformes > Callaeidae > Callaeas > Callaeas wilsoni. The sequence goes on from VWPU01004886.1 coordinate 302,017, forward strand.
ATTTCACTTATACTATGTACAGTTAACTTCTAGCCTTCACTTTCATCTAGGCTCTTCTTTTTCTTACGGTGATTTGTGATACTTCCTGTTGGTTATTCCATTGTACCCTGTGTCAAAATCTATTAGCTTTAGATAAAATGCCCTTGAACTTTAGGAAATTTTATAAATAATTTTCTTACCTCTGAATCTCTACCGGTTCTCCCACCCTCTTGCTCATTCTTTATCAGTTCTAGAGTTTCCGGGTAGATATGTCTTATTTGTGAGTTTCACAATAGGACTAAACCACTAGAAATACGCTTTAATGCTAGAACAAATAAATGTTCCAAATTGAACATCATGGTACTTGTGGAAAGTTTGCCTTTTGATACAAAATTTTGAGATAAGAGGGAGTCAGTGGTAAGTTTGAAATAAATATCATTAGACTAAGAAGTGAGGAAAATCTGGAGTAGAATGGAGGATTGGTGCAAAGTGTTGTTCTGCTAAAGGAGCTAAGAGAAGATGGAAGGGGCAAGAGGAATCAGTGACAAATTCACCGGGCCAAAGCAATTGGGGTTACATTCTTAAAGCTGGATAACTTCACCTTATTAAGGAACATTCTTAACCTTAATATTGTATTGTTAGCATCTTCGCTAAGACTGTGACAAAATATGAACCTTTTTTGACCTCCTCATGAATTTTCTCTTACATGACACATAAACATAATGGGGAAGGAGAACTTACTTTGGATTCACTTTTTCAGTCTGGAGCACATAAAAATACACTTCTTAGCAGTCCTGAAAGGCTCAACACACTGGAAATTGTACAGTTAAATTCATTAGAAATTTTATTTCTGCAGCTAAATGGAGATATCCCTTTTCATTTTGCTTGAATTTTTTATCTTCAGTTAACGCTGTTTTTTCAGAGAAAGTTGATAGCTTTCAATAGTAACAACTAAAATTAGATGTTTTTTTCTGAAAGGATCGTCTCTAAGAGTTGTATCCTCCACAGCAAAAAGCGGGCTTTGAGGATTCCATATACAGAAACAATTTTACACTCTAGTACCATCAAATACCTATGTGCAGAGGTCACTGACAACTTCCAAACATTGATCACTGTCAGCTTAATTGGATATACCATACTGGATATAAAGATTTTTAAAAAGTTTTTGCATGTTATAAGAGAATTGGTAGCTGGTAAAGGAAATAGATCTGGATTCGTTTTAAAATCAAGGGAAAATATCCATGTGAGCTCACAAGTCATCTGTTTTATTTTTCCTGTAGTTATGTACTCAGAAACAGTAATTTCCAGGGCTGAGCATATCTTTCCAGGCAGGCTATGGATGCTGAGTAGGAGAATATTGTTATAAAATCAGGAGACCAGCTGATGAGTTTGGAATTGAGGCACTCTGGAAAATATTGTGGAGAATGTCTATTGACTATAGCAGATATACTCATGTTATGCCTATGGGAGGCAGAAAGAAACGGGATATAGAGGTTAGATACACACATTCTGTAAAAGTCCTTTGACAAACAGGTTTCCTGAATTCCAAAATAAGAATATTATAATAAAAAATTAATCAATTTCAGAGTTAGGTTTGAATGCAGACTTTTTCCTCCCAATTTCACCAACCTGGAGGATAAATTAAATTTTTACGTTCCTTTCCTTGGAGAAAGTGGATTTAATTAGGTCCTTCAGTGCATTTACAAAGCACTCAGTGTACATTATATGTTATTTCTCTCTCTAGTTTCAAAGAAATAGTGTTACAGCTGCCATTTTGATTAATTTTTGCTTTTCACATCTTCAGCTACATTCCAGAACTACTTGCTCAGTTTGCCCTCAGTACTTTTTTACAGGCGCAAAAAAATGGGATTCCAAATGATTCTGCTAATGGTTCATTCTCACCAAAAAGCAATCACCTCAGTAGTCATTCTCTGTAGACTCTCAATGATAAAATATTTGTCTTTCTCAATGGGAGAAACTAATTTTCAGCTCTTTATGTACAAAGTATAGGCACAATAATATCAGAAATATTTTTAGTCGTGTCTACACCAGGAATGAAAACAGGCCCCCTACTATTCAGTAAGGAGGCTGTTTGCCAAAAGTCATTGTCCGTAGTGCCTCATACTACAGAGATTTCATGGCTATAATGAGCACCAGCAACTTTTTTTAAAATAGAAACACCATATTAGAACCTTAAATCTAAAAGGCAGCAGGAATACAATCTGGTTAATTTATATTGTTTTCAACAAGACCTCCTGTAGCTAAAAGATTGGTTTTTCACTAGAGTTGGCTAGAAAGTGAAATGTCTTCTATTTGGGGGAAGGGGGTAAATATTTTTGGAAAAACATTTCCTTAATTCAGGACCAAAAATAATAGCCACAGTTTTCTGGGTTGCCATGTCCCGTGGGATGACCTTTTCTCATTTCATGTCTTTTCAAGATGCTTCTAGTTAAACTAGAGAGTGAAAGGAGGTGTAAGGAATGTATCAATTATGTTATCTTTTCTATTCTCTGTGAATGGAGAGCCTAAATGATTTGGGGGGAGGATTGACAGAGATATGGATTTTCCAGATACACCTCCTATGGAAAAAGAAGACTTTAAACCTTTACACCTTAAATTACTTTTATTACGAAGAAACAATAAATTTATATTATGGAATCAAGACAGTATCTATAATAACTTTCACGCTACTAAATTTTGAAGACCATCAGACTCATAGATCCAAATTGATAGATTGCTCTAATTTTCTTCTTAAAAAGTCTATGGTAGAAATTATTTTTTGCCTTAAAACCTTTTTACTTTCTAGTGGGTGGTTATAAACTTGACGGCTGTTGTCACTTTGGAATGATACGGTAGTGAAGGGGTGGATGTTCATAAGTGCTGAAAAGACTTTAATGCTGATTATAAATGTATTAAATTGTCATAACAAAATTACAGTAAAGTGCTATAATTGAGAAAATAATATTTCCCTGTTTTACTGACTATTCAAAATAGGACAGAAACATAAAAGTGGGTATTCTAAATATGCTTAATTGGTTTTGATTTGATAATTAAATTGGGTGTAAATGATATAGATTTTTAGTAAGCCTGGATAACTGTAGATCAGTTTGGATCCAGTCATTTCCCCTTTCTCATCCTTGAGGAAGAGCCTCAGCTAATCTGAAGGCTCAGCACTGGAAATGAACCAAATTCATATGCAACCAAGCTAAAACCCACTGTAATCACATGTTGGCTACAAGTAAAAGCTCTTCATTGTATGATGATGAGCACTGGTAATGCAGCTGCTTTTTGAGGAAGAGAAAATAAAAAAACTCCATGATGGTTTATGTTTTCTAGCTATATATTATGGCATATTGACAAAGTTTGGGCTCATATCTTAGGAGCCAATCATATTTTCACAAAACAAGAAAGACTTTTGAAGTCTCTGAATTAATAACTTGCCCACTTGACTTTACATTTTGTGGTGCCTAATGTATTGAGATCTTATAATACTGCTGGACAGTATCAGTTTTTGTAACATGTTAAATATCATTCAAAGGAAGGATGTTTACAACTTCAAGTGTGTTAGGCATTTCCACTGACAGTAAACTGTAATGAGCATATATGACATATGTCAGAATCTGTAAAGAAGAAAAGAAAATGGCTTGCTAAAGGTGTAATAAAACTGATCCTTGAAGGAAAGGAAATCCTTATCAAGTCAGAGGAATGATTTCAGGCACATGGCTTGATTAACTTCTTGTGTGGTACTTCTTATAGCAGAAATAACAAACTTTTTGCAGTATATGATTTATATTTACTATACATTATTGCTTCTATTTATTACATGGACAAGCAAAAAAAATTTCTTGGTTCTGATTTAATATTTCTGCTTTCTATTTCTACTTTGGATTTCTGCAAATTCCTGTAGTATGAGGCACAATGAATAAATGTTCTCCTTCTTCATGATACTGTTGATTTTTACATGGCCCTAAAGCCTCTCCTTCCCAGACAGGAAACATTCATGTATTTCATGGCTCTTCAGACAGAAGCTATACCATACTTTTAATCCTTTCTATTGTTTTTTGCTATATGTTTTCCTACTCTACTTCTCTTTCTGAGATGAAATTACCATAATTACATATAGTTTTCAGTTCATTGCATCATGAGAATTTAGAAAATATTTTTTTATTATGCCACTGTATGCTCAGCCTCTCTTGCTTATTGTGCTACATATTTTCTAATTTTCACTGAGCTTGAAATTCAGTTGCAGATTAACAACTACAGTGACTTCATTTTGGGGTTTTTTTTCTGGATTGGTAGACGATATAACAGAAACTCTTAATATAATAGAAGAATTTTAATATAATTAAAAGTATTTTTTAATCACTGCATGCTATTTTATTTAATACAGAGAGTTTCATATGCAGTTTTATCTCCTAGTTCTCCATTTCAATTTGATGAAATTAGCAAATTTCATGATTTCACTACTTTTCTTGTTCTGAATAATCTCAAAACCACAGGTTTTGATACCTGCCTTCAAAAAACTAGTAATAATCTCCCTCTTTACATAAAAAAAATAAATCAAACACATATTCTCTCTTCTGGTTTTCTGTTTAGTTTCTGGTTTTTGTTAATTTTTATTTTTGTTATTAATTAGATTTTTTTAGCCAATTATCTGCATATGGAAATCAGATTTGCAAGTATGTAGTTCACGACCAAGTGCTCTTTTTTTGATTTAATTTTAAACCAGCTTTTGTTGCATCCAATCATTGCTCACAGCACCTCAAGGCTAAGTGTGCAGAGAAATTCCCCGTTTCTCCCACCTTCTCACTCTGTGAGAGGCCTAGTAGGGAGATGGGATTTGAGGGCCAGAAATCCCTCTGCTTTGTCTTCCTTTTAATGATCAGAGAGAAAAAGATTGGAAAAAGTCTCTTATACTAGAAAGGCTGTACTTCCCACACCTACTCCCGTCCCTGCTCAGGATCCCTTCTCTCTGTGGCTCTGTGGCTCTCCCTCAAGTAAAGCTCATCTCTGACCCCAAAGGCATTTGCCATTAGCCTGGAAGAATGTCCCTCTTGCAGTTCCCTGGATTTTCCCTGTCCTCGTGTCTCCCCTTTCCTTCCTGTGCGCGAAGATGGTAACTTGGGTACCTTTCAGAGTTACAAGTTCAGTAACATCTCATTTGAGTGTTATTCAATTCTAACATTTGGCTCCTGATCACTTTACTTTCTTGTCCTGGAATCTCTTCTAACAGATGCTTCAATATGAGTCAGTTCCTCAAACTTTTCAGGGCGGTGTTAGGAGTTGTGTGTTGTTTGATCTATAGCTGGGCAGCAATTTTAAAATCCTGTATGGTAGGGTATGCTGGAAGGAACGTATGTATGCTGCACTTAGTACTTTTTGTCTCTGTTTCTGTCCACTGATTCATGGCTGGAAACCAACAGTAAGAGCTCATCAAAGAAAAGGACAATAATCCTGTGAAAGGACACTATTGGGATGTGTTTGTTTTATCTGTACAAAAATCAGAAACACCTATATCAGTAGTGAACACCTATATCAGAATGCGAACACCACTGTGTTCACATTTATAAGTGCATCACATGCATACACATGCAAACTTGACCACTAAAACTTCTATAAAAGATTTAAATTGTTTTATTATTTCATTTTGAACACATACTTGTCTTAAGAGTGCTATGCTTTTTCTGATTTTTAGAACAAAATTGTAAATATTTTAAAATAATTGTTAATTCAAACAGGTTTTAGCATTTGGTTTTATATATTAAAGAAATCAGGAAAAAATGCATCAATGGTATTCACTAGATTAATACCCCACAACAAACAATCCTTATATTTCTACTCTAGGACAGTAGGGTTTAGCATGGTCTAAAACCCTGCACTACAAATGCTTCTTATATAGAAACTGCAGACAAGGTGAGCCTCCACCTCAGTGAAATCCAAAAGGTGGTCTATGTCCAGGAAATAAGAAAATGAAGGATTGCATTTTAAAAGCAGGAGACCTTTTAAAATAAATAGCTGAGTGAAGACCTAGAGGCTTATGTTTTATCTCAAATTATTTGTAAACAACATTCTGTGTCAGAGATTGGTATGGAGTTACTGAAAGAACTGTATGCAAGCCAGACCAGGAAGACGTGAGAAGAGTTTATAGGAAACAGACCCTGTTCACTTAGACTTCCTTAAACAAAGTTTGCTGACTGGGGTCATAGACCAATGAAGATAAAATAATGATAACAAAATAAATATTTCTGCCTGATCTCCATTGCTTACATATTCCTGCTATGTAAAAAATGTAATGAAAGAGTCTTTCATCTTTGTTTACATTCATAAGCTAATGCTTTGCCTTTTTTATTTTTTTTAAGAAAAGATTTGCATCCCATGTAAAACATTAGCAAAAACTTAATTCCACTGGCATGATGGTGGGGCTGTACTGCCTGGGTAGCCCTCTCAGAAACTTCCCTGCCACAGACTTCTTAAACTGTCCTGTGCTCTCTGCAGCTTTCTCCCTCCCAAAGCTTTTCTATTTATTGCAAAGTGGAGGTCACATGGTGCAAGGGCTTGTCAGTATGGAGGAATTGGTGGAGGCAGCAGCGATGTCACACCTGGGTGAGTGGCAGTGTTTGCTTTGGCCATACAGGGATGCTTGCACAGCAGTGTCTGCTTTTGCCAAAGCCCTTCCCTCGTGATGGCTTGGGGTTCACCACCGCAGCTTGTGTGGTGGCTGCTATTGCTGCGTGGCCCCATGTTTCTCTCCTCTCTTTCTTCCACTCTGGAATCCATTCCTGTGTCCTGGAAGTCTGAGGAACAAAATGTAGGACCAGAGAGCCCCGGCTGTGGGCTTCTGCCCTCGCATTCTTGTCTCTGGGATGTTTATGTGTCCATTCCTAAGCCCCAGAAGGGAAGCTGCTCTGACAGGTCTGGGTAGCCACAGCTCCAGATATTCAAGTGTCCTTCCTTCCCTTTCCATTCTCACTCTAGCTCCAAGACTTAGTTCTTCCTGCTGCAGCTTTCACAGCTTTCACAGGTGTCAGTCCTAGTATTGGGTCTGTGTCAGGATAGTTCTTGTAGACTGGCATTTTTCCTTGAGGGGGAAAGCAAGAGAAGGTAAAATGTATCTTAAAAAATGTGTAGCACAGCCAAATCTGAATGGAATTTCCTGAGATAAAAGACACTTCTCTGTCTGAATTTTGAAAGCCTGCTGCAAACCATTTAATATGAATTTTTCAGAAAAAAATATCACAGGAATGTTAATTGAAGGAAAATGTTACGCAGTCTAATTATAAGAAAGCCTACCAGTTCATCATCATTTTGTGCTTCATCAGTTGTAAAGTAATAACTGAATTACTAGAGACTAGATACAAAGTTTCCAAAAATAAACTAACATAAATGTTTTCCTTACTTTTCATTAACATTATATTTTGCAGTGAAAGGAGATAGGCAGCAAATTATTACAAAATCCACCTAAAATGACATCTAGTTTTGTAAACATTGTGAAGCATCATAGAGGGTTTTTGAATGTGTTTCTGCTGCAGTGTGATAACACGCTGCTCCGTTTCATTTTCTATAGGCCAAGAATTGTCTGTTTGGTCAATGTTGCCAATATTCCTTAATTCAAACCCAGGATCGAAATTTTGCCCGGAAGAAGTTTTATCCTTTGTATTTTTGTTTCAAACTTTTATTCTTTAGAAAGTCAATAGTACTAAGCAGGACCAAACTTAGTGCTATTGAAAAGTAAAGTATAAGTCTGAATTATGGCAACAGCTGAGTGGACGGTATCATATTGATAGATGTTTTGATCAGAAAGAAAGGTCTTTTCACTCAGCAAAACAATTCAACAGACTGATAATGGTTCATCTGACTGTCTTAAAATCCTGCAGAAATCATATATAAAGGTTTCTAGTTGAGGCATGGCAAGAATAGAAAGTGAGAAAGGAAGATCCTTCTTCCCTTGGGCAAAAGTACAAATGGACTTGAGAGGGGCATTTCTCAGAGGATAAAAGATGCTGCATGTCAAGGAAAAAAAGGAGCAGCAATAGCAGGAAAGCAGTGACCAAGGCAGGAATGCTTTCTTCTGCAAAGTGGCAGTGCACTTTGCTCTCTGGCAGAGAATCTCTTTCAGAGGTCTGGTGCAGTGAACCCTCCGAGGCACAGCTTATGTGCTTGCGTGTGAGTGAAAGGAAATAGGTTGTCCTCAATAAAGAGGTAGAAAAGAAAGAAAGTTTCTTGTCTGCCCTCAAGTGTCAAGCAATTAGAGCAGGAAAATAATTTCTAAGCCGAATTGTTTAACACAGTGTTTGAGGTGTGGAGAGGGAGCAGAAGAAAAGTAAGCTGTCACCAAATTCTGACCTCCTTCATGCTCCATGGGAATGAGGGGATTATCAGGAACTGCTGGTGAAGCTGCTTGGGGAGGTGGCACATGTACAGTAGATTTTCATATTTAGTGCTAATGTACACTCATTTGTTAGAGAACTATAAAAGTGCCCATGTCATATATTTATTTGTCCAGCATTTCAAGCAAAATATTTTATAATATTTTTTCTGCAGTCTATGAGGCAGCCAAAACTAGTGATAATGCAGGTAAAACAGAAAGGTTCCTAAAGTAAAATTTGTTTTTCTTCCCCCATGAAATGTAACTCACCAGTTCCAAAAATGAAAAACTGTAACAGATCTGTTCTCCCCTTTCTGTAACTCCATTTAGCAGCAGCAGGATTAACACACACCCATTAACTCTCTGAGAGCCTGCCTTCTGCACATTAAGAGCAGCCTAGTATTAGGTAGGTGGATGCATGCATGTCATTAGGAAACTGCATTTTCTAGCTTTTTACCCTTAACATTTCTAGTATCGTTATTGATTGTTGTCAGAAATTTCCCTATGTGGCTGTAGCAACCATGTTTCATTTTCTCTAAAGTAGATGAAGGTAGTGCTCTAGTAGGGGGAGAAAGGGAAGCTGCAAATGAGTTGCACCCCTGTGCAACTCCAAACATTGCTCATGGAGGACAGTAGAAATCATTGAGCCTTCTCTAGTAAACATGCCTCTTTTCAAAGATCAAAACAAAACATGGTGGTGGCTGTAAAATTAATTTAATTGATTTGAAGGGCTTTAGTGTCCATCAGGAAAAGGTGCAGCAGAAGTTAAAAGTATTATCATTATTGATTTTTCAGTCTGCTAATTTTGGACCACACACACTTAGAAATAAAGATGAAATCAGAATAAGAATGTGCTGCAAATTTATACAATAATTTGACTTTAGATTTTAATATTTAGAGTTTGTCTCATATACGACTAGGAAAGAAGAGAGAATTATAAAATTGTATTAACTTTTTACTACTAAAATTTGTCTCTGAAAGCAGATAATTTTTTTGGCCTGGCTCTGTGTGTTATTTTCCATTTTGCTCAGCCTCCCACACACTAATGACTTGTGCATGGAATTTCATATACTCTGTGAATATATGTTCTTTTTAAGCAGAGTCTCCACAGAGGTGGAAAATGTGAATGTGAAATGAAGCTTGCCATTCCTAAAAGAAGGTTAAAGATCTAGGACTGTGTACAAGTCTATCCTGAAAGTCAGTTTGTCAAGACATAATTTATGGAGGTTGAGTTGCCCAGGCATAATTCTGCATTTCTTTCAAGATGAATACTTTTATACCTTCAGGCATGTGATTTGTCAAGGCAGCTTTGTGGCCTGGTGGGCAATCAGAATTTGCCTTAGTGGACTGAAATGACCCAGAACAAACTCACTACTTAATCTTCTTTATTGCTGAAATCAATAACCAGATCCATGCTAAGTGCTGACAGTTCTTATGTAGGGAGTGAAAAGTAGAAGTGCCTGCTCCTTGAACTTCTAACATTTTATGAGCCAGAAGTTTTGTTTTCTTCTTTGACAACGGACTTTTTAATTTTATTTTATAATTCATCAATTAAAATGAGATATTTTCTTTGTGCTAATATACACATGCAATGACACAAGATTAATGTATCTCAAATGCCATCATCCAGAATGCTTAATGCAGCAGTGAAAATTCCCCAGATAGAAACCCAAGCAGGGACAGTGGCCTCTGGCAGAGCCAGGCAGTCCAGGTGAGCAGCAAAGCTACAGCCAACCATGCTGGCTCACAATCTACCCTTCTGGAGAGCCCTGTCCTAAATAACAGTTTTCTCCATGCCTTACACTAGAAGATGATGAATATATTCAGCAAGGGAGGTGTGTGGCAGGGGTTCAGGTTTTATAACATATTTGAGTTAGGAAATACACCAAAAGCTTAAATTACTTTTCCAAGTGTTGTATTTTAGGGGGTAGGACTACATGACTTTTAAAGGCCTCTTTGAACCCAAGGTTACCTATGACTGTTTTTTTTTTTTTTTTTTTAATTACTACAGAACAACTGATTTACTCTGCAGTTTCATGCAACATTTATGATTACAACTTGGCCTGAAGATAATGAATAGTAACAATAAAAGTAAGAGGCGCCGAATGGGCCAAAGATACTCAAAGGATAAGTAGTTTATACATTTGGTAACTTTGGAAAAACCCTCAGTTGTTCTCTACCTCTTTGGGAAACAGCCAGAATGCTGCACTCCACAGGTATCTGTGGATGAGGAAGAAATAAAGTAACTCTGTGTGCAAAGCAACTATAGGATATAATGTCATTTGTAGCCATTGAAATTATTATCCTATGAGAGACACAGTTAAGAGAAGCTTGCTGTATAATTTTGGCTCTGGAGCTACTTGCTTGTCCATGTGCCTGTTTATACCATTTTTGTTTACTCGATATTGGAAAGTAATCAGAAAAAAATGTTATACTGAATTATGAGTGCCGTCAAGTTTTGTATGAAAAGTATTAAAACTTTAAACAAAGCAGTCTTTTAAATTCCTGTCCTTCTGGTCCCACAGTCTTATCTTGCTTTACACTTTTGTTTAAACTATTCCTTCCCTTCCTTTTTTTTTTTTATTTGGAGTTGATTCAATAACACAGTCTTTTTTTATTTCTTGCAGATGTTAAAATGGTGAAACCCTCTCTCCCTCTGGAGCAGTGCACAGCAGCCATGACATCCCCTCTGGTCCTCTGTGGAAGGTACAATGCAGTCTGCTGCTGAACTGTTATGACATGTCTCTAGCAATCAGAAAGAAAAGCTGGGAAGAGCATGTGACCCAGTGGATGGGATTGGCTTTGGAGCCTGTGGAGTATAATACAGCATGTCATCATGGACTTGTAGCTGATAACTTGCAGACAAGTATGGAAAAAGATGAGGTTTTGAGCGTGGACCGGAAAGAAAAATGTGCTTCATTTCCAGAGTGCTGCTATAGCGGAGAGGTGACTGGCTTCCCTGAAAAGCAGCTGGGAAATGTTTCAAAGGAGGTGGATGAAAATGATAACCATGAGGGTGAGGAACATTTTCTGGAGACCAGCACAGAAACTCTAGTCCATGTGTCTGATGATGATGATGACTATTCTGCACTCAACCTGCATAGTGTTAATTACCACATCACCGCTGTAGGAAGTGAAGCCAAAGACGAAGGGCACAGCTTAAATGGAGCAGGCTCCTTAACACAGATGGTACCAACAACAGAGGGTAACAAGGCATCTGAATCATCTGGAATAAGTGGAGATATAAGTGAGGAACCTGGCTGCGACACAGTTCCTAAAGAAGAGATGAAAAAAGATGTTTGTGGCAGTATTGGCCAAAGCCTGGAGCTTTGTAATTATGAAGTCTTAAATGAAGTAGTAGATGGAGAGAAGGAAAATTGTATCAATTCTCCAAATGTGAAAGAAGTTATTATGTCTGGGAAGCAGCTGCTTCATACTGCTGTAATTGCACAACAGCGCCGGAAATCTGATTCTTTCAAAGACGGGCTTGGAAAGTCTGAGTGCAATGTGGTAGAGAGTGGGATTTCTTCTGAATCATACACCAGTAGTGATGGACAGCTCTGTTCAGCAGTGCAACACAGCAACGGCCTTATGCAATCTTCTCCTTGCTCTTGCATCCCGGCAGTGGAAAATGGTCTGGATGAAAGTGGTTTCACAGAACCTCAAGTGGCCCCTGAAAAAAAATGCCTTTCAAATGTCAGTTCAGCAGAAGACATTCAGTGTTTACATGTAAGGAATCATTTGACCACACACGAATATTCAGACAATCAAGTGAAACTGCGCAAAAGAAAGGTAGGATGCTTGTGGACTGCAAAGATTTTTTCAAATATTTTCCCCCAATTTCTGATGATGGTGATACTGTGCCTAATTCACTGGAGAGAAAAAGTAATTGTTTCATTAATTTATCAGGCTCAAAGAGTTTCAAGACAAATGTGTCTATACGACAGCTACATTTTAGGAGCTTTTTTTAAGGTCTGAAAATGGCTCAGCTATGAATTTGAATGGTACCTTATATTCACTTTATATATATTATTTTATATATTTCTTACATGCTGTTTGAGGATAAATGAGTACATGTCTTCTATGGGTTTGGTTTTATTTTTGGTTTTCTGATGCTGTCATTATCTGTTTCCTCTTAGGAAAACAGATTGTGTCCAGGGGTTTGGAAGCAAAGTACAAGGAAAAAGTGCAACAAGATTTTAAAAGAGAAAAAAGGAGTGGAAATATTTTGCAGTAGTTCTTTGGTTTTTAGCTCAGCCCCATGAGCATATGTCCTTGCAAAAACAAGCATTGCTGAGTATGAAACAATATTTTGTAATTTTAAAGCAACCAGAGAATTTCACTGTCTTCACTGAGTAAGGAAGGGTATCATTACAAAATTTTAATGGAGAGACTCCTTGGCAATAAAACTCCCATTGGCTTTAATGGAAGGAGATGTGCTGATTGTGGCACTATGGAATTCATCTTAAAATCTGGCTTTCCCAGCTATGCTGCTTATTCTAGCTAATAACCAATTTGTAATTGTTTACTTCTCTCTGCCTTTTTTTATTTGACATCATCCAGCTTCTTTTGTCTGGGTTTTTTTATACATCTGGTTTCTTTTAATTGTGTGGGTTTCATCTGTCAGCTACAGTGCTTCAGTAGCTGTTTCACTATAGCACAAATTCACATATCTGAAGTACTCTGTGCCCACACAGGATTCTGAGCTGCTGGCCATTGCTTCCTTGTGTAGACCCTTTGGTAATAGTAACACAAGATTCACATGGCGAGAAGATGTAAGCAACTTTCTCCAAAGGTTTCAGAAGGCCTCAAGGCCAGTCTTCCTTTGGTAGTCCATGCAATAACAGTTAATTCAGTAACTGTTCAAATATCTCACAGTAATAATATCTCAGAGTTACAATTAAGAAACAAAAACATGACTACCAGTACCAGAAATGCAAACGAAAATGGTTCAAGTTTAAAAAAAGAAAATTAATCAAATTGACATTGTAGTTGAGAACTAATGGACTATTACAACCATTTCTCAGCTGCTTTACTTTGGCATCAAATTTTCTTTTTAAGTATAGTTACTGATACCAATGTATACATTTCATATCATTAGCAAGATGCAGCGTGCTATAATTTTTAATAGCTTTAATTTGATGCTAGTTTCCGTGTATCTCCTTGGATCTTGTTTTGAGGTCACATACTCATCTTTTAAATATACTCTCATGAGAATAATATTTGAGAATGTATGTATGATTTGTGTTTGTGCCATTAAATATTTTAAAGGACAGACTATAAAAATTCCACTCAGAGTAATAGTGAGAAAAATTAAGAAAGCAGATGAGCATAATAAGGAGCAAAACAAAGAGTTTTTTCAAGGAAGTTTGAGCATTACATGGCTGCAACAACTGCAAAATTGTGTGTTATGTAATAGGGGCTGGAGTCTGTAAATCTGAAGGAGACCTCATTCTACTTTGGTTAAAGAAATCTTTGCCAACCACTGTAATATGAATGGCAAAAGGGAAAAGATATGATCTGCTATTGTTTGTGGTATTATTTATCTCTAAGTTCACAGGACACTTCTACAAACAACATTCCTGCATAAGGGATTTTATCACTTATATATAACCATGCACTATTTTACAGAAGCCTGTCTGTGTTGGCAACAGTGTGCAATGAAATATGTGCCTATGTTTACAAACTTCCCCTGAAAGCCACTTTTGTAATTTTAAGAAAACATTAGAAAAACTGCAGACTTGAAACTGAATCCATCCATAAAAGCCAAGTATTTGCTTTGCAGTGACAGGAAGACTTAAGGGATTGGGAATGGTATATAAAACCTTTTCTCTCGAGGTCAGCAGTTCAAACAGTGCAGTTAAGGCCTAAAACACACCACTGTCTGATTAATGCTGTGTCAATCATAGTTTCACATAATCATGTACCCATAAAGGTCAGAATATGGAAAAAGGCACATTGAGATGTATTGCTGAAGGTATTTGGGCACCCAAATCTTGAGGTAGCACCTTGGATGATCATAGAAAGGTGCTGATCTTCAGGCACTTTCATGACGATTAAAAGTTAGGACCTCTGAGTAGACACCATTCTGCCCTTGCTGGTACTAAATTCTTTTGCAAATCTGTTCCTCGTTAACATATTTTAAACTGTTTTTAATTGTGGCAATAGAGCATGACCTTCCCTCTTATCTTTAGATCAGCTGTCTTCAAACCGGAGCTGAGGTGAGAGACAGCGCGGCTCTGATATGCTTGCTCTGCAGACGGATGCAGGTTCGAGGGCTTAAGGGCTTAGAGTTTAGCATCTTTGACCACCACTAACTCCATTGCAGTAAATTGCTTTAGTCATGATGGATATACTGACACTGAAGATGCTTTTCGCAAACACATCCAGCTGTTGCAGCATTCTTTGCTCCCTCAAGTCACCAGGGTTCAAACGGTCGATGCACAGAGCCCTCTCTTCCTTCGCTTTCTCAGAAAGACTTCCTAAGGCTCGGAAATAGGAAGGACCTGAATTTAATTGTGAGAAGTTAATGATATTAGGTCTAATTGAAACATACAAAGTAATCAAGCTTTCCTGTTTTGCCTGATTTCATAATCAATTCAGTTCATCCACAACATGAAGTTTATGGTTATTAATGGTTCAGAGTAGCAGAAACATAAATGGATTAACTAAATGTGGATACACCAGCTAGACCCTTCTGTATGCTTTCCTGGGTTAAATAAATTTAGATTTTAAAGTAGTCACTTCACTTGAGAATTGTACATGGAATAATCTTTGGAACTAAAGAGCAAACTGTAGTGCTTGGAGTATCAAAACAGCTCACATGTATGTTCATATGTAAAAAGCAAGAGAGCTTTTAGTGAACAGTGTTATACAAAACTAGAAGAGCATCAACTACTAAGAGAATACCAACAAAAGGAGACTATTTAATTATTACACACTGATTTTTAAATGAAGAAAATGGCCATTATCTCATACAGAATCTGTCGAATTTTTACATATGCTCCATTTTATGTTTTCTCCAAGCTGCTCATCTCATCAAGTTTAAGCAAAGCCAGGAAAATCCCTGCTGGGGCATATTGAGAAGGTGAACAAATGCAGCAGAACTCTAACGAATTAATTTCAGTTCTTTTTCAACTCAAAAAAGAACTACTTTATTCAGAACCAGTATAAAAAGGCAGGTTGAGGCATATAGTTTCCCAGTAAGTTCTCCCCACTCACTTCCCAAGCACAATTACAGCTGCGCTGTTGCAGCCAATGATAATCAGCATTTTGTAAATGCAATTTTTAAAACAAGGCTAAAACATCTCTTTTAAATGATGAATCAGTAAAGAAGTAGAAAGTCAACATCGTAAAGTGTGGCTCTAAATACTTTGAGTAAAAATCCATGAAGTTTAAAAAAAGTGAAACATTAACCATCTCCACTTACAAAACAAATTTTGGCTCGTTCCATACATTTCATTGTTATTCCACCCTCCCTCCCTCCCTCTTAGATTTTATTCCTAGAGATCATTCAAAATAAATGGGAAGAAAACAGCTACAGAAACTACTGTGACTGTTCATCTGTCTCCTGCAGGACCATGTAATTCCTCATGGTGGTCTGCTTAGAAGCTTTCCAGTTTCAAACAGTTGATGTTATCTCAAAGTCACTCCTGCAAGGCCAAAGAATATAAGTCAGGGCTATTCTTAATGCTCATTATTATTGCTACTACTTTAATCCAGATTTCTGGATCAAGTATTTTGTGATTTGCAAAGGATGCTTAAGGACACAGCTAACGTCAGCATAACGGCAGCTGCCAGTGTCAATAAGATGAAAATTAATTTAAGAGTAAGATTAACAGAAGACTGGCAGTAAATGTCAAAATAAACCTGGGTAGAAGGTTACCTGGGATGACACATGTCTTTGAAACAGTGCCTTTTCCCCATAGGAAAGCTGTGAGTTTTTAAAACATGGTTTCACATTTCCTGTATTGTTGCAATAAATTTTATTTCTTTATTTCAACAATTATAATTATACTAATGCGAGAAAGCAAAAAAAATTACTTAGTTGAATTCAGACCTTTCCTTCCATATTTGCTTCTTGAGTATTATGCATGTCATGAGATGCGAAGGCTGACTTTCTTCCATTACAATCAGAATTAAATTTTGTTTCATAACGCTAAGACAGTTTTTTAGGGCAAGTTAGAAAATTAGGCTCTTCCAGGAGCTTCTATTTGTATCATCATGTAAATTAATTTCACAGGAAACTTACAGAGCTTTGCTTGCTGGCTCATAGTAAGGTACCTGTGAGAGGTAGTAGGAAAGCGTCACAAAAACCCTGTAAGAGGTACCTGTTTTACTGAAATTGTTTCTTTGCAACTTTCTGTGCCATCTCTTCCATTCGCATTGCATAATTCTTTTCAACTGAGAACTTGAAAGTAATATGAGATTGTTGTGAACAATAATATCAATCAGTGTAGATATTTTTCTTTCTTTATTGCTGTTAGTGTAGCAGAGTTTCCAGCCCTGTCACCAGTATGTCTTTTTGAAGTCTTAATCTCTCTTTACTTCAATTTTGGTTTTTTTATGATTCATTCTTTTTTACATTTTTTTTTAAATTTAGCTTTAAAGACTTTTACAGTGGTTTTGTTATTTCTATTTTATAGAAACTGGCTTCATAGGGATGCAGTCTGAACTATTGCTACGTAAGTAGTAGGATGTAGGCTTGTTAGAGTTTCACGGCAACAACTTGGACAGGTTAACATAGTAAAAAAAGCATAGGACATAAAAGCAAGAAGAAAAACAACAGGAATGTACAGGATATCTTAATTAAAAATGGAAATATGCATTTTGTATTCTGATTTTGCAACAGAGAATTAAATTTACCTTTTTCTGAGACGCGGTCTGCAAACATGCATTAGTCAGAGGAAGATGACAGCTTTAAAAGTTGATGATTTTCCAAGTCAATTATGTTTAATTATTCCTTTGCAAAATATGACAAATAAGTGCAGTCATTTCTCACAGTTTGTTTTCCCATTGAGTGTTTTGAAAGATAGTCATCTTGCAAACATCCTAGTAGAGGAATCCAACAACCAGGGAAGAAATCCACCCTCTAAAATCATAATGATCTTTAGAAATTCTGAAAGTGTGGACAGTAATAAATGTTGTTTGGATGGTTGTAGAAGACCAAAGTTTCTGTGCTTCATTATGGTCATGGAAGACCAACTCCCAGCTGCTTAAGCCTAGACATTAAAAAGGAATTAATGGATGTCAGTGGAACTACTGTGTTCTTAGTGTGCTTAAGTGCCTTGCTGAACTTGGGTGTTATAAAAATTTGTAACTTTAGAGACTACAGAAGTAGTTACTATAGAGGTATTATCATAGTAAAATGACTTTCAAATCATATAGTATTCTAACAGTATTTCCTGTACAATTCAGACCTGCACTTATACCAGAGTAGCTTCATTTTCATATATAGAGCAAATAATATAATCTTGGCATCTAGGAAATTATTTTCTTAGTTTTGTAAAGGACAGTGGCAAATGCAAATATTGGAAATATGGTAATCTCTTTTTAAAGATGATCTTTCAAACAGTGGAAATCTATTTTATCCGGTGTGAGATTTGGATTTGTTTTTGTTCCATTTCTGCATCTCTGATAATTTTCAAACTTTATATAAGTTTTTTTAAAGATTCTCAAACTTTCTAAAGGTTTTAGAGAAGAGCATGGATCTGTTTATCCAAACTCATAATGTGAATATGAGCACCATCACAAATTGATGAGAGATCTTAAGCCACGACAGCTTTTTGAAAGGTTAACTCCTACCCACAACTCAGAGCTACAGTGTGTAGTATTAGTACAGTGGGCAATTATTACTGAAATCCACAGTTGCTTCACCACAAGGAATTTGCTGCATTTGCACATTGCTATTAAATGGTCATGGTTTTGAAGGCATTGGGAAGAATCTGGCAAGAGATGCAAGTGAAGCAAAACAAATAGTATGATTTCTTTGAAAAAAAATTGAAACCTTCTTGGCTGTCATGAATATTTGTTTCTCTTTTCTGCATTGAAAACTTGCTTTCTAAATTTACCATTTAATAATGAAAATGCGGTTCAAAAATATAAATGGACTGAAACAGTTGGATTTACATTTTTTAAAATTATGTGTATTTTCTATGGTAATTAGTAGAAAGTGGTGGTCATAAAGCACTCCTATTATTGTGGTTACATGACCATGAATTTTCTCTATTACTTTCACAAAATATGTATCATAAATATTATCTCCATCTGGGAAGCTAGAGAATGCTTTCCCACAGACTTCCTTTATGTTTGGACTGAAGTATGACGTATTTCAAACAATGTGAAAAGTATTTAAAACAAGTTCAGAACAGGATGGGATGATTGCCAGGCCATTACAGTATAACCTTTATGCAAATTTTACTTTGGCACATTTTTGTGACAGTGTTCAGCAATAAATTTTCAAGGCTGACAGTGTTGTCTAGACTGCAAACCAAGAGACTGTTGCACATCAAATTATGCTTGGAGCTGAGCTACCTAAAATGGTCATGAAAGTATTTGTATTTCTAAGCAGTTCATAGTCACACAGTACTGCTTCACCAAAATCATCTACGTGCTTCTAGGGACCAGTCTAGAGAGCTTTAGTTTCTTGCAGTGTGTACTCAGAGATTTCTAATTTTCTACTTTTGCAATACTGATGGGAAGAAAGCTTCTAAAACATTTTTCATTTTGTTTTCAAAATGAATCTTTAAAAACTCCTTACTGGCCAGTTATTTACTGTTCGCAGTGTATAAATTGTCAGTGGTAGGACATGTTAAATGGACCAATGACCACTTGCTCAAATTACACCAGATTTTTAATTAACATCAAACTTTTGAGGGAAGCGGTTTTGGAAGGAATGGGTAGTATGTAAAACCTTTAAAAAATGGGAAGTGGAGTTAAGACACTTGCACAAAACACCCTGGATTACATGACATCACTATGTCCACAAAACTCTTATATGTTGGTTAAATAAAAAAAAATTTTAAAAAGGAATTTGCTTCCTAGAGCTATTCCTCTGGCACTTTCACAAGCATAATGTTCACTTTGAATTAACCTTCAAGTGAAAACAGAGAGATCCAAGAGACACACTGAGATATAGCTTCCATCCAAAACCAGTTCTTACAGAAGTAATCAGAAAAGACAGTGTTAGAGCACTGCTGCCTATATTAAAGAGCCTTTGAAGCCATAGCTGTGGCAGAACAGCTTTTTTGCACAGAGCTGTCTGCTACAGACATGACCTGTGCTAAAAGTAAAAGGTTTTTTAGTGTTGCTGTGTCAAAGAAGGAGACAGAGAAGAACAGCCTACCATGGCCAGCTCTGGGAGCTGAGGCTTTGCAGCAGTGTAGTCTTTGCCACTGCTATCAAGAAGTACTTGACCATAGAAGTTTGGTGGTTAGTCCACAGGTATCTGACCAATTCCTGTGAGATAGTTAAAAGCAAACAAGCAAAGAGAACCACTCTTGTGAGCTGAACTGCAGCAAGGTAGGAGCCATCTGCAAAGTTTATTGTGGGATTTTTTCTTGGTGTTTTGTTTCGGTTGGTTGGGGGGTTCTTTTGAGGTTTTTTTGCTTCCCATCACAATGGTACATACAATTGAAACACCTAAAATGTGTTGCTCATGCTTATCTCCTTTTACTGCTCTCTCTCAAAGGTGACATAAGAGGTTTGTAAAGGCAAGGAGGTTTATGCCACAGAAAATACATAGGGTGTATTGAATATGGCTTTACAAAATGAAACAATACTGCTTCTGCTGCCAAAAGCTATTCCATGCTCCAGAGGATATGGCCAAAAATGGTTATGAATTCAAATTCAGATGGGATATTCTTCCTCCTTAGAAAACAATCTAGGCTGCAATACTTGCACGAGCATCTGCATGCGCTGAGGTAAATGTATGGCAAATGTATACCAGATCATTGCTGCTTTTCATAATTCTGTCACAGCTGATGTCTACAGCTTTTACAATAATGGAATATAAGAACTTGGCTTATGCACACAACACTAATGAGAAATTGGCTCACTGTAACATGAGAATGTCCTTCAATATTACAGCAATAACTTTCATATCTTAAGTTTCGCACTGTCTTTGCAGTCTCACCTTACGTAAGACTTAGAATAGCAAACACAATATGTAGAGTATTTATGTTAAATAGAAGTTTATTTATCCTTTTCTGTAAGTTGCCTCCTTCCTAAATCATTTTTTCACACAGCAGATCCAATTAAACAAAAGTTTCTCTTTGAATATCCTGAATATTTTAATAATGTATTATCTCATCTACCCAACAAAAAAGCTCTTTAAGCAGCTGATTATATCCTTGCACTATGTGTTTCAATCTCTTGGATGGTACCCTCAACTTTCTTTAAAAAAGGTGATTTGCATGCACTACTAATCATTGATTTCTGATTCATGGCTATTTGATATGAAGGCTTGAAAAAATTCAGCAGTGCTAAAGCTCGTGGCTTGTGTTGCATGTAATTTTAGCTTCAAAGTATTTTAAAAGCTGACACCTTTATTACACTGAAAATGAAAAAGCACGGCCACAAGCCAAACTTTGATAATCTAAATCAAACTACTTTCCTACATCCAGGTTCCCTGAAAAACCACTTTTCTTCTGATAAATGCCAAATCATATTTATCTCGAACAGATTTAGTAGTGATTCTATGTGCATATTACACCTCAATACCTCTACTGCATTTATTCCAGCATGTTAAACTCACCTCTTCACAAATACTCTCTACTGCTTGGTAGACGATGCCAAGATGATGCGGTAAATCAACACTGTGCTGTTTAGGCTTTTTATAAGAAGCAAAATTGCCAGAGAGGAAATGAGAGAAGAGATAGTCTCTCATGACCTGTCTTTTTTCCACTCTTAGAGGTGGGATAAGACTAGAAAATAAAGATGTGAAAAACAATTGATTTTCTATGTAAAGTGATAATTCAGCTCTTAATTGCACAAAAGTTTCTCAGCTCATGAAAACAACTCCCAGTTGACCACTCTGTTTCCAGGTCTTTCTCAATATTACTAGTATCAAGAATAATTTGGGGAGAATTTCTTCTATATTGGTACCTTGATTAATATTCTTGTGTGTAAATCTTCTGCAGGACTCATAATTTATCGCATTTCACAAACATTTTATTAAGCTTTTAGAAATGTTGAGTTTTAATTTTTATTGTAGCTTCTTTTGCAAGATATGTTTTAAATCAATGGACCGTGCTTTTGCAGACTGAAACCTATGAATAGTTATGACAACGGAGAGACCAGCTTTAATCAGATTCAGAAGAAATACATATATTCCTGAATTTTGCTCTCTTGAGAAGAGTAACAGTAGCCTTAGATTAGAATGTCCATATTTTTTTTTCTCTAGGTCATCCATACTGTCTGTCAGATACAAAAAAATCCTTTTTCATCCAGAGTTTTCTAGTCAGAGTGTTAAGAACATTGATTCTTCCCTCAACTCTTGCCTTTTCAGAAATGCTTTGTTGTTTAGGATATTTTTCCCCCACTTCATGTACTAAGCTGAGTGCATAATTAAGAGTTTTAGCCATTTGGAGCTTATGTGCATGTAAGGGAAATATTACTTGGTGACATGAAAATAATGTGTATTTTATTCCTTGCGAGTATCGTCATTTCACAGGGTTTGATTTTGAGGCAGCAGCCAAGCAGAGCTCTGTAGTCACATGCAGAGATTAGGAAGGGAATATGAAGTTGCTGGCAAAATGGGTGAGCGAATTCCATGACTCTGCTCCACTTTGGTATGAGGGGACAGTGGTCCCAAACACTCTGAAATGCTAGTTCTGTAGTAGTGGTAGTGGTTCCTAGACCTCTTGACCAGCATTCATTTCTACAGCTGCCTGAAGTGTGTACTCAAACCTAACTACTATGTGTTTTTGTCACAACTTCCTTAGTGGTTAGAGTCTGCAGTGATTTTGTCCCTGATTGTGGTCTCTCTCTCAGTCCTTTCCGTTACGCTTAATTCGTGGAGGACAAGCTCTCCTGTGTCAACAGCATTGCCTCATGAAGCATAATAATGACAGTTTAAATGTCAGCACTGTTAGTCATCGATGATTGTCTTAGGGTTTAAACTGAAATTTCTTACTTTTTAGCCACTCTGTTCAGAGGGAATGTTTACCAGCAGCAACGTATAATTGTGGAGCTTTGATCTTTGTTTAGAAATGTCTTTTTGAGTGTAGTGAAAACTCATCTATGCTGAGAAGGACATTAGAAGCTATTTCTGGAGTTAGACCAGGATTCTGAAGGTGAAAGGACACTTCTCCAGCTCTCTCAACGAGTCCTTGGGAAAGTTAAAAATAAGTCTTGCTGAAGAAAAATTGGCACTTGTTATTTGAGAAAATTTCTTTATTCCAGGAACTGCCTCATGTAGCAGAAATTTATTTACCATCTGTGTAGACTTGAAAAATTTTCCATCTTTCCAGATACACAACTGAAATAGCAACAGATTTTCCGTCCCAATGGTTTCCACCGACCTCCGTTTTAAGGGAGTGTTGTAAAAACTTATGAAAGTTTTGTGCTCTCCAAAGAGGGGTAGCTCAGTTAATAGACCATCTGTCAAACTCTGAGTTCTGATTGTGACCTCTAATAATGTCACCTTACTGTTGCTAAGGCATGTCCCTTGGGGGAGGGTAAGGAGGAGCTCACAGACCTAATAGTTGAAAATTTATTAGGTTTTTAAATTATAGTTCCATTTTTAATTAATATTACAATACTGATTTTAAACAAAGTAGTCACTTGAGAAATTTATTTGCTTTGAGTACAGATGTACTTCCTTAATTTCACAGCTCTGCAACTGCAGTGGGAGAAAAAGTTTTTAGAAAAAGGTCCCACCACCAAAAATATCCCCACTGATTCTTGAAGTAACTCTAGTCCTTTAAAATATGAAGCAACCTGTCTGCAAATCTGAATATCACGTCTGAGTATTCGTATGAATACACAGGCCAGAAAGCAGTGCTAACAATTCCTGGGAGACAGGAGAGAAAAGAGTTCAAGAACAGATGTCAGAGCTTAACTTTTGTTTGTTGCTTCTGCATTGATTTCTTTCTTTCATGTATTCTCTGGATACATTTTACTTTTGTTTTGATGCACATCAAGAATCCTCAAGAACTTTGAGGGCTGATTCTTAGTTGATGCTTAGATGGATTTTTTGATCCCATGTACCAAAATATTATTTGTGTGATTAGCAAGATTGATGTTCAAGGCAGTTGTCAAAAGTTTCCTTTCAATTCAGAGGTCTCCTTCGCTGAAAAAATGAAAAGACCCTATCTACCATTCTTATTATAATTGAAGGGTGGTTCTGCCTCATTTATTTTTGCCTGCCATTCTGTTCAGGGTGTTTAATCCTAAACAGGCCTATCAAAGATGCTTTTGCTTTCATAATTCTGAGTCGTTGAGCTAGCAAAATTGTACAATATGTGATTTTTTTTTTTAAACTAAAAGTCTTACTGAATCCTTTAATCTGTCAATTCAAATCTGTATTTTAAACTTTTTCTATCTGTTTTGGATATCTGTATAACTTTTCTTTGACTGCATATGGTAAGGTAAGGTGTTGTTTCAGCAAAATCGTATAATTGTAAAAATGAACGGGTCTAAGTTTTAAGGCATTCTATATTCTTTCTTGCTGCTGCTAAATCATCTGCAATCCCAAAATGAGGAAATTACAATTTATATTATCAGCATTCAACTGAACGTTATTCAACAACCCGAACTTTAAAATGTGTCTTGCAGTTTCCAGGGAAGCAGAGGGTTTTAGCTGGGTTTGTGCTAGTGGGCTAAGGTATGACACGCACTGTCATATTTTAGTTTGGGCCAGGAGCACTCTTTTGAAGGAACTTTGCTGAGTGACATGATATAAAGCATGAGAGGTGAATGATATCAGATGGTGAGATTAAGTGTGCGCTCTCTGATTTGATAGCTGCAGGGCAGATTTGATACATCTAATGCATTGATTCACAAAGAAAAAATGTATTTTGGAATTTGGTAAATATTGCCTGCTAGAAGAATATAGGTTTCTATTTATAGAATATAGATTTAGCCCCTAAACAAACTAGGCAGTCTCTTGAGATTTTTATAGGTTTTGCTTTATCTATCTGAAATATATCAGATGTAATGTAAAACTAGTGAAGAATATTTTCCCCCTGTACTTGTGCTTTCTAGTTCTTTCACTAATTCCCAGTAGTCTTGTGGTAATGTGTTCATTCTGTTAGCCAGCTGTTCAGCTCTCCATGAATGCATCCTCCTGATGTGCATTTCCCAGCATTTTACAAGTCAATGTCCTTTTCCACTTCAATATAAAACTTTTCTGAAAGCAAAACTGGGTACTGCTGGGAATCTACACAGAGAATCTAATGTAAACATAATCAAACTCAGTGAGGAGTGAAGAAATAGATATTACACAGTATAAGTACTAAAATGCTTTTAATGTGTGTTTGAAATAGAAGTAGAGAGAAGACTGTCTTTTGTACTAGGGTTTTGGGTTATTTGGTTTGTGTTGGGGGTTTTCTTGTGTCTCTGACACAATTAGCTTTACTTTGCTCTTACTGCCTTCAGTAAAAGGAACTCTTTGGTTCCTTCTCTAGGCCCTTGGTAGTAGGACCCAATAGTAAAGCAAATAATATCCCCCACCACTGCCATTGATATTAACTTCAGTCTTTGGTAAGGACAGAGTTCTGAGCATTAAAGGTAAAGTTTGTCTGTACAGGGGGAATAGAAAGTGTACAAGCAGACTAAAACAGAATTAATTGATTTCTTCCCTCTTGGAACATGTTCTTCACCAAAAATGTCCTGCAGGATTATTAAAGACCAAGTGTTAAGAGAGCTGAAAATAGGGATGGTTTTCTCCCTGGTACTGTCCCTGATTCTTCAAGACAAAAGAGTAATTTAGCAGCTAGAAATCAAGGTACCCTCTAGTCGTCCCAAGGCATTTGGGGTGGGTTATGTGGGGCTGTGCTAATCAAAAATGCAAAGGAAATGTTTGTGTACAAGGTATTTTAGGAATATTTATTTGTTTATTGTGAAGCCTAACATTTCATTCATTGGTATACAGCGCTTGGATTCAATTTGAAATTTAATTCTGTACAGAAAGGGAAAAAACTGTTGTGCATAGGACACTGTAATAGTATAGTGTTGTTTGTAGTGGGTATTTTGGATTTGGGCCATTTGTCTAATTTCAATTGCTCTTTCTTATTTAACATCAACTGGGATTTACACCCAGGCCACAGTTTCAGCAAGCAGCAATTCAGGAAATGTGGACTGTGAGCTAACTCAGTAATGTATGAGGAGGCTCTGTGTCAAGAGGAATCTTTGGCATCTACTTGATAACACTGTTCATTCTCTACTTGAGTGGTTCCCATTACTCCATGACAAATAGTAAGATTTGTCTATCCTACCATGACCAAAGCATAAAATGTTACCTTTCTCTGTGAGTCCCCATGTTGTATGCACATGTATTATGTGGCAGTGGTTTTTCGATCATTTTTGGCAGTATGTGGAACAGTTGTTTTGTAATTATATAGCTTTGTAATTATACAGCTTTTGTAATTATATAGCTTCACGTGTTCTGTAGGGAAATAAGATAAGTACTCATTTATTCTAGTTTATTCTGTCCTGTATAAATGATCTCGATCTGTGTATTATTTGTATTTTAAAAAGCAGCATAAGAAATAATCTTTGTAGAAGTATTTGTTAAAAACAGTATATAATATTTATTATATAATCTCCAGTAAACACCCTGAATTTTTTGATTTCTTGTTTAGGGAATATAACCAAAATTTAGCAATCTGGGAGAAGAGTTCCTGATAACACTATCAGTGCAAGCATGAATTAATAAAACCAGAGGAATTGCATATTCTCAGTCAAAGGCAGAGCTGGTGGTAGGATTTGGAAGTTCCTTGAATTCCAATATTCAATAAGCTTTGAGAACATAGCATTCAAGCAAAATGATTATGTTATTATCATATATACTTTAAATAGTCAGTAGAATAATATTTAATATGTAACTTATAAAAGGAATATCTCAGTTGAAATAATATAATATACAGAAACTATCAGAAGGACAGTAAAAAGATAGTTTGGATGTGTTCTGGAGATTTTTTTGCAAGCTTCAGCCTATTGACTGGCCTTTTGTAGTCTGAAACTTAGGTCCTGAAGCTGGGCGAGGGCAATCACAAGCAATCACAGTCTGGGCAGAGAATGGATCAAGACCAGCCCTGAGGAGAAGGACTTAGGAGTGTTGGTGGATAAGAAGCGCAACATGAGCCAGCAATGAGCGCTTGCAGCCCAGAAAGCCAACTGTGTCCTGAGCTGCATCAAAGGCAGTGTGACCAGCAGGGCAAGGGAGGAGATTCTCCCCCTCCACTGCACTCCCAAGATGTCTACCAGGAGTACTGCATCCAGCTCTGGATGAAGCATAAGTACTCTCCAACATAAGAAGGACATGGACCCACTGGAGCATGTCCAGAGGAAGACAAGAAAATTCTCAGAGGGCTGAAACACCTGCTGTGAAGAAAGGCTGAGAGAGCTGGGGTTGTTCAGCCTGCAGAAGAGAAGGCACCATGGAGACCATGTAGCATCCTTCCAGTACTCGAAGGGGATATACAGGGAAGATGGAGAAAGATATTTTACAAGAACATGTCGTGATAGTACAAGGGGAGTGGATTTAAATTGGAAGAGTGTAGGTTTAGATTGGACGTTAGGAAGAAATTCTTTAATGTAAGTGTGATGAGGTACTGGAACAGGTTGCCCAGAGAGACTGTGGACTCCCCACCCCTGGAGGTGTTCAAGGTGAGGTTGGATGGGGTTTTGAGCCTGTTCTAGTGGAAGGTGTCCGTGCCCATGGCAAGGGAGGTGGAACTAGATGATCCTTAAGGTCCCTTCCAAACCAAACCATTCTATGATTCTATGATATGATCTTTTAAGAGTGCTTTGATTACTTCCACTTTTTCCAGATATTTAAAGAGAATTGTCTTAGCAGTTGCTGGAGCCTTCCACATTTCCTTTCTTTCACAGAGAGTCAGAAAATATGCTTGCTAGGTAGTGATGGAGATATTTCATATGGGTTGTATCTAATGTCAAATGAACCACCTCATCCAGGACAGGATATGACTATCCAACATAGCGGCACAAAAGCTAGGTGTATTGGTGAGAAGGATACAGACAGAAAAATTACAAATCTGGAATGGTGCCCATTTTTTGTCTACTACCGTACCTTGACCATTCACATCAACATAAGTCATACAGAAGAATCCTATTCTTTGTCACTTGGTGGATTCATTGGGTATGACAATTGCTCTACAATCTTTTTATAAACAGTAAAACGGTTTTGTGACTATGACAATATATACTGATAGAAGAACAGAGAAAAAATTATTAAGAAGGAACAGGTCTCCAGCATAAACAAGTAAAAGTTTCATGACTATGACAATATATATTGATAAAAAGACAAAAAAATTATTAAGAATGATCTTAAAATTTTATTTAAATGAACTGCCTCATGTGAGCCAGAGCTCCTAAAATTAGGCAGTCTTTGCTAAAGTACACTGCAATGGAATTTACTAACCGGAAAGATAATGCTTGTTCCTTGAAAGAAGAACTCAAAAGATTTGATAATTAGCTCTCAGAGGACTCCACTGGTTATTTTACAGCTGTGGAAAAAACAGTAGAGACCTATTTATTGACCTAGCTATCTGATAAATCAGAAAGAGATCAGTGTCATGGAATCTTTTTGAACAGGCCTCCTCCTGACACTGGGAAAGATCCAGATGAGGTCAAAACCCTCAGCTTCCTGTCTCAGAAAGGAAAAGGAGAAAAAAAATCTGATAAATATAAAGCTACACAGAGTTGCCTTGGAAATTTCTAGAGCTAAAGAGAGCAGGGGAAAACATAAAAAATCCCCAACCCTCTCTTGTTAAATGTAGCAAGACAATACATGCATTCAATAAATACAAAAAAACTCTTTCTGATTTACATTTTTTCCAATTTGATTGAACTGTCAGAACTGGAACATGGAAACCAGTAATGACACATCCCCAGCAGACAAAACCGTAACAAACAGAGTCATTACCCCACTGATCAGAGCATTAAATACACTTTCAAATGTTACCACTCCAGAAGTGGATCAGAGAAACAGGGTTCGAAACAGAGGGGTACTCAGCACTGTTGCTTAGGTCAAGTTCTGCTTTATCTTTGGGAAAATACTTACCTTGCCTGTCATTTTCACATCTTTAAAATGGAGTTAATATTTTCCCTTGTCATGCATAATGCAAGTTTAGCTGTATTAAAGATGCACTGAAATGTTGTAATGAGAACTTTGCAATTACCTGAGATACATAGATGAAAATTTCCCAGGAGCCTTAAAATCTTTTAGAACTGCAATATTGCTCCTACTTGTTGCACTTCCTTCTATTCTGTATTAAACCTGATGGTTTGTTCCCAGTGAGGACAAGTCTCCTGTTTTCACAGTACCTGTGTTTTAAAATCAGATTTAGATGGAATTAAGCAGTTCAATGTAAAATATCTTAAAGCTGTTCCCTTACTCATTTGCATATGCTTTCTGTCTCTCTGAGGTCTTCATACAGTAGCTTGAGAAAACTGCATTTTCCAACCATTTTCTGTCATTCTCTGTAAGCAACTGTTCCTTTCAGCTCTCTATTTGTCTCTCTTCAGGAATAATATGAATACTCAGCCTCTTTTAAGGGTGGATTAATATGACAATTCAACTTAATTGCACATTGAGAGGTATTTATCTTCTTAAGCATAAACATCTGCAGAGCAACTGTGGCCTGGATATGAGAAAAATAAACTCTCAGAATGAAAAGACTTCTCCTGTTTGCCCTGGGTGACACACGTAGCAGAAGGATGGAAACCAGATTGGTGAAATTCTAATTTTGTTTCTAGCAAAACCTGGGTTATTTAATAGGTCCTCAGATTTTACCTACAATCATCAAGTTGCCTAAGCCTGATAATAAAATCTATTATCTCATTTTTAAACAAAGAGCCAAATTGTATTTTGCTCATGTTAATAAACTCACTGACTTAATGAAACAGCCTTATTGTCATTTATGACTCACATTGTTAAAAGTCAGAGGAAGCAGGACTTAACTAAAGCAGTCCTGGAACCGCCGTTTATATTTTATTGGAAATTCTATAACAATTATGATTTTTTCTCTTTCCCCTATGCAGAAGGACTTGTTTGATAACAGTAACATTTGTTTCAACATTAAGTTTCTGTACAGGAAGAAATACTTTTAGATTAAAAATGTCCTATTCTTCAAAATAAGCAATCACCAGTCCAGCACCACTCACCATCAGATGCTTTGAATGCACTTGAAGTCCACGGTGTTGTCAGTGCAGTTCTTCCTTGGAGAAGCCAGCTGGTGGTTGCTAGAAATTCACTACAGCTGGTCTCAGCACTGGCCGTGGCCTCAGTCAGGTCCTTTCTCCAGACATGTATTTCTGCTATGTGTTTCTGAGACTGTAGTTTCACTCTTTTGGCCTCACTAGTGAATCAGTAGCCAGAGTTTTCATGTGTTTCCTTCTTCCCATGAGCTGATTTTGTCATGGTGTGTCTTGTGTTAAGTTAGTAAAAGTTGGCATACACCACAGATAAATATCAAGCCAAATAACCTGATATTAAATACATACATACATATATATATGTGTGTGTATATATATATATATATATATATATATGTATAAATAGTGTAGGGTTGGTAATTCTTCAGTTCTACTGCGATAATGCAGGCATACCTCATGAGATAATGCTTGATTAAATTCGGGGGAAAAAACGTACTGGAGTACACTTGAACACTCTCAAGCTGGTTATCTCAAGTTCACTAATAGAAACATTTTGATTGTATGAGGACATAGGCTAATCTGTGCCAGCTGTTCTGTAGTTAACTAGTCTGAAAGTCTCATTCTCCCTTCTCAAGCTTTTTTTTGCTCTGCAGACATATTTCATGCAAAAGCTATGCTGACCTTTAGGATGTTTTATGTTTTTGTCACAAAATATGGTGACAGTGCTTATTTCTTTTAATATTAGGAAACCTCACATCTAAAAAGGTTTTGTAAAAGTGTAGCAAATGTCTAGTTATTTCTAGCTTTGGGAAGGGTAAATAACCATAACAGCTCTATGGTTGTTGTATATAGGGGAATATAAGGAAAGTATTAAGATAGTAATTTTAGAGTTTCATTATACAGAAAAGAAGTACTATTTTTAGAGAAGTTAGTAAAGTTTCAATCAAGAATGTATCCATTTCTTTAATTCCTCACCATATTTACCAGAGATGATGGCTATTGTTTACTTTATGGACACACTCAGAAATAATAGGTATAGAAAAAGTATTGCTCTGCTGACTTATGCAATTTTCAAAGATCCAACCAGTAGATATTCTTTTCACAAAAATGTACAATGCTATTTTTGCACTTTTAAGTACAGAGTGTGAGATATATGTACATATATGTTTGAGAAAAAAAATCTGTTCAGGAAATATCTCATTACCAAAAGTCACTATGTTGCACTGGGAATATTCTAATATTCATATTTCTGAAGTATAAATCATAGTAAAATCAGTAGGATTTTAATCCAGAAAAGCAAGGGATTGATTCTAAAATTAAGACGGGCATTTCAGCTTGTTATCAACAAAACATTATTTTATGATAAAGGAAAATAAAGCTAAAAAAATATATAACTTCTTCCATTTAGGGCAGATTTTTAAACAAATATGTATGTGCCATTCTATGGTGGCTTTATAACTTCTTTTGAGGGCATGTTATTGTTACTGCATCATGTCTTCTTTTCTGTATATGGAAGCAGACAGTGATATACCCTAGGCTGACTATTGCATAGCTTCTAAAGGGAATGAGTCACCTGGAAAAATCCAGCTGAAATAAAAGTGTGCAAACTTCATTTTTGTTTTGCTTTAAAAAAGCTTAATAATTAAAATGGCATGCGCTTGTGCATGTTAAGATACTGAAAAACTTAGAACAATCAGACATTTCCATGCAGGTATGATTATAAATGCAAAGTATTATTCAGAATTTGACATTTATGGATATATGAGCATAACATTTTGCTTAAAATATTTGATATTTAAAGTGTACTTTACTGCAATCCACCTAAAATGGAAATGCAAATATGCAGATGGGAAACTCTAAGGCATACAGGCTGCTTCCTACTCCATGATAATTCTTCATTATTTTTTGGTAATTCAGTTTAGCAACATGCACTGAATCAGTTCTACAGATAGCTGTTGTATGCATCTGATCATGATAGTGTCTCCATTGTCAGTACCTAGATTCCACCACCCTGGATTTAATTCACTAGATCATATTCAGAGACTAGTGGCACTGATTTCAGTAGCACTAATTGGGAGGAAATGGCAAGCAACTTATTTTATTCTGGTAACTTGACGGGTTAAACTACTGAAAATGCAATTCAAACAAAAGCTGATTTGTGAAAATCAGATCAGGCTAACTTCTGGGCTTTTAAATCTCACTTCATAGTTACAGCAAAAAATTTGATCATTTTATCTTCTGCTGCTTCTTACACTTTAATCTTCTAAGATCAATTAGGGTATCATACTCTTAACTTAAATAATTAAGGGCCAGGAGACATAGTCCTTAATTTTACTGGTAAACCCAGAATTACAATAGTTTCACCACATTTAGCACCAGTCTCTAAATGCATTCAATTTCTATAGTGCCATCATTTTTATTTAATGGTAACACCATATAGGCCCACCAATGATCCAAAACTGTAACATTATTAATCCTCGGAAGCTATATATTTGGATTTCAAAGAGGTGGTAGAGGCCTTCCCATGATGCTCATAAACAGTAGGAGAAAATATTTTTACATCCTTTACTTCCATCAGTTCTAACATCTACTATAATCTGTCCCATCCTTTTGCAGTTACAGATTACAGCAACTTTTGCACTGTTTGAGATGTAAGTAATACTGCAGAGGCCTAAGTTTTTCACGAAATATCCTGGTCACTGACCTAATTGAACACATGCCTTTCTACTGTTTTACTCACTGATTCTCCACTCAGTTTTTAATCAGCTGAGGATTAAATCAGACACTGACTTCAGAACACAAGAGATATGACTGACTCAGTAGGTCTATCCTGCACATCGAACATGACAAGAGTCTTCCTCCTGTGCCCACAGTGCCCATGTTTATACCCGGTCCAGCTGACTCATCTATGGACAGTGCTGATCACCCTGTCCTTCTTATAGTCTCCATGTTTCTCTGAGTCCTGTGGTTGCCTTTGCAAAGTGGCAGATCTTCTCAGAACAACCCAATTTTTCTGCTTAAATCTTTCTGCAATTAAATCATGAATCATGAAATGATTAATAAACCACAAATGTCAGTAATACTCTCAATGACACCATACAGACTTTTCCAAGAGCATATAACTCAAAGAGTCAAGGAGGCAAAGTCAAAATAGACTTAGAAACAAGATTTTCTTTCAGCTCTCTTGAAAAAACATGCTCTCAAAATTTTGAGATTTTGATAGTAATATGCTTCAGGAAAAAATTATTTTGCAGAAATTCACTTTTGTATTTCAAACTTAAGGAACTGAAAGGAAACTTCATTGTGCAGTTCTCCTTACATTTGGGATCTCTTCCTTAAAAAGGGGAATACTGTTGTGGAATTCACTTGAGGGTAGGAAGGTTGAATTAGAAAGCCACGATTTGTGATCATTGTCTATTAGTCTTAGAGCTTTTACAGCCTGTGTTTCTCCTAGCCCAACTGGCCCTTCAGCCAGAATATTTGGATCATTAAGGATTTGTTCAGTCAGGTGGGCTCATTTCAGTATGGGATGGTTACGATTTTTTCTACTGGCCTGAAACATGGATGAATTACATAATGGGCCAGCTAGAATTTCTGAAAATGCTTGAAAAAAAAAAAACCTTTATTTATTTACTTCTCTTGTGTTGAACTGTTGATGTGCCTTTCATGCCATTAAGAGATGGCAATCATACCATACTGAGTTTCCCAAACAGATACAATTAAATCCAGATGAATAAATTTCCTCTGCAACATATTCACATATTCAAGCTAACGTTCTTACTGGATACCTAGTCAAAATGGTAATGTTCACTGTTTTTAAAATATCCCTCACATGTCATGTTCATATCTGAGCATTTTAACACTTCATTGATGACAGGAAACTTCAGGCAACTTGAGAAGAATAACAGAAAGCCCAAAATCATTAATTTTATATTCTTTTTTATCTTCCTGTCTTGAATGCTATTTTCTATTAGGCCTTATAAAATTGTGTTTATCTCAGTAACTATTTTGGAGAAGAGTTTGGAATTGAATCAAAGTTTGTTGAAGATTAGTAAAAATATGTGATTTAATCCTGGCCCAGATGTTTGTCCTTTTTACTCTATCGCCTCTTTGTGATAACTCTTGAACTCAAACCTCCTATTTGGCTTGGTAAAGTCACACTTTGAAATAACATTGACTTCTGAATCTATATGCCCATCTTTTATATACCCGTATAAGTAGTGTTTATATATATATATATGTTTGTGTGTCTGTGTGGGTGTGTGTGTGCATCTCCTGCTGTGCTGTGGGCATATTTACAATATAAATATGTTGGTTGTTAGTCAAAACTACAACTTGTAACCAACCTCACCTGCCATTCAAATTGCCCAGTTCCTAATGACAGTCTGCTGCGTCCTTTGTGTACAGACACTGTCACAGACTGACCGGCTGAACCCAATTTGAGCAGCATGTCCTTCCTGAGCTGCAAGCACTTCTGCTGCTCTGTTTCTGGGAGGCAGCAGCTGTGAAAGGAAGCTGTCAGTCATCAGCTCCCCAAAACGGAGGAGAGATGTGCAGGCACACAGAGGTGCTGGAGGCAAGAACTCATCTCTCATCTGGGTCCAGAGCAGGACACAACGTTTTTCCTTCCTCCTGGTGCAGGCTGTCAGAGCAGAGCACTAATGCCATTACCTGCTGCAGCCTGGCTGAAACTTTCAGAGACAAGAAGAAAAAGGAAAATGTTGTGGCACAGCCAAGTCTCAGCTGCACTCAGGTCCAGCTAGAACATCGCTAGTTAGCTTCTCTCTGGAGGTAGGGGCTCGGGTTTCAGCTCAGGCTGTCATTTACTGCAGTTACTCCTTATTACTCTCTTGACTGACAGTGTAAAACACATCTTATGTTTTTTAGATAAAGGTTAAGAACTTACGTATGATACACAATAATCTGTCACATCAATATTGCTTATGTGGTTTTTCTTCCTTTAATATTTTTTCCTCACCTCAGTACATCCATGAGAGATATTTTCAGATTTTATAGTGAGAAAATCTGAGTTTTCCTTCTGATACTGATGCATAAAATTTGGAGTAATATATTTTGGTTATTGCTGATAGAGAAAGTGAAAATCCTCAAACAGTCCTTGTAAATGTCACACAATACTGATCATGTCTGAGCTATGATGTGAAAGAAGATAATAAGGTGATAACCCCATGGAATGCTATTGGTGCTGAATTTTCACTTTAGTTGCAACAAATTATGGGTGCTTTTAAAAAGAATATACCATACTATTTGGTTTTGAAGGTATTTTTCTTATCTTCCAAGGGTTATTTATCCTATCCTGTAGTATAACTCATTTGCTGGTGGGCATGGCTCCAGGGTATGACTGGCAAGTATACCCTGTGTGTGAAGGCCATATACAAAAGCAGCAATACCTATCCAACAGCAGTACAAACACTAAGTGGAATACAGTAAAGAGGGAAATCACTGAGCAAAATGCTTAGCTGTGTTCAGTTATAATAGTTTCTACCCAATCTGATTTTACCAGTAATTTTTGTAGATAATAATTCATTTCCATCCAGCAATGGAAAAATTAAAGACAACCCTAGTAACTGGTTGGAAGGGAGCTCAGGAGGGCTCTACTGAAGCTAGATCTGAGATGAGACCAGGTTTCTCAGAACTTTATCCAGTTGGGTCTGTAAAGCCTCCAAGGATGGAGCCTGTAGAACTTCTATGCAAGAAAAATTTGCTATACCAGAATCATTCCTGGCAATCAATCATTCATCTCACCTGCTCGTTGCTACTTTGCTAACTAACAGCTGCTTACTACCTGCATGTCTCAGTCAGATGCCAGTGGTTTTGACCTCACAAATGCTAGGGGGTGAAATGGCTTCAGCTGACATTTATTTGCTGTCACAACAGAAAAATGTCCAGAGAATACTGTGCTTTTCCATTCCTAGAGGTGTGCTTTTTACATCAGCTTCACCTGCAGTGAAGGAAGAGAGTTTTGCAAGTTGCTCTTCAGGAGGAGAGTCCAAGAGAGACTAAAGAGTTGATGTGAAAATGGCCAGAGACGGAAGAACATCCCTGCCATTGCATTGTAGAGGGAATGCACCTGAATATGGGGATATAGGGAACACAATATAATTTCCAGGGAGAAGAAAAGTCGGCCATGCAGAACAAAAATTGTTAAAAATAAGAAGTAATGAGTTCAAGATAGAGAAAGATTGTGATTCCATATTAGAATTAAGTTTTTAGTGCTAAGGAAGGTAACACTGGAATAAGACCTTTTTTGCTTGGGGCAGTTTTGGTGGTTTGTAAGAAGAGCTAGAGACCTGTACATCAAGTATGACAGCTTTGTCATTGAGAGAGAGACAGATGACATGACATTTCAAGATCACTTCCAGCGGTATATTTTATGATTCTATGACTTTCTGTTGTTAGCTCATGAACAGTGTATCTTAATGTGTAATATTTATTATTGTGCAATACTTCAAGCAGTTAGAGTTGATGGTTTCAGATTAAAATAGTTGCTAGACTTGAGAAACTGAACTTACTGCTAAAAAAACAGTGAATGCTAAAAATGATCACACAAAATGTATTCATTTAAAAGTCTATGGAAGAATTGCTCAAGTAGAAATTATGTGGTGCAACTTTGGGCCTCCTAAGGATTTAGGATAGAAATTAAAAAGGAAAATGAGTATTTAAAGTGAATGACAGAAACATGTAAGCTGCACACTTTTAGGGGAGAATGAATTCAAGGATTCAAAAAGGTAATTGCAGAAGAATGAGGCTTTCAGACTAACTTTGTCTTTTGGTTCTGTGCTACGTGGGTTCTGTCCTTTGATGTGAATGGAGAGTGAACCCTAAAGGCTAGGCTACAGAGCAGTGTGTGTGTCTGAGCGAGCCCTCAATGCTCGGCACTGTGCACAGATCTGTCCCCTTAAGTAGCATTTACTAGCTAGAATAATTCCAGTGTGCATAAACATATTTCAAAGGCATACATGAAATAGCTGAATATATTATAAAGAAAAGCGGAATTCCTTGTCTGAACCACAGACTTCCCCAAAATTCCAGTCAACCAGTTACCACATGGTCAGACACTTAGCTTTGATGAATTTCAGACAACAATATACAGAAGACAGATGCTATTAAGGGGTGTCTGAGGTAAACAAGGGAGTTTTGATTTTTTTTTTACTAAATTTGGGCCATTATCAGCTCTAAAATCATCTCTGCAGAGATGATGCAGCAATCATTGAAGAGTTTTAGAAAAGCTTGCGTGACTGCAGCATCCTGGTTATTTATTCAGAAAATATCTTAGTTGTAAAATATGGTGTATCACATATAAAGGGTGATCCAGCTTCCTTTGATTCTGTATTTTCTCAAAACCTCTAATTGCCATTCATTACTATTTGCTAAGAATTCAAAGTCAAAGAGAAAATGTGCTTTTTGAAGATTTTTTTTTGAGCTATCTAGAATCTTTCTAAATGTGGCTGAAAAGGAATAAGCATTTCCTTGATCAACATTTCCACTCCCGACCTGTTTGATCCCAATCCCGACCTGTTTGATCCCAATCCCAGTTTGAGTGGTTTGTTTTGCTCATGACTGAGCTTCCATGTAATTAAACTAAGAAGTCTGATATGAACATCTAATTTTGTAACCCTTCTGTTGAAACCCTTTTATTGAGGCAAGTTTGAACATTCAAGTTCATTGAGCATTAACCCAAACCCAAACTTTAACATTGGTCTTATTCACAAAAAAATTTTATCCCCATTGAAGATCAAGAGTTTTGCTACCACTTCCTCAGTCGCCAATAACAGTTCTCGTAAATATCAGTGTACTGTGAATTGTGATACAAAAGTAACCTTAGTTTAAATCTCACCGTGCAGAAGTAATTTAATAAGAAGGTAATTGTCACTGGGACAATCCAATTTTCGCGTGGGAAAGAGTGAGCTCTTTCCCAAGAAAACAAAGCACTTAAACTTCTTCCTCTGAATATAAAAAATCAGCAAGGGTTTTTCTCATGCTATCATGTTCTCTTACAAACTTCTGTCATAAAAAAATATTTCTGGCAGTTCTTCAACTGCATAGATTGGCAAAGCTAAAGAATAAATGGGTGAATTAGGAGACAGACCTAAGTTCTTTGTACTGGTATCCTGAAGAAAAACATTTGAGAAGACCTCAAGACCTTACAATATCTATAAAATCAGCTTAATCCCACTGGAAAAAAACAAGGTTACAGTTAAGTGGTCACTTTGCACTTTGCAGTTAAATTCCGAGCTTTTGCAAAGAAAAGTAAAGTTCAGTACAGCTTTTTGTCCTGCCTTTTTTAGTCTTCCTTGGCCAGCACTGTCATTTGTAGGGTTACACAGAGGACTCTGATAAGCACTACACCTCTCCCAGGGACTGTGTTCAGCTGGACCCCCAATGGTTTTCTGCAACTTACTGGAAACCAGTGCTGGTTCAAGGAGAACTGAAGGGTAGCCTGGGTAAATAGATGTGAGAGCAGGAACTTGTTAGAACCAGGAATTTGGGCAAGATTAAAGTAACCATGTAACCATGACCAGTATCAGATAATGATTTAGGTGTCTATTTTTTCAAACTAAGTTTGGAGTACAACTATAAACAGAACAAAGTACAAAGTTACTAAGCAATTGTTTTCTGATCACCCCTGATCTTTGAAATACTAAGCTGTTATCAATATAATGTAAGGTGGAAGTATATTTTTAGTCATTGTCTACTGTAAGGTTTTATAGAGGATATACTATACAGTAGCAAATATCCATTATAGTTTGTCTGACAACAAGAGAGTGGATTTTCAGTGCCTTCATAGTAATAATTTATAGTTCTGTAATCTCATACACCCAGGATGCTTATAACCTAAGAATATGAAACTCTGAATACTCTGATAAGAATGCAGAATAATATCTTGCTTACCTGAATATTTCTTTTGCCTAATATTTGGCATCTCAGAGAATCAGCTGAGTAACCTGAAGTAGCTTGTGGGATTCAAGAGACCTTACTTACTTCTGTGTGTTCGGGGTTTATTTTCCTGTTGTTTTCTCATCCATCTTAGTTCTAGTGACACATCCACTTTATGGAGAAGGGATGTATTTTTCTCAGATTCTTGTCTTTCCCCTCAACATGCTGTATGCTTACTGAGGTAAGTGTTTCAGTCACCATTCCTGGAGATATTTAAAGGACATGTAGATGTGGCGCTTAGGGACATGGTTTAGTGGTGGAATTGAAGGTGTTGGGTTTACAGCTGGACTTAATGAACTTAAAGGTCTTTTCCAACCTAAAATATTCTCTGATTCTAACAAAACTAGTTGTGTCATGCAAATCATATGCAAGCATAAGTAGCATTCTGAGAATGTGTTACAGTTGTTTTGTTGCAGAAAATATTCTGCCTCTGAAGCAGTAAAGAAACAGACTATTTTGAAGTTCACTGTTTCTAAAAAAATTCAGTCTTATTGGAGAAAAGTTTAAATTCGCAGCTGCTCTATTTGTCATGAAGTGTCTGCACAAGAAAAACTTGACTGTGCTATAACTTCTGCAAGTTTGCAACAGCCTTCATCATCCATTGCTACACCTGCCACACTAAAACTAACAAAATCTTTTAAAAACTCTCTTGCATGACTTTATAAAAATCTTCAGTTAGCACATTGTTTTCTGATTAAATTAACCAGATGTAGCATTGCCTAGATTCTATGTTTTCACTGGTAAACTGGAGGACAAGCTAGGCTTTATATTCATTCTTTTTCCACCATTCCCTTTGCACTGTATTCAGTGGAGTGTAAAACACAAACTATTCGGTTTGCTTTCCATTTGTAATCAATTCCTCGCTTCCATGTTTGAAATGCACTAAATGATAAAGACATATAAAGTGTAAGTACACAAAGAGATTCACTCATTGGTATATTTGTAAAACATATGCCAACAAACACGTATTAAAGCTATATTTCAGGTAACTGATGCTGATTTAATTGCTGATTAATAAAATGGTCTCTATTTTTCCTCATTTCACTTTTTGATTTATATTATAATAGAAAAGAAACAAGAAGATCACTGAAGTATTTTCTTGTTGATTTTGCACATTTCTATATCTGATACTTTCTCAATAATATTAAAATGTAACATCAGTAATCTATCACTCAAATTCACATCACATTTCTATTTGATTACAGCATTTTTCCAATCTGATAATTAGTGTTCAGATTACTGTTATAATATTCTCCACAAAGCAGAAGTCTTTCCACTCACAGCAAACAGAAATAGGGTCCAATATAGGTAAAAATGTTCTTTTTTGCTTACTTCGTAAGTCATAATCATTAAAGTATAGTCATAAAAGGTGATTTTAGAATAATTACAGTGCTAATTTAGAAAATATCAAGAAGAACAAAGCTTGAAAGTAACTGAATTTTGTTTTGCTGGAAAGAGCATGATTAATTATGTTTAACTATACTTTTTTCCACCCAGTGAACAGAAATTACATTCATATTGTGCTCTGTATCTCTATGGAATTTGATTTTGGCAAATTTCAGTAGTCATAATCCTGATATGATGCTAAATCAGGAATGCCTACTGGGACCTGGGGGTCATCAGACTGACTACTGTAATCAAGCGTAACAGACAGAGAGCCGGATTTCATACATCATTTATACTTTATGAAATTGTATTGAAAGTATAAGATAATTATCTTCTACATTGGACAAGATGTACCATTTTGAGTTGGTTAATTATACATTTGGTTTTGCTTCTCTTAGTTACTGGAACTAATGCAACCAATTATTTGCATTAATATTGCAGGAAAATTGGTGTAATTCTAGTGTAGTAATGGCAGTATGAGAAGTCTGTGTTTTCCATTAATAGCTACCCGTGGTAATAGAACATTAGCTAGAAGGTGATCCTGGCTGACTTTGTTTAATACAGAGCTGTTCTGTTTCAAGAGCAACCACTTCAGGAGTGACTGCTACCTGCCATCCCTGCTGAGTTAACACAGCTGCGCAACAATGATTCCTCGGATTGTTTTGCACCAAGCTTTTTGAGTGATTTTCCATTTCAGCAATAGTGAATTGCTAAATTTCATTATTAAAACAACATCTCTGCTAGACAGTTTACTCAGCTGACGTGAAACATGGAAAACGAGAATGCTTAAAAAAAACCAAAAAATACTAAACAGTCTATGGGTTGAGTATGTGTTTAGGCAAAAAAACAGCTGTAGAAAGGAAAGCTACAAAGGAATGCTTTTGTTTGGATTAAATTAGCTTTGAACATAAAAGATGTCAAGCTTTTGCAATGGAAATTGGGTTAAGTTCAGGGGACTGTATCTGTGAAGAGCACATGAGTTTAAAAGATGTTGGGAAAAATTAGGCAAATTGGGAAGCTGCACCTCACTTCCAGCGTTGCACCTCACTTCTAGTGCTGAAATGTCCTTGCTCCTGTAACTTACCAGTTGGGTATATTTTCATGTTCTCCATCATTTTTCAGCATACTTTATTCTTTTCCGAAGAGTGCAGCACTGTCCCTGCAAGCACTCTACTCTATAGAAGGAGACATAATTTTTGCCTAGAAGTAGAAAAGGCACTGGTTTTGTTAAGACAATATGTTATTCAGAGATTGGTTTTCTAATATAGTTGTGGTTTTTTATATTTCTCTGAGGATACAGTAGTGAAAATGACAATTAGGACATTGCATAGAAATCAAGGGCCTCTGAAGAGTTCACTTTACAAATATAACTTATTTGTGTGTTTAACAGGAGTTAAAAATGTATACTAGTGCTATTGAATACTTTATATTTGGAAAAACAGATCAGTGATCTAAAGTTCTTGTAAGGAAAATGAGAAGAAAAGCTATTCTCTCACCAGCAAGTGTGAATGTGTAGATGAACAGCTGCACAGATATGAGCATGTTTCCTCACCTGTGGTGCATACACCAGTGTAGGCCTATGTTGTTTGTTCCATTTTCAGTCTGTTCTATATATTGGTTCAAGTATGATTTATAATAGTAAACTTACTGGGATTTTTCTGGTGTCTAGGCCTTGTGTCTTATGTCCAAAAGTAACGGAATGCTTTACCTTGTCATTGTGTTTTAGTGTTCCCTGCCTGCAATCCCTCCCATAATGAATAGGGCTCTAATCAAAGAATCATAGAGTGGTTTGTGTTGGAAGGGACCTTTAAGGTCCTCTAGTTCAAAAACCCCTCTTATGGGCAGGTATAGGTACAGTATAGCGTAAAATTTAGAGAAAGATAAAATTCTTAGGTATTTTTCAAAGTTTGTGAACTCTCCAGTGCAATGTAGAAGGATGAAAATTACAACTTATTTGCATATCTGCTAGTAAAAAATCATCAGACTAATTTCAAAACTGCATATTTTGCATTGTCCATTTGTTTCTTTGCATCAAAAGCTTTATAGTGTCAAATCAATGATATATGATAACTTTCTCTTTTTTCAACAAGGGTATTTTTTAGCAAGGAAAGACAAGAATGAGTAATTTACTGTCACCTAAAATATATAGCACTAATATAAGATTTTAACTCAGTCCAGCTGACTGCAGATCAAGAATACCAGGCAAAACTCAGTCAGCTCTTTCCATAAATGATCCCTTTCTTTTGTGGATACTCCAGATCACCTTGTCAATTGTGTAAAAATCTTGCCTCTAAAATCCAAGTTTTCCTTTTCAAAGCAATTATGAGCATCTTGACATAAGAGTGTCAGAAAAGAGGTGGGACCCTGATGGCCCTAGCAGGGGGATGTTTGGAGTGGGATATTCTCTCCCTTCCTCAACCCCAGGGGACCACACTGGCATTGATGGGGGTCTGCTTAGTCTGGAAATCAGCAGATGCTTTCGAAGGGAGAACCTACAGGGAATTGGGGAGTGACTCAGTCCCCCTGAGGGTATTAAGAGAGAGCACAAACTTAGTTTTGAGTACCAGTTTTTTATGTACAAAATTTTTGCTATGAAAATTAAAATAGGTTTTACACTCAACAGTCTAAACCCTTTTCAAAAGGTACCCTTTGCTTCAGCTCTACTCAGCCAAAAGAGGTATGTGGGAAAAGAGACTGCAATAGCGACTCTGTGTGTGATGTAAGCAGTGGCTAGAGGTGAAAGGCAAAAACACACTTGGCGAAATACAGGGTTTAAGAGAGCAAGGAAGTGAAATGCATCCACTTGCATTTTGCCATGCCTGGATAAGATAGAATGGAGATGTATTAAACCCAAATTTAGTGTCATACTCTTTAATTGGTTTCTTTTGTTTCAGTTGGTTAAAGTAATTGTAATGTATTGCTAATGTGAGTATGAAATTCTTGAAACCTTAAATAAAAAGGAA
This sequence comes from Callaeas wilsoni, assembly GCA_013398955.1. NCBI lineage: Eukaryota > Metazoa > Chordata > Aves > Passeriformes > Callaeidae > Callaeas > Callaeas wilsoni. The sequence continues at coordinate 345,007 of VWPU01004886.1, forward strand.
GGGGTAAGTACTTTCTAGAAATACTCTGATAAATGCTGCCTTCATACAGAGGTTTTTAATTATCGAGTGTTCAAAATAAGAATTATAACATTATATGCAGAGAAAATTTTATTCAGAAATTGCTATGTCTTCTACACTTTGCACAAGGCAACTTGGTAGTAAAAAGACACATGAGCACTTGAAGACATGGGAGTACATAGCTGAAAAATATAGTCTTATTCTTGTCAACAATGATATGAGCTCCAAAATTATAAAAGTGATTTTAAAAAGTAGCTAAATCGCATTTGCAGACATGTTCTCAAAAGTGTTTTCATTCTATTAACATCGTTTGCTGATGATAGCAACATTAACATTGTATGCTGATGATAGTAGACTGTTTTCATTGTAAAAACACTTGGGGTTTTAATAATTTAAGTATAATTCAAGCATCCTTTGTTCTAGGAAGAGTTACAGTGTTTTCTGTTTTAAACATATGGATATATTCAAATTTAACTAGCTTTTTTATCACACCAGTGAGGATACAAAATAAAAGAAATATTGTTTTTTCAAGTTCATGACCTAAACTATTTCCTCCTTGTGTGGAGACATGTTAAAAATAAAATCTCCAGACAAATAACAGCTCGAGTTTGACCTACTGTTTATATTTGTGATGCATGCCTGAACTGCCCTATGCAAACGCCTTGAGGCAGAAATTAAGGTTTTAAGGGCTTTCTTTGACCAGACACCTAATGCCCAAGTTTTGACTTCATAATGGTAAAAGTAGTATTTCTGTATAATTCTATAAATGTGATTTATATTTTTAGATTCTAATTTGGAAGGTAAATAGCTATCAGTGGGGAATAATGTGAAAGACTGCAAGAAAAGGAAATACTGTGTTTTCAAAAGAAAACAAATTAATTGCTAATACCTTGCTGGCTATAGATCGTATCATACTTCAGTAATACAATCTCAGAATACACACAAAAGAAAGATACAAAAAAGATAAAAAGGTTATAAAGCTCTTAGAAATTCGTTGGAGACTATCAAGGCTAAAACTGTCTAAATATAAATTAATCTTGTAATAATATTTGTTCTGCGTGTTGCGATGAATTTCCAACTCAAGATTAGCCTTTTTTATGTGTTAACTTTTTTGTATAATGCTTAGACTTTCATGTATACATAATTGACAGTGCCCTAGCAAAACAGGTGTTTAGTAAGTTGTAAAAGCAGAAGCTATAGTTAAATTGTTAAATTTCTTGTGTTGATGTGAACAGCAGCCAGAACCACAACGTTAGGACTCCTAAACAGAATAGCTAAATTCCATAATGATATTATTGTTTTCTGAAAGCAGTGTTTCCCTGCAAAGCCAGCACATTGTGTCAAGCCTGAGTATCACTTTGAGAAATATTTTGCCACTTCTTCATTTCGGCAGATTCTTCTCCAGCGTTTTCAGTCAGCTGCATGCAAAGCTAGTTTATACTATTTTTGGCACGATGAATCAAACAATTTGCTTGGGGAAAATTCCTTTTTTTTTTTTTCTCTGAGAGAAATGCCTCATATCTTTCTAGCCTGAGAAAAAAAGTGAAAAACAAAAAACAAAACCTACCACAAAATAAACAAACAAAAAACCCCCACCCAGCCACCACCACTTCCTTTGCTGTGGTGTGGCAATGAATCTCTGGTTTTTAAGTCTAGTGTAAATTTTAGGTTGATTAGCCCTTACCGTGGTGTATTTCCAAGCGAAACCAATAGAAATAAAGCAGAAACCAATGGCAATAAAAGCACAGTTAGGGGGCTGTGTAGGAAGCTAGTTTAGTAACAGCACTGTCATCCTCTGGAGGTGTAAACCGGCGGCAGTTGTGCTTGCCATGGTGAACATGGCCCCTGCCACAGGGGACGTCATGTCTGCTCTGTTAGCAGACACTCAGCTGCTCCGCTGGGCTTTCCATACCCATGCAGATTAGATGAAATAGCTGTTCTGACATTTGGAAACCCCAGGTATCAATTTAGCGTCAGTTAAAATGAAGATCCGTGCAGTGGCAATGAATCATTTGGGATATTGTGTTTTCAGTTTGAAAGAAAGTGAAACTTAAACCATTTCATTGATTTCTAAGGTATTTTGAGGTGATATTCTCTCACACTCATTCTAAACTCAGCTCGAATTCATCAGGGGATCCTGCAAATTCAGCAGCTTTTTTAGAAACCCAATGCAAAATATCAAGTTGTAATACAAAATGAAATACACAGTTTCCCTGGGTCTGACCTTTACATTGTACATTGTTCATAACTCTGCTATGGACTGACAGATTTGTATTTCTGCTTTTCCAAGATTTGGTTAACCTTCACCTCTGTCTTCTCCTAAAGATCATGTAGACTCTGGTTTACATGACTATTTTATCTATACATATCCTTTAATTCTAGCAGGAATCATCTAATTCATGTTTTGCAATGCTTTTGAAGCAGTCTACGAAAATCCTGCTAACGGAATCCTAACAAGAGAAGCCTCTGTATAGCCTGAAAAACAGTTTAGTGACTATAAAATAAAAGGCTAATTTGGACACCTATATTGCCTCCTTCTTGGGCACAATCATGCAACTGTAACATATTTGCATCCATTTCTTGAGAATGATTTATAAACATATTATTTCAAGTGAGTTAATGGAACTTCCTATTTTCTAACTTCAAAATGTGAAAATCCATACAGGAACCAGTAGGGGTTTTCATATTCCTGAATTTTGAGGCAGGCTAGTTATCTAACTTTTGTGTTAAGTCTCTATGTAAAAGGGAAAGGGAGGAACTCCTTGAGAGCATTATTTAGTCTATGTAATTGAAGATCTTGCTTTGAGTTGCACTTCTGAGGATCTCCTCTGTCTCCTTTTTCTCCAGAGTATAGGGAAATTAGCTGCATAAACTAAGTGTTTGAGGCTGTGGTGTGAATACTCCTCATCCTTCTCTCTTTCCAGTCAGAGGATCTATGATGCTGTGTTCACTATTACCCTGATGTACCTCTTGTGTATCAAGAATTTCCAACCAAGATAGAAATTGCTGCTACAAATTGACAAAACATAGTTACACTAATGAGTTCCACAAATAAAAGAAGTTGTGGTTATCCTCAGCTGGAAAATGGCCTCTTTGAACTTCTCTCCTGTTTCCATCACAGCTTAACCTTCATCATTTGTATTTGTACAGTCAAATTAATTAATTTGGGGTGAATATTTTGAGGAGCATTTAGAATCAGTAGCTGTTTTAAAAGTGTGTGTATCAAGGTAATGATGCATTTATTCCAAACAATTGTGCTTTTAAAAAGATTAATTGGTATAATGGATGTATATTAAATATTAATATAAAATATTTTCCCAGTGGTACATCAATACTCAGTAAACTGGTTACACAAAGCAGTATTTTTTTTGAAAAAAATAATTCCTGCTTATTATTTAGTGTACTTTCCTGCAAATTAAGAAAGAGAGCTTTCTTAATTTAAGGTTATTCTTTCCAACTAATACCATTTCAGATTATCAGTTGTATTTTCCGTTCCATAGGAAATAACAGAAGATCGGGATCGTTCACGATTGGATTCAATGGTGCTGTTAATTATGAAACTGGACCAGCTTGACCAGGATATTGAAAATGCTCTCAGTGCAGGCTCTTCCCCATCCAGCACCCCGACATACAAACGGAGGCATATACCTGTAAGCCAATTTGCTCAATTTTTTCTTATTATTCTAAATGGAATCTTTTTTTGCTTCACATTTTTCTTTCAGTCCTCACATTTTTCAGCTCCTTGTTTTAGAACTAAAGCTCTTTTTGTAAAGAATTTGACTTGTATTTTTGTTTGTATATATACATGTTTTGAAGGCAATAATATTGGCATCCATTATTTCCTTTTGGCATCCTTTCATTAATGAGAGCTTCAGAACTCCCAGATAAAACAAAGGGAGATCAACAAGATTCAGAAATTGTCTAGCTCTCTAATTATCACTTGCTGTAAATGCAGAGGCAGCACAGACTCAGGGTCACACCAGTCTCAGAACATGAGTATGTGTCATTTGACATTACATAGAACTGAAAGTTAGGTCTGAGCTACAGGTCTTGTTTTTCTGCTAGGGGAAGACACAAACTCCTCTGTCATTCAAAGTAAGATTCTGGGCAGAACTTGAATTATTTAATTTAGGGGTTTTTTTATTTACTTAAAAGGATCATTCTTTGCTGAGAGTAGTCCAAAAGAAGATGGGACAGCTCACAAACATGACTGATGCATTCTTTTTTTCTGTAAAGTGTTTACACATGTAACTCTGAAGAACATGAAATGGCTGATACAAAGTATTCTTGTGCAAGCTTCCTGTTAATTTCACCCACATGTGCTGCAGCTGTTTTTCAATTCAAGAAACCTGAGAAACATTGCCCCAAGATCTCTAGACTAGCATTCATATCATTTGTTTTGGTTAGTGACATTTTCTTTTAAATAACAAGGAGATTTTCCTCTGAAAGCCAGGCTTCATTATTGCTAAGTGAGTGGTCTGTAGGTGAGAAAAGCTGTATTTCAGTGGGTTTGATCAGCTGAAAATTATATAATGTGTCATTTTTAGAGGAAATCACATAATTTCACTTTTCATCCTTAAATATTTTCCCACTGGATATCAATGTTCTCACAGTATCTCCTTAAACACTGATGACACAGGAAACCTGAAATACAATATTAACATCTGTTCTCTGTATCTCACCAATCCATGCCGGCATTTTAGCTACTTTCTTACAGCAATAAAGGGAGCAGAGGCAATGTGTATAAGTAACCCTGCCCGATAATCAGAGGCGGTACCTGTTCCCACGCTGCAAAGCAGCCCTGCAGAAAGACAGCTTGCATCAAATATAGGATATATGCTATCTGTGGACAATCATTTCCTAGGAATTTTTGAACCTTTGATTGTTGTGGACCAGAAAATGAAAAGATGTGGTTTTCAAGATATATAGGTGTTGAGTTTGGGCTCACATTTATTCTATAGTAAGGAATCATTTGAATGCGATGTAAAAACCTGAGTGATAGGGCAGGGATCATGGTTCTGCACCGTGGCAGCATAACTCTGCTAACCAGAAACTTCTGAGAGCAGCTGTAGCCAAAATGATTGCTATGGAGGCTGTTCTATGGCTGTGCTGCATTTCCCAGTGCTTCACATTGCAGATTCACTGGCAGGAAATATCTGACTCAAATACATGGTCCTACCTAGAGTGCAGCTTTGTCCCTAATTTCTAACCCTTTTCAGAACACCACACACTCATGTAGATGTCATAAAGGCACCTGTCTAAATGGCAGCTTTGGCTTGGCAGACCAGAGACTTAACTGGAATTAATGAATCAAAGGTTACTGGATCTTTACAGTTCAGGAGTAGAACCCCTGAGATGACTGCCCTGTATTTCACCTATTCTAGCAACCTGGCATCAGGAAACTGAGGCTTTGTCTGCACAGAGCTTTCTGGGATTAAGAGTTCAGGGGTTATTTTGCGTACTGTGTAGCTCTATTCCTGCAGGCTGCACCTCAGGTAATAATCCTGACGGTGTATGGCTGGTTCTACACATAGCCAGGTCTTTGCCAGACGTGTCACAATTTATCTGCAAACAGTATAATCCCCTGCCCTCACTCTATGCAGTAAATCAAGCATGTGCTAAATTTTTACTTCCTCAACAAGAAAACATACTATATATCTTCTTTTTATTCTCAGAAAGAGGAATGTAATCCGTGTCATTAAAAGTAAGGGCATTTTAACCAGAAATAGTATTTGGCTGATAAGTGTCTGGTGATTCAAAAAAACTAAGGAGCTGTACCTCTGCATTGTATAAAATGCTGGATGGTGATGTCATTTCATCTGCGTAACGGTTTACAGATGTTCACTGGCTTGCAGGGCTGCAGAGACAGAAGGTGGGAGCTCACAGGAAATACTGAATATAAGAGAAAAATGTCAAACTTCTGCAGCCCTTAACCGATTTTTCTTACCTTGCAGTCTACCCTTTAGGGGAATTATAGCTTTGATGTTAGTAGTGATTTACAATTTCAGAACAGCAGCTAATGCAAACCACCACGTTGAAAAAGACAGCAAGCATATGTATTTAAGTGAGCTTGCCTAAATATTTCCATTATTTAGCAGAACTATGTTTTTATTTCACATTCACATTTACTAAAGAGATTTGCAATATTTTTCTACAGGATGTTGAATCTGGTTCAGAAAGTGGAGTGGATGTTGCTTCAGTAAATCACTTACAAACAAATCTGTCTTCTAATACCCATGCTCCTGACCTAGCATCTCCCTCTTCAGTAGCCAGCTCAGGAGCTAAACCAAAGGCTGGGGTGAGTACAAAAGTTATATTTTTTTTAAACTTCTCTCATGATTCCAGATTGGAAGTAAAATTTTAAAATATCATACTATTCATTACTTGCATTGTGCAGCAGAATGTGTGTGACACAGGAAAAAAAAATGCAAGTTGTCCTAAAGGGCAGTTTTAGTGGCAAACAATACTAGAAGTTTCACATTTAAAAACATACTATTAACAGCTGATGATTGCAACAAGTTGAGTTTTTATACGAGAAAATAATTTAAAGAGCTATGCTATTTAGGAAGGTAAGTTTTTCTGAACTGGTATCACTCAGAGCATTTCCTAAATTTCATGAAGGATACCACCAGAGAAAAATTGTGGCTGATTTATGATGTCCAAACCCAGTCATCCTAGTTCTCTTGAAGGAACCTACTACTGTACCGATGTGAAAATGTCATTCTAAGGCAAAATTTGACAAGTGTTTCAAGACACTTAGGATCAGAGGGGAATCTCTGAGTAAGCAGACACTTTTCTGCAGGTCCCAGTGCATGCTAGGTGGAGAGGAAGGGCTGGCCTGAGATATGGCAACGAGCCTTCTTCTATATCCGTTCACAGATAAATATAACTATGAGAAGCATGGTCCTTTCTTTTGCTGTTTTCCATATTTTAAAGAATTCTTCATAATGCTTCAGCTATCAACATGTGCAGAAATGCTTGGATGTCCTAGAAACTCCTGACATAGTACCTGTTCCCTCTTGAACTTGCTGTTTCCACTGCCTCAAGAAGTACAGAAGTCTAGACTCTTCTAAGCTTTGCCCATGCTGAAAAGTTTTAGCAGAACTCCTGCTCCATTTGTTCACTTATTGAAATGCTTCTGGTAACCAGATCAGCAGAAAATCTGGGATAAAATATTAATTTAAAAAATGTAGTTAGCATAAATATATGTTTAGAACAAGTCTATAAAAAGTAAAATAGAGGCCACCTGTCATTTACTGCACTGCAATAATAGCAAGTTAACTAATGCCTTTGATTGTGGTTAACAGAAGTTCCAATAAACATTTACATTTGGGATTGTTCACTTGTACAAAAATAAATTCACTTGTAATTTATCATCAGTGCATAACTATAGCAAATAGAGAGCTCTGCACTCTGTCACTGCATACGTAGCAGCACAAATTCTCGAATAAGTACATATGTTATGCTAGAAGGTGATATCCCATTTTACCAGATCCTGAGAAGCACACAGACACTTTTTCCCTTTTTAAGGTATTAAACATCCCTTGTAAATTTCAGTTTCTCTGCTAATATTTGGGGAACTCTTAATGCCTGGCTTTGCAGAAGTGTGGGCGACTTCCTGGGAGTTAGATATTATGTGTTAATTCAGCTTCAGCAAGTATTTATTTGACTTTTGCTGCGATGAATATATCACGCTGAACATATATGCAAATTTTATTTCATTATATAATTTTGTAATTTTCTTTTTTTTTAAGTGAAGTGACATTTTCTCCAAACACAACTGACTTTTAAAGTTTTGCAGTCTGCAGCTCCTCACACCCTGCAGCAATCCATGTAGTGATCTCCTCTGAAAATCCACAAAATGTTGTGTTCTGTCTATAAAGGAGACTGTAGGGTTTGGGTGTTGGGGGATTTTTTTGTTTGTTTTTGTTTTTTTTAGTTTTGATTTGGGTTTCATTTGGGGTTTTTTTGGGTCAGAATAGCTAGGAATAAAATTATTCTGCATTTGAAACTCAGTGAGCTACTTATTAAAGGTAAGGAACTGTTTCAAAGATTTTACTCCCTTTTCAGAGTTTGTAACTGCAGATCTTCAAGGATTCCAGATGCTTAGTCTCCAAGGACAACTTCTTTTGTTGAGTTTATTAATAGTATGTAAACAGGAGTGCAAGGGTGATTAGTTATATTATGGAATGATTTGTGGTATTTTTAAACAAACTATAGCGAACAGTTGACTGCGTCAAAGTCAGACTGTAAAGTTAAACACCACATCACATGCAGACCTGGGTAGCAGGAATACCAAGGCAGGAGACATGAGTTTGGATCTAGTTCCTGATAAAGAACTTGTAAAAGATATTAACTACAAAGGATACCGCTCATAGATAGAAAATTTGTGTACAGACGAACTATGTCCATTCATGTTCTTTCAGCTTTACATGGATTTTAACCAAACAATTTCAAACAGTGTCACAATGTGTTGGGATATCCATAAGCATAATTTGGCTTGATAATCCTTGTGGAAATGATCCACTTCTTAGTTTCTGGAAAGCAGGACTTTTTAAATTTTCATTATCAAATTATATGAAATGTTAAACAAGAATTGTATTTAAAATTCAGTGTCGATTAGAATTTTCTCTGCAAATTAATAATAGATATTATTTTAAATAAAATTAAGGCTATGTGTATATATTTTCATGCACAAGTTATTTAACATTTCATGAAGGTTCACCTCTGGTTAGTCAAGCCCATTCTTGTCAGTGTGAATGCCTGTGTTCACTACATGTCCACATGTATAAGCATACACCTGCGTGCTCACGCACACAGAGAACTCCTCACTGAAGGCACGATGAACAGGAACAGGATTCTCCATAGAGCATTGTGGAAAGGCTTCTCTGTGATTCTGCAGGGTGCAGCATGAAGGCCTTTGATATGCAGATGTACTTGGTATTTTGGGCTTATGAGAAGCATACAGCTGAATAACCTCCATCCTAAATTCAGGATGCCGCCGTTGTATCTCATGGTCAGGGTGAAATAGCATCATGTGACCAATAGGGTGTTTGAGCCACAAATTGTATGTGTTTGGAAAGGTGCACATACGGCCAATCCTTGAGAAAATAATGATTCATGTGACTGAACAGATACATTTCCCACATAATTAGGATGGGATAGTAAGAAACATTTTTGGCATCCTTATGTTACTGATGTTTATAGAGTGAAAAAAACCCATGATTCTATATATAGCACATCTTTATGTTCTGGGGGTTTATTAATCAGTCTCCAAAACAGACAAAGATTTTTGTATATTAACACTTGAGGATATACACTTGGCTAGCACTAATCACATGAGAGTTGAAATCAGCTTAAAAAAATAAGAAATCAATAGTCTTTTGCCCTGGTGGCCATGAGAAACACTGCAAAAAGGGAGTGTCTTGTCTGGATTTGGAGAGAAAGGAATGTAAATATTCTCCATGTCACTGCCTTCTACAAACCAGTGCTATACATCTGGACACTTAAAATGTTCTTAACAATAAAGACCAGAAATTATTCATTTTTAAATGTGGTTTGATTATTATAGAAACAATATGGGACTACAGTACTTAAAATTTGTTTTAATAACTAAAGGCGAGTTGCCATATCCATCTCCAATAGCTAGTTAAAAACTAAGCAGTTAAGGAAAACTTGAATCAATTATTATTGTCTTTTTTTTTTTTTTCCTTACTTCCTCTGTACAAAAAATTGGCTAAAGGACAACAGCAACTAAGACCTAAAAGTTGTGGCCAAAATTTTGTCCTTGAACATCTGCTCTGAGAAGCCTGTTTATTTTCTGTTCAGGTGAAAAAAACCAGCCATAATTATTTTCTACTCCTTGTCTTGGCAGTGTTATCCCTCTTTCTTCAGCAGTGTCCAAGTTAACCTTAATCACACTGTACAAAGGTAATCAGGCATCTATTATCACCAGAATAGCTGGTACCTAGGAGCGGATTGTTTTTCAGATTAGCTATAATGACTCGTTTAAGATGCATTCAATTGCCAAAGTGATTTAAGACATCGGTTATGCCTGCAAGTGTAAAATTACCTAGTCTGGCTGAGCACTGGAAGAGGCTTCAGGCATAGCTGGTGGTATCACTGAAGCCTTGGATGAGCTCAGGAGTCCACTTTCACAAATCTTTTTACTGGATTGGGACAAAAACTTGTATTATCTAGATGACAAATTTGACAACTTTTAATTTATATGCACTAAAGTAATTTAATCAAATGTGCTTTTGATTCATATTCATATATTTTTAAAATTTGAGGTTTTTAAAGAAAGACAAATCATTTTGTGAAAAATAATTTTGGGATTTATAGATTAAGAAAGATTTCAAGTTTCTTGCTACTTAACTACACTGTTTCTTAATTATGAAAAAAGATAAAATTTATTATTTTATCTTTTTATTTATTAAAAGGAAACTTTTATTTCAAATTAAATATTAATGATGGAGAATTATCAAATTATTTCAAGGGTTGGAAATGTTTAGATTTTCTACTGCATTAAGTTTTATAGTAAAGTCAACGCACTATGAGGTATACAAACATACAGAATTTGTCAGTGCATTTGTGCTGACAAATCTTTACCAGTGGGTCATACAGTTTGAAAGGTGATAGATTTTGGTCTCTGAATCATACTTTTATGTTATATTTGCTTATTCATCAGAGTCCCCATATAACTTTTCTAAATTTTGCTGCCATTATAGTATTCCTTGAATTCTTATTTTACTGATTCAGGCAAAACTGAAATTTGTTCTGGTAAGCATCAGGGAGAAAGACCCTTACTGTGCAACATTAATTCAAATACCATTTCTTTAAAACTTGATAATTTTTATGAATAAGAGATGGGAAAACTCTTCTCAGGACCTGATCAAGTTGATTAATTTAGTATTGTCTTTCATACCTATGTTTAAAAGAAAGTGTTTTAGAAAACAAGGAAAGGGAATTAATTATGAAATTAACTTTTTGCACTATCACAATTTCATTTGTATTCTAACAGCGTGTTATTTTACCCCACAAAAAGTAAAATACAGTTACATTTTGCCAATCATGTATAAGCAAACAGCAAGATTATGCTGTATTTGTCATATGAACTTCTCAAAAATTTTCTTCGCCTCTGTCTTGTTCCCCAAAGGAATCTCTATTCTGTTTTAAGTATCTCTTCCTATGTTAACCCTAAGTGTACTTATTTTTTCTCAAATGAAATTATATAGCCTTTTGTTCCGTGGACTCTTTTAAGCACTGTAAATCTTAAAGGTGAGCCTTTTTTTTTTTTTCAGTGAGTAAGCTACTCCTACAGTTTGAAACAAAATCACTGAACTCAGTTATGACATCTTTGACAGAGGTCACCTTTGCTTTGGTCAAGGACATTCTCTCTCTCTCTCCCACTTTTTCTGTCCCTCAATATTGAATCCTGAGTAACCAATGTAAATTCACAGCGCAATGAAAGGTTTGCAATTTTATACACGTTCAGCATGACCCAGAAAATACATGTATTAGGCTATCTCTTCTTGGTTCCAAGTAAAATCGCAACAAAATATTGGGAATCTAAATAAATCCCCAGCTTCTGAAGTGCTGAGCATGAAGACTTCTGAGACCTGCCAAAATATCAAGTTGTACGTTTACATTTCTGTCTCTTCTTGCAACTTGTTTATAGCAGCCATGCTTACATACTGGGGGTTTTCTCATGTTTTCCTCCTTTTGTAGAGTTGCTGACACTGTCTTCAACAGTCTGTCCATCTTGTTGTGTATGATAATCATTTTTTATAAACTGAAGAAGAAGTTCATGACTTCTTCAGCAGTAACATCACTAATGGTGCCGTTAGAAACGTAAAGTACATTTTTTCCACTGTATGCTGCCACCTGGTGTCCTGCACTCTTAGGTGAGTGGCACTGCACAGGGGACGTCGAGCACTTAGACATAGGCAGATATGTTTTTGCAGAATTAAAGCATTATGCCACAGTTAAAAGGTTTAATGATCAAAATTAATTACCGTGGTCTATTTTTAGTTTATATTTAGAAATGACGCATGGTAACTTTGATAACAAAATGCTTTGCCTGAAGAAAAAAACTGTAAGTGAAAGTTTCTAAGTCACTTATTGACTTAGAAGTTGTTCCCAAAGCAATGCTTATATTGGAAAAGTAAAGAAATATGCAGACATCAATTTGCAAATGGGGAAAAAGGTTGGTTTATCTACTATGCAAGGATAAAATAACCTGTTTAGCTATTTGCACCCCTTTCAAGCAAATAGATGCTTCTCATGATAACACACTTATTGCCAGATAAGTCTCCTGGCAGCCTTGTCTCCTTCCGGTGGTTTGTGGATATGACTAAACTCTCTCATTTACTGGAATCTTCCAGGTGAAAATTATGAGGAAATGACTTCTTCTAAAAGCTATTTCCAACCAGTAGGTTAAAGGGTTAACTTAAATATTAGGGTGATGGCAACAGTGGGTGGACACTGATGTTTTCTTGGTTTAAGATGAAGAGCGTAAAGTACTTTGAAAGCATAGCGAATAGGAAATTTTAGATAGACCTGCATTAACACTATGTTGAATACTCTGTTTTATCATACATAGTCTGATTTTGCAGACTGACAGTGTTGAGGACAAGGATTCAGCCTATTACATTAGATATAAACCTGGGAATGAAGAAAGCAAAACTATATCGTGTATGAGCTTAGGTGTTTTTGCACTTTAAAAAAAAATTAAAGATTATTCTTCATCAGTAAATCATCTCCTCTTCTGAAATAAACAGCAGAAGGCTCAGGTTCTCTAGACACAGTAGGTTTGATAGAATGTCAGGATATCAGCATTTCTTTTAGTTAAACAACTCTTACATGAAGTTGGCCAAGCCTAAATTTTTGAGAGTTTGCTGGGCTTTGCTTTCCATGGCAATATGTTCTGAATTTCAGATGCTACATGAAATGTTCCCATTTGTTGTCAAATTTTAATGCCTGATAAGTTTAGTTCAAGTCTGTCTTCTGTGCTCTTCCATATGGATTGAGTTGAATCCCTACCAAGTTTCCCTTTTTTCCTGAAGCTGCTTAAATATGTTTAACTGTATGTCAGTATGAAATTTTAACTTTTTTTCAGCACCTGCCAAGAAAAGCTTACGTGACATTTATATCACTGGAGGTTTTTTTAAAAATGCTTTTCAAATTTTCCCTGTCAGTATGTAATCTATATAGTGCATTTCTGCATTGAAGAATTTCAATTCTGAGAGGGAGTGTGGCATTCTTGTAGAATGCATGTGGAAAGACGAGCAAAATTCTTAAATCATTTTCAATTAGAAGCTTATGAGTGCAAAATTGCTGAAACATATGTAAATTCCTTCTTAATGTCAATGGCATTAAGAATTTATTTCTCTGAAGAAAAACAAAATCCACTAAGCACTGAAAAGCTTTATTAATAATTTTTTGTTGTTGTTTAAATTGCTACAATGCAGAGGTGTATACATCTGTATGGAATTGCATTACTTTTAGTTTCAGCCAACACTTGCAAAAATGATCACCACAGGAGATGGTGATTGGAAAGGTGAGGTACACAGGAAGTAATCATTACTTCTTAAAAACAGCAAACAAATTTTAAGGATTAAATCTGTGAAAATTACTGATATTTTGGAAGTTAAAAGTAAACTGGTCTCCAAACATGCTTAGGCATTTTTCTGGGAAAAAGTTTATAACCCATCAGAACAGCAGATGGAAGCTTGTGCACATCATCATCACAGTCTTACTGTCAGTCATGCAATGAAGCCCTAACACAGGATTTGCATTTTACTCAAGAATCACAGCTTGTCATTGGGATTTCCATGTTTTTATACACATCCTCTAATCTGCTGCAGGTCAGGAGAGAGGAAAGTAGTCTAGATGGATCCAACACAGCCACAGACATGCTCTGAGCCACTGACAGCTGTACATGGAAGCCCTTACTGGGCTATTTCTCTTACATGGAAGCTGTTTCTCTTGCAGAGTTTTATCTCAACATAAGTTCTCCTAGTGACACATGCCTTCTCTGTTTCATGCCTGATAGAGCCTTTCACAGCAAGTAATAAATGCCAAACATTTCTGGGAAACTCTTGAAAAGAAGGAATCTGAAATTTCCGGTTAAAATTGTACTGAGATATATTGCATCAGTTATTACATCTGTACATCTCACCATTTTTAGAATTCTACCTCTTTGGAAGGAAATAATTGGAAGATATTGTGGAGGATTAATTACACCACATGCAGACTAGCATAAGGATTTTAATGGTGTAATTCCTTAAAACAGTGTTAAAGATCTGTGCTGAAAAAAATATGTTCTATGTGAAAGCCTTTAACAAACAGCAGAGAAAAAGAAGTATTCATATATTTGTGACTGTTCAGAAATAACTCAAGATACCTTCAAAATCACCTGGAGTAGACTTTCAGAAAGGGTCAGTAGGTCCCCTGGCTGGGCAGTACGAAGGGATGGAAATCAAGGGAACTTGGAGACTTGCTGCAGAAAGCTAGATTACAGATTTAGTGGGAACTGGGGATAAGGGTCTTTAAAACTATGAAAAAACATGAACTTTTTGCCAGCAGACCAATAGGTGACAAAAGTCTGCAACTTTATACAGCCCAACAGTGTTGCACAAGACTTTCAGCTGGGACAAACTGTTGTTAGAAGCTAAATGGTTCATTAACTCATAATTTGCCAAGGACACCTTCAGTTTTAGTTTTGAATAGCTCTATGAAACCGTCCCTTGTAGCCCTATCAGACTCTGTGAGTACTTATTACATCTCCAAGGACTTAGGTCACTGGGACAGAAGCAGTCAAACTAAATAGCATGGACTGAAGACCATCTTGTGACTGAGAGCCTTTACCTTACCCCTCAGCAATTCAGGAGAAGAGAAAGATCAGAGTGTTTTGAAAATGGAAAAAATAGTGTAATTTCAGGCGTTCATTTGTAAGATAATGCTTGGGTTTAGGAGTGCAGTTGCTTTCTGTCTCCTTTGTGTGATTCGAGGAGGGGATTCAAACCACGCAGCTGTCCCATGCGGTACTGCCATGTAAAGCAGGTGAGGTGCACAGTGACTGCTGGCAATCACATCTGAGCTGCCAAAAAATTACTGAAAAACCTACTGCTTTGAGTATCTGCTGTGCTAATCTCCAGAGTGATAATAACTATTAGCGACCATTTAAACTATTTAAAAAGCTGCCTTGACAAGATAGGAATTGTTCTGTTTATTATGAAGTAGTGTTACTGTAAAACTGTTTTTAAGTTATCTTCTATTATTCACATGCAAAAGTTTGGTGCTTGATGGAGTTTTGGCCTATGTTGAGATGTTATGAAATTTAAATCCCTTTTGGCATATTTGTGTATATAAAAACAAGAAAGATCAGAATTATTTTAAAATTATGATTTACTTTAACTTAACTATTCTCCTGAATCATTAAAATGTCTTTTTTCCTGTTTCTTCTTATTTTTTTTTTCTTTTTCCTTTTTTGGTTTTTTGTTTCTTCTTTCTTTATTCTCTTTCTTTTTTTTTTTTTTTAAATTTTCTCCTGTATTCCTTCTATTTTCTTTGCATTTTGCACCTTTGTGACTTTCACTCTGGCTCTGCATCTTGCCTAAAGTCACTATAGTTACTTACACCAAATGGTACCCACCCTGCTCCAAAGTACAGTTTGCCTCCCACATATTCCATGGCTGTCTTTCACCAGATCAGTCTCAATAAGATCACTGGAATGGTTGTGCAGCCACAGTCTCCTTTATTTCTATAAGCATTTGAATTTCTTCTCTTCTAATATACAGCTGGAGAATAAGTCTACCTGTGAATGGAACAAGGCAGAATATTGGCACTTAGTACAAAGATAGGTATTTGATGTTTTCCCAGCCGTGGACTGAAGACCAGTGCCCCTGGGGGATGAGTACATCACTAATAATTGTTTATGCTGTCAGTCTTGCTAGTATTGAATTCAGGCTCCATAAATTCATGTCTCTGCTTGCAGTTGTGGTTATTTTAAGTGTGATTTGGGGGGAGGAGAGGGGAAGGGAAATAATGTGTATTTAGCTGAAGAGAGAATATGCAAAACCTCAAGAAAGAAAAGCTGTATTAAAGGGGAAAGAAACAATGTAATATGTAAATATGTCTTTTGGTGAGAATTTCCTGTGTTTTATCTAAGAAAGAATTTCAGGCTTGAGTCCAAGACAAATGAAGGAGCACAGAATGAGGGAATGAAGACAGAATTTGAGTTAGAAAAACAGAGACAACAGTTTAATCTTTCTGCCAGTAGATGGAGAGCACAGGAAAGTAGAATCGTGCACATAAAGAAAGAAGGAAAAAACCTTGCATCAGCTTCTTTAAGGGAGTGAGAGATGAAAGAAGAAAAAAGCAAGAAGCAGGATGGGGGGAAGGAATAGATTGTAAACCAGGAGGAAATTGGGGGAAAAAATGGATTCTGAAAAGTAAAGAGGAAATGACAATTCCTAAAGTATAAGTTTGGTCAAATCAGTTTGTTGGCAGCGAATAAATAATTTTTTTTTTTATGCCTTGTACACAGTATTCTTTACTTCTGGAACATGGTTTGAAAATGTGGCATGAATAGTTTGCATTATTGAAATGGAATAAAACCATGTCTGCCTTTTCAAGTAGTTTTCCAGACACAGACATGCTGTGAGTGACATCATGGAAAACCATTTCTTTTTGTCCTTTACATATACCTCTCTTGTAAGGAATTTTCTTCCTCCTGAGCTCTCCTTCTTCCTATCTCTTGCACTTTATGTCTGTCTGTTTCTCACTCTCTTGCTTTCCCTCTTTCTCTTTTCCTTTTCTTGTCTTTCCTTTTTCTTTTTTCTTTCCTTTTTTTCTTTTTTTTTCCTCTTTTTTATACTTCAAAGCCAGGGTGGAAGCAAGGAATTTGGTTAGCTCTCTGTTTAATAGTTGAAAGAGCGTGGTTTGGGGTTTTTTAATGCACAAAATTCCTCTCAGTGAGACATGCCACACATTCTGATCTCTCCCCTTCAGGCAGTTACACACTATTAAATATGGGGTTGGAAATGACACGCGTCTGGAAATACAGAAATGAAACAACCTTCCACTTTCTGCACTGCACTATACAATGAAGGTGTTGTAAATTGTTAATTGAATGGCATGGGCTTCTAGTTAGTGGGGCTTTCTATAAATAGAAACTCTACATTCCAGTGTGTTGGCACTTTTTTATTTTCTTCAAACTAACTGAAGAACCTTTCTATGTACATAGAGATTAGCAAAGTTTTTAGTTTGTCTGTTTTTATTCCCTAACACATAGCTTGTGCTCTGTTCTCTTTACCTTCTCTTACCGAACTGTCTTTATGATATTTTTGTACTATCCCTGTTTTAAAAGAGAAGTAAAATCCAAACAACCTATAATGGTACTTGATATTCCCCATATCCTACCACCCAATAAATAGTGAAATATGATTATTGTATTTTAAATGACACTGCACACAATAGATCGAAAATAATAGTAAAGTTTTGCCGTGAAGAATACAGAAAGGCAAACAGGGTACTGCTTGAGATGGAAACATAGGAGGTCCTTCGACCTTCCAAAGTTGTTCTGAAGTTTTGTGTTCCCACTCCGAGAAGACAATACTGTTTGTGAACAGCACTAGACTGGGAAGCTTATTCTCCCACAGTACTTTGATAGGTGACCAAAAAACTGCACATGGGAGGCATTTGGTGAGGAATTATAGGCCATTGAGTCTGAAGACTGCAATGTGAAACCAATGTAGGGTTTAATTTCATAGAAGGGAGAGGAGTAGATGATGGAATTAATCACTCAGTAGTCTGTGATCCTTCAGAATGCACTTTCTTTACAAAGCCATCACTCTTAGTCCAGCATATTTTAACTGCAGTGCTATAGCCCTAGGAGTGTGAACACAGCTTACAAGTATCAATGAGTAAATGCAAGATTATGTGGGATTAAATATACTATTTCTTTGAAATGTGATGAGTTTCAAAATACCTCAAAAGATTGACTGAGATAGGTGTCCTTGGAAGTCTGATGGAACTTTCAGATAGCAATATTTTAAATTTAAAATATTTAATATTTAAAATTCTGAATTTTCTGCTATTAAATTCAACAATTCAGTATTTGATTGGAGATTCCATGGGATGATCATTTTAAGGCAGATAGCAAAAAACATGACAGAAACTGATGAGCCAATTTCATATCCAGCTTTCAAACCATCAAAACAAACTATATTGGCTCTTTATTGAGATTCGTTACACAGTCGCATGCAATTTGTCTAATTCTTCTTTTGCTGCTTTGCCAATACAAAAGCAATTCAAGAAACATCTAGTTTTGCTGTTGCCAGCACTGAGTGATGTTTCAACATGCTTAGGGATTTTAGGGTATTTTAAAACCTCTGTATTCTTAGGAAAGAAAAAAATCTTTAACAGGTTTCTCACGTAGTTTAGAACATCCTGTGGATAATGTCTTGAAAACACAGAAATTACAGGTGGAAATCAGAGCATATGGATTCTATATTAAGGAAGATAGACATTTAAGATTTTTTTTCTCTCATTCAGAGAACCTATCTACCTAGAAGCCAATCTGCACTTCAAGAAGACATGTGATTGTCAAATATTGTAAAATATTGCCAAGAAATAAAGGAGTCTGGGGATTTATATGTTCTTTTCATTGCACTTTTAATTAGGAAGAATTTATAATTTCTTCCAAGGACCTAAGTTTTGCCTTGAAAGTATAACAAAATTTTCAGAAGTCTAGTTGACTTTAAGTTAAAATTTATCTTCTGTAAGCAAAACAAACATTTGAGAGTCAGTGGGGTTAGGCTTATAAGTACTTCCAAAAGTATGTTGCTCTTTTCCTCTTTTTCTTTTCATGTTCCAAAGATATTTGCACTTTTCTGAAGTAGTTCTTCCCTTCATCCATCTGAACACAACACACAGTACTGAATTCAAATCATAGTTTTTTTAGTCATGGGATGAAGTTTGTGCCTACATAGAATGCAAGTAGTTTTTCCAAAGTGCTACCACAGAGAATCTCTGATAATGTTTCCCTGTCCCACATGATGTTTATCCCTTTTTTTATATATTGATACAATTTTTTCCTTTTTTTTTTCCTTTTTTTCTTTTTTTTTTCTCATGGGTCCTTTGACACACCTATTGGAAAATGCTTAGCTGATAGATGAGATTATTTGCCAAAGGAATTTTGAAGACCAAGAACATTTGAAGAGCAAGACCTTGAGTCGCTGAGACAGAACCGATATGTCTTGTAACTTTATTCAGAATTTCACAATCCTTGCTAAACTGCAAGATAAGAGCCAAAGGCAACAAACCAGCAGGAGCCAACTCAGAATGTGCCAAAGTTCATAGAACAGTTGCTTCAGGCTAAAGTTTGCTGACCCTTAATCACTCGGGGTCATCAGTGGTTCTGCTGCAGGGCCCTGCAGAACGTGAGCCCGATCAGATCTCCCGCTGCTCCTGCCCAGGCTACCGGTAGGGTGGAGTGAAAGCTGGGATACACGAATTCCAAGGCAGCCTTTCATCGGTGTCTGCCTGTAAGAATGCTTTTTTGGACTACCATCCTTCCGTAACACATGTGTTTTCTAATTCTAAACTTCCTTAATCTCTTGCAAATGGTGTAGGTGGGGTTAATCACAACACAGGCAGAAGATTCCTTCCAGTTAACATACCTTGTATGCTTTTGGTACTGTGTTTTGTCATTGACTGATATTAATGTAAGCACATACGTACACAGTTTAAGTTTTAAATCATTTTTTGTTAAGTCACAGTGATAACGTTGTTGAGAAATGTCCTTTTCCTGTTAAGTCTCCTTTGACTCTTGGTATTACCTTCAATAACTGCATTACAATGATTATGTTACATTGCTGCACAATCCTGTGAAAGACTGTAGAGAAACAACTGGCATTTCACATTCTAATCTTGCAACAAATTAAGCATGTAAGCATGCACTGACAAAAAACATGCTTCAGTCTTGTGGTCTGTAACAAGATACCCAGTAATAGCTACTAACGAGTATTGGTTAATGCAACAATGATGCCATTCATGATACAGTAAAATCTTTAAGGCATATTTTTATGAGCTGTACTATATTTGGACAGTTCACAAATTTTTACAAATGTTGTCTTTATGACAGTGATAGAACTTTAGAAAATATCCCTGCAAGATAAAGGCATTTCAGCATAGTCCATGAAGAACATAAATTGCATAAAAAAGTTTTGAGAATTCTTCAAAAGCACCAGAATTGTCAGTGTTTCTCATAATCCTTTTATATATGAAAGCAGAAAAAGAGAAAAGAGGCATAAGGGCATATTGACCCCTGGAGCAGCAGTGTGCTGAAGGGGCTGAGTATTTGGGAAACGGATGATCCTCTTTAAAAGGAAAGTGGAAATGGGGAAAAGGGAAGGACAATAACAGTTCATGTTTCACTAAAAATTAGAAGATTAAACAGTTCATGAAGAAAAAACACCAAAATATTCTAGATCAAAAATATTCTATATTTTTTAATGTTCAGGATTATGAGCACCTAGATGCTTCAGAAAATTACTTATAGGGCAAGATTCACAGCTGTGAGAAAAGCCAAAACACAGGAGGCTGGAATTCTTCACACTTTTTCTCATAAGGATCATCCCCACCTCTATCAGCAAAGCTGTCTCGTTGACTGTTCCAAGTGCTTTCAGTACTGTACTCTTGCTAGGATATCTGAAAACGTTTGATCTCAGTGTTCCCAGAATACTTAGAACGTTATTTATATGACACAAACGATCATTTTCCTTGTACTCCCACATTGGT
Organism: Callaeas wilsoni; assembly: GCA_013398955.1. Classification (NCBI taxonomy): domain Eukaryota; kingdom Metazoa; phylum Chordata; class Aves; order Passeriformes; family Callaeidae; genus Callaeas; species Callaeas wilsoni. The sequence continues at coordinate 365,833 of VWPU01004886.1, forward strand.
CTGCATGAGGATTGTTGCTTTATGCTGGTTACATTCCTTCTGGTGTATGGGTAATTCTTCTGCCCTGTTTGTACAGGATCTTGCACAATGAGGTTGTGGTCCAAGTCTGTGGCTTTTGAGTGCTTCAGTAATACAAATAATGTTGTCACTACTTAAAATAGGTTTGTGAAGTGTAATCATGTCTGATCTTGATGAGAACTAAAGCAAAAATACTAGCAAGCTACCAATATCACCATTATTCTTATTTTTTCAATTGCTGCAAGTATGGTGTTTAATTCCAATAACAATCCTATTTCAAGAAGATTTAAGTGTAAAGACCAAGGTAAGGCAGTTCACACTAGGAGACAGACAAAAAAAAATCACAGAATTATTAATGAATATAACATTTTTAAAAATGCTCTCAAATTGTCTTGTCTTCAAATAACAGTGGGCTAGGGACAGCATTTGACATGGGAAGGGACACTCGTAAGTCTTTGGGGAAATAATTGCTGGATGCAATGATTGACTGCATTTGACATGATAAGCCAGTCATAACAAGGCATCTATGAACAGGTTTTTGATCCAGGAAAGAAGGTATACTGTGAGAAAGAAACAAATAAACATAGTCAGAGTCTTTGTCAGAGTTAAGATCAGAAGCAGGGAATAAAAGAATAGCAATAAAGGTACTGATTTGGACTGTGTTAGGTGAAATATGAAGATGATCATTGATAATTTTCATCTGAAATTGGTAGGTGTTGACTATCTCTACATATGAAAATCAAAACCGTTTTAAACAACAAATATAATGAATAATTTATATTAGACATTATGGAAATGGCATAAATATATGTAAAAATATCATTTGAGAAACACATGGTATGTAACTATGACAGGGAAGTGTATATGAAGAATTAAGCAGAAAGTTTAAATTCAAGACTATTTTTATTGATACAGGATGGATTGAGAAATTTATAAAAAGGAAAAAAATGCACATAATTTTTCCTAGTTTGAAGGGTTTTTTTAAAAAATCTCTCTCCTAGCTATTAAAGAGTGGATTTTATCATTAATCTGTGTGAATAAATTATAGCTTTATTTTCTTCCATACATCATTGTCATCTTCTAGCAGATAGTCTTTAAGATTTACTGGAAAAAAAAGTCACAAATTTGCACTTCCTGCTGTCTGGTGATCTTACAGTACTATTAGCAAATTTTGCCCCAAAAACACTACCAGTATCACCTTTCAAAATGAGAAATTGACTCAGTTCTTCCCATTGGTAAATCACCTTCCTGTATGAATCCACATGGAATATGCAACTTCCATAAAATGCATGGGAAATTCTTTCTTAATTCCTGTTGAGGTCTGTGTGGTTATCTGGAGTTCCCACAGAAGCTGTATGAGCTGTTTAATCTCTCCTTACAGTTTTCACTGGATTCTAATAGCTAGAATCAAAGTAGTAATTACGCTGTTACTGTGTTTTTGTCCCATGGGCTGTGTATGTACATGCCGAAGTTCCCACTCTTGCAGGCGTTGCTGCAGGTCAGCTAGAATGTCCAGCACTGGGAGCTCTGGTGTTTACCAAGCTTTTCATTTCCACCTCTTCAACAAACACATCTGCTCTGTCAGTTTCTGGATACCCTGGAACTGACTCTCCCTCAGCTAAATAAGATTTTCCCAAAAAATTCAGCTGTCCTTCCACTAAAAGGCAGTACTTGAGGAAAATTTTGCTAGTTCTGCCCGTGACTCTCCCAAGTCTTGGCCCCATCAGCTGTTCATTAGAATCATACTGATCCCACTGTGCTAGAGGGCTGTGTTCCTCACCTGCAGGAGGAATTCATCCAAATGAGAGAAACATTTCATTTTAGGATTCCTGCTCCACTGCCTATTTTGTTTTGGACTAAAGTAATTTTAAAAGCGTTTGGTAATTTCAATTTATAGGTAGTAGTTAAGTTGTTCACACCAAAGTTTGTATAACACATACAAAATAATTCCATGTAATAGGATCTTAAATTACTTTGAAAAAATTAGCTTCAAGTAGAATAATAGAATCGTTAAGGCTGATCATCTAACATTCAACCATGAACCTAACACTGCAAGTTCCCCCACTAAACCATTTCCCCAAACAGTACATCTATTTGGTTTTTGAACACCTACAGGAGTAGTAACTCCACCACTTCCCTGAGCATCCTGTTTCAATGCTTGAACACACTCAGCGTGGTAATTTTTTCCTTCAATCTAAACCTCCCTTGGTGCAACTCGAGGCCATTTCCTCCCATCCCATTGCTTGTTATTTGGGAGAAGAGGCTGATCCCCACCTTGCTACAGCCTCCTTTCAGGTTGTTTTGGCATCAGAAGCTGTATTATGTTACTAGGCATTTTAAAATGATTGCTTTTAACCTGGCTCCTATAACTAAGCACTACAAAGGCTAATTAATTGTTTTATGATTCCTTTCTATAGTTGACAGTAGCAAATGGACTTAGTCTTGTTGGATTTGTAACTTAGGTGACAAAAGGCTTTATGAGCATAAGGCAGCTCAACAGTTTGCTTCCTTCCCACATGAAGTACAACATGACACAGGCATGTCATGACCCTTCTTTGGAGGGGTACATTCAGTTGGTTCCCAGGCACCAAAATTGGTTCTCAAACTTTATTTCAGTAGCAGCTTGTAAAACTGACAGGGCAAATAAAGCATCTGATGAAAGTGAGATTGAATTGACAAAAGAAACATCAATTTCTTTAGCATTTGAAGTCAGAAGAAATCAGGGAAGATAGCCTTCAGCAATCTAGGAAATTATTCAGTGTTTGTCAGAGTCAGGGAAGGCTTTCCACTGATTTTCTCTTTAATTTAATTAATAAAATTACTGTGGTACAGCTGTGTTCAGGGTTTTACATGGGATCATGATTGGTGATTACTCCTGGAAAAGTTCATTTAATCCACAAGTGATTCAAATTAAATAAATACTCACAGATGGAATTGAGGTCAATTTTGTCACTTCAGAAGTAAATACTTTTATAGTATATCATATCTTTCATTCCTGGCAAGCACTTGGGAATCAGCCCAAAGTATAGCAAGTGGTTTGATAACTGTACATGGGAATGTGGAAAAGATATCTAATAGTGACTGGCTTTTAAGTCTTGCCAGCAAAGGCATAAGATTGATTCATTTACTACAGAATGCAATTAAAAGTTCAACCTTGTATTACTTTAATGGCAAACTAACAGTTAATTGTTACACCATTTACAAGAGAAAATTGCAGATTGGAATCATCTCAAGTCTTTAAAACAAATTAGGTTACCTCCTAGGAAAAAGATTGGATCCACTTTTCCATAACTTTGGAAAGATGTGACATAGTTTGAGAAGTCTCTCTTGTTCCAGCCGTTCCCATCCATGGTGATTTCGTTCTTAGGTTATGTAAAGATCAAGATTAGTTCGTGAATCAGTATGTCAGCAACTTCCTTGCTCTAGTTTTTCAGGAGAATAAAAGCTAAAATAAAAGCTCACACTTTATCTCATCACCTCTAGGCACTGGAACAGAGTGATTATCCCTGGCTAGTCAGGGGTTTTCGAAGGACAGAAGGCTGGCTATATTTTTGTCTGAAGCATTCATCACAAATAGAAATAAGACACAGACCAGAGAAGCCCAGGGGTGGTATGAAGACTCTCTTCTCTTCTGTTTAGCATCCAATCTCATTATTAAACAAATCTACAAGAAGACTCGCTAGACACAACTAACTGAAATACAAATTTCTTTTTCTTTCTCTTCATCATAATGTCCTACACAAGAATTTCTTTATTTTTTTCTATCTGGCTTATTTAAATTAATTTAATAAATTTATTTACTGCCAAATACTTATGACCTACAACCTGAATCTCTCCTGAATATTTTAGTCTCCTAAAGACTATTTCTTTGCAATGCATGGCAGATAATTACCTATCAGACATAGAGGTCAGACTAGCTGCTCTCTTCTACTTTGTTTAATGCAATTTTTGTGGGAAGGAAGGAAGGAAGGAAGGAAGGAAGGAAGGAAGGAAGGAAGGAAGGAAAGGAAAACTAGGAGAAAAGCTAACTACATGACTAAAATCCTTTAAATTTTACAATACATGAGTGTGTTAATTTGCAAAAGACATAAGCATATCAGGAAGTAATAATTTTCAGCACTTTCAGTACTTTTTAATCAGTGATGGTCTGAACAGTATCTAACAGCTTTCAGAACATTTTAATTTTTAATGGAAGCTAGAAATCTGTAGCCGCAGCAGCTTTTCTATAGCTTCATATGAGAGAACAGTTGTTGAAGATGGAGGCTATCCTGAAGTGCCCCTCTAGTAATGAAATTGTAAATCAATGTTTTGTGATGTGTTTTCCTTAGTCACAGCTTCCTAATAATTTAACTATGGAATTTTCATCATAGAAGAAAAAAAATATCAGGAAACTTGCTGCAATGTATTTATTTGTATGCCAAGGTTGTTTCTATGTATATACAAACAACTTATGGTTTTCTCCAGAACTAGATGCTTCTAGTGCCAGTATTTCAGGACTGCTCTGTTAGGAATATTCAGGTTTCATAACACTCATACCAATCAGGAGAGCGAGTGCTGGTATTTTGTGTGGTCTTTATTAAGCTGAAAGTTTGGATTGTTTAGTCCTGTTCAAATGTAGCTTTGAAGGTATGAACACTTGTAAATACTGTCACATTCTCACAAACATAAATTGAGTTTCCTCAGACCACTTGGAAACCCATGGAAATTTCTTATTACTACTTATGGCAACAACAGCTCCTTCTGGTGCCATTATTTGTTTTCTTGATGTCCGTGGAAAATACTTCAAGACAATCCGTCACATCTGTAGCACCTGTAAGGGTATACTTTGAGCCAACATCTTTTTCCTACTTGGATTTCAGGCTTGAATTTATGCACTTCTTTGATGTCTTCACAAGAAATTCTTACACTTTGTAGTACTCAGTGCACATAGCAGGAGCTATATCATCTTCCAAAAGTTCCCAATCCTTTGCTTTTTGGGGAACTCCCTTAAATCTCACTGATTCTAGTTTTCACAGAATTTTATCTTTTCCTCAGACTGAGTGCAGAACTGCTCTTCTGTATTCAGCAGTGTTTGGCATTATCTTCTCAGCCATTTTGTCCTACATCAAAAAGGGGCATCCAGATTCCTTTAGGAACTCAGAACAAATTAGTTCCGCCTCATTCTAAAAACTCTAAGAGATAAGCTAGTTTTGAACTAGATACCTTAGCTAAAGATGTCTGTTTTAATGGCTTGGCAATTTTGAATTATGTTAGTCCAGTTTTCAACCCATTTCACTGTCTGCTCTTCCAGCTCATACTTCCAGTTTTCAAATGAGAGTGCATTGGAAGACACCGCAGAAAATATTATGAAAGTTAAGGTATATTATATTACCTGCTCTCTTCTTGTCCACCTAGCTAGTGATTTACATCTTGAAAGACAAGTCAGCTTGGTCAAGGATGATTTGTTCTTAGTAAATTGACATTGATTGATCCCAATTGCCTTCCTGTGACTCATATCTTTGTTAATGGATTCCAAGGTCTGCTCCATGATCTTTCCCTGGTCTGAGATGGGCTTACAAGCTTAGAGTCATTGCTTCTTTGCCTCCTTTGAATATAGGTGTAAGCCTTTCCCACCCCTCAGGAATACCCCACAGCTGTCATGATTTTCCATGATGTAAGTGGCCCTGCAGTCACATCAGCCATCTCTTTCAGCATGCCTGGGTAGATTTCCTTTAGTCTCACAGGTTAGAATACATTCAGTTTCCCTAAATAGTTTCTAGCCTGTTGGGTCCTCACATCTGGATGTTCCTCTCTTTTCTAAATCATGTTAAGCCCAGGCGTTAGGGAGTAGGATTTGACTATGAAAAGTGATCAGAGTGGTGCAAATTTTGACTACACTAGAAATAAAAAATAATGGAGAAATAGGCATTAGAAAGGCAGACTGAAAAAATCTTGATCTAATTTATCTATAGGTTAGCTTGTCACGGCTATCACATCACTTAAAAAAAGCACAAATACAAATAAAACTTTCATTCTATACTGCTGTTTTGAGAGATACAGCAAGCTTTGCAACTTGCTGCATACACAGCCCATTCCTTCCTGAACTGAGTTCAGATTGCAAACACTGAGTTTGAAGGTCTGGAGTACATGGGTGGTCAAGGGTATTGCATTCTCCTGTTCTTTCCAATGAAAAACAGGCAGTCATACAAGGACTGGTACAGTGTTGTTTTGTTTGTTGGTTGGCCGGTTTATATTCACTAAGCCATATTTCTGCTTACTTTGCTGCCAAGACACAGGAAAGAAGTAAGTTTTTTTTAAAATAGATATCTACCCTTCCTGTGGCCAGATTGTAATTTAAATTTACATACTAAACTAGGGATTAAGATGGATACAAAATTTTACATTCCTCTTACTCATATAAATCTTTCCACAAAACCTTTTTCATATGAAATACAGCTATTTTGCCATAAATCTACTCCACCCGTCAGCAGACTAACTGCTTTTAAAACAGCACCTCTTCTTTTCGTGTAATGAAATGGGATTTGCGGCCTTTTAGAGCTTTTTGCACTATTGTAGTCATGAGGAATATTTTTAAATGTTTGTGAAAAATTGGTTCTAGAAGAGTTGAGTGTGAACATAAGATTCGGTCAGAAGTGTATTGGCAGAAAATGCTTCATACTTGTAATAGTCCCTCTTAACTAAAATACAGAATAATTCAAACTCTCCTCAGGGAACTGGTATTGGTATGAAAGCCAAAAGTGTACTTGGACTCTTGTGTGCTGTTTCCCTCTGGAAAGTTTTGAAAGCTTAGAAGCTGTGAACTACATTTTTGTAATATGCCACACAAAGTTTGGGAAAGTTGGAACAATTCAGGAAGAAACTGTACTAGTAAGGCATGATCCTGGGGAAATACAGGAAATGCTCAGCACCTCACAGAATTGGACCCTCTTAGTACTCTCAGGATCTGCAGTGCATCTGTCTGCAAGCCTGAGTGAGATTTTCATGGGAATAGCGTGGGAACACAGACATCGATGAGATACTTCTTTGCTCAGAAACCAAAAATAAAATTCAGAACAAAATAAATAAAGCAATCCTGAAAGAAGAACAATTTTAGAACTTCTGGAAAAGGAACGAGTTTAAAAGGGCTCTCTTCAAAGTAAATGTGGCAATTAGTAAAAGTTTTGATAGAAATCCTGTGTTTTAAGAGTAGATTTTTATTACCATTTATGCCTATCCGTATATGCCTACACAGAATTGTGTCTTTAAAAGGGAAATGGACACAACATCAACAGGAAGATTGTAAGCCAGGTTGCCTCAGCTTGAGGCTTCACTTACTAAAGTAATTTGCAAAGTTCCTACTACAACTCTGTATTGTGCTCTGTATCAGTAACAATTTGTTTTTTCCCATGAACTAGAAATGCATCATCTATAGAAAACAAAAATGTTTGGAATTTATGTTAGGTAAGTGAATGGCAGTATTGAATCATATCCGACTTTTAAGTGCCCCACAAAAAGAGTTTATAAAATAAGGATTTTTCAGACAGAGCATGTCCTTCCCCAGCTATTGCTGATCATTCTTTGAATACAATATTATTATACCTGTTAATTAAGATAAAAATTACAATATAATTTTTGTGATGTTTGGAGCTGCATCTACTCTAACTCTCACTGATTCTAATCAAGATCTTATAAACAACTGATCTTAAATACGGAACTTCTTACTGGAAAACATTTTGATATCAGAAAGCAAGCTATAGAAATACAAAGCATGCTAGATCATTTAGAGTAGAAAAGCTTAGTAATTGTAAGAAAAAGGTGTATATGTTCAAAAATAAGATTAACTCCTTTTTATGTGTTAATCTCACAAAATGCTACACCTTTATACACGAGGCATAGAAAAGTCTGTCATGACATCCAGAATATTTGCAGAATTGGTTTTTAGGCACTTGAAAGCCCCCAACATTCCTTTTAATGGTAAAGCATTATAATTTACATTTTAATGATGAGAAAAATTGGATGTTTGTAAGATTTGTAAGTGGCAAAAATGACTGTCCAACTACTACTGATGTTTCAGTAGCAGATCATGACTATCCCCAGTAGTCTTTGTCCAAGAAAAGGAATAACTAGTCTGCCATCTTATCCATGCAGTAAGCTCATCCTAACTATAACCTGCAGCATATATAGCTGATTACTAAGGTGTTGAATGGAACCCAGAATCCCCTGCAGTCATTTGCAAAACACCCCTCCTTCCTCCCAGGCTTTTGAAATATGCCAGCAGCATAAGCAATATTTCACAGATGTATTTCTCTTGGTTTCTGAGTTTTTATGGCATCAGAGATTCCAGCTTGGCAGATAGTACCTGAGAATAAAATGGAATTAGTGCAGAGATGGAAGGCATGTAACGTGTGTGTTGCCTGTGCTGGTGTCTTTCCATGCAGGTATGCACTAGGAAATGTTAGTTCAGGTGTTACTCAGTTAACCAAGGTGTTAAAAGACCTGAAGGCATATAATAGAAGTTGATCATATCACAGGCCTGGGGTAGTGATCTTACTGGTAGTACTTCCAGCTGAGGAAATTATATGGCAGATGAAACATATATTTCTCTGATTTATTAACTCTACCAGAAGAACCAGGTATTGGAGGTTTTGGGCGGAGGAAATTTGATACTCAGTTTAACCAGAGTTTAGATATTAAAATAGAAATGGCTATAATTGGATGTTTTTTCTGAAACAAAAAGAAAAGGGATTAGGTTACAAGCATTTTAGCATACAACACCTGTGCAGATGAATCTTTTGTTTTCCAAAGAAGTTTTTCAAGATTGAGGTATTTTTGAGATCTTTCATTTTTATATTTGGATTACAAAAACTTCTTTGCATCCTTTCCATAGGCCCTTTTGGAGTCAAAGCTCCCATTTCTTTTCAAATAAAGAACATTCTCATGTTTACTTGTTACATGATTTTGTTTCTTTTTTCTGTCTTTGGTTTGTTTTCATACAAACAATATCTTTTCAGTTTTTTTGGAACTTGACTATATTGAAAGAAACAGAAACTCTTGAATGAGCTAAAATGCCAGTTTTCTACTTTTCACTCAGAAACTGTGGTTTTGTTTTACTGGCTCTGTCACCCACAACCCTGACAAATGTTTAAAGTTTAACAGACTAGGTATGCAGAGAGCAAAAGAACTCATTTTATTTAATCTCTTTTTCTCTTGAATGCCCCAGAGATATACTGACTTAGTAAGGTCGCAGTGTTGGTGTTTGATTATTTTTTAAGCTCATGCTCAATACGTGTGCATGTTGAAGCATGAACAAGCTGAGATTCCAAGAATATGGACAAATAAGAAAATGAGATGAGGGTAGCGTATTTTAGTTTTTATTCTTCTCCTCTTTACCTCCACCTCCTGCCCAAAATAAAACCACTGTCATCTTCTGTGCTCCTAGTACTTGTCATTTTTCTTCTCACTGTAAAAGAAAATAGGATGGTTTATGTTAATCTATGTTTTTCTATCTTTTAGTAAACCAAAAAGAAATATGATAATTATCACATTTATCAAGTTTGGTGATAACTTATTGAAATGCATTAGTTTCACGATTACTCTCTTATGCTCAGCGCTGCTACCTTGCAAAGTTAGATGTACCTTTTTTTCACAGTCAAACACCCCCTTGATGCTCCCAAACCATCACTGTTTCAGTCTGGCAAGCTCGTCCTCTCCTGTCTCCATCATCTCATGATTAGCATCACTTTTTTGTGACTGTGCAGCTTTCTGAGCAAAGAACTGTGGGGCTCTGCAGAAAGTAAAGGTTTCATCATCATAGAGGAAATGTAGCTTTTGTAGTTATTTATTCATTTATGCCTGGAATAAAGCTCAAGACCAAGAGCCTCCTGGAGGATCTGCTTTAGATCCTTTCCCAGCTGTTCTAACAAAAGTAATATCACAGTGACTGAACACCCATGAGACTGTAAGCATCAATATTCATTCCAAAACATACATACCATGTTTTAAAAACTAGCTTCTGGGGGTTTGCCCTTTTATTTATTCAATTAGAGAACTCCAAACAGTTGTAATAGCCTGCTGTAGCGAAAAATGGGAAGAGGCTCTGCAGCTGGGATTATCTGCAGAGATTCAAGAGTGCAAACTCACACAGGATCAATCTCAGTAAATCTCAACAGCTGCTGCTCTCCCAGTAGGTGTCAGTTGCTGCAATGCTCTACAACTGATTTTCTTTTGCAGAACATAAAGCTGAACATGGTGAAGTCTCTTTCACCAGCAAAAATACTGATCTCTCATACATAATATTCCATATATTATGGCCGCTAACCTCAGTGATATCTGAATCCAGGAGAAAAACATTAGTGAAATACAAAAATGTCGATAGCAATCAACCACTGGATTTGGGCTGAGTATCAGAAAGATCATTAGAATCAGATTGCTCACTTACATAGCTGATGATTGCTATAGCTAAGCTTTTTTCAGTTGGCTCATGAAGATGCAACATTGGTGTTATGACAGATTCTGGCACTTGCAGCCATGAGGGGAGCTTCCTCATTTTCATATCTGCACCCTTCAAAATTAGTAAGAGTGACTTGCTTGTCTCAGGATGAAGGGGAAAGGACTCTGGTGTTTTCTTTGAGGTGGCTAAGAAAAGATAGGAATGGTAGGATTTTGTTGGGTTTAAATTCTCTTTTTATTCTGCAAGTAGGTGCTCACAGTTGCTTTGTAACTTGGACTCATCATGTAACAGATTTTAGTTTCTATCATCACATGATACTATGAATTTTTTGTTTTCATGAAACGTGTTCTAAGGTTGTAAGTTTATATATAAGGAGGTGAGTAAAAACTGAAATCACCTGGGATTCCTGTCAGCCACATAGAAGTATTCCTCAGACTCCAGGGCTTTGAGGCAAAATCACATTTGTAGACATTACATGATGTTGAAACTAATGAGAAACATGAGACTCTAATTATCTTTTACAGAATCACAGAATGAACTAGGTTGGAAAGGACCTTTAAGATCATCTAGTCCAACTTATGACCTAATACCTCCTCATCAACTAAACCATAGCATAGAGCTGCATGCCTTCTGGTTCCCAATTAGTTCAGTTTTGCCAGTGTTGCAGGGTTTATTGATATGTTTGTTATTGTAAAAGGTTTTATAAGATAAATATTAGCCAAAAAAATTACTTGTGAGCTTGGGAAAAAGCTCTCTGTGTAAATGAATCCTAATAGAACAACTGGTGATTGATGAAAAGCATGAGCACTCTTGGGGCTGCTCCAGTTCTAGACGTACTGTGTCACATCTCTGCTTTGGTGTTAACATTCAAGTTATGTTTTCTTTAGGGAAGAGATACATATGTTTGGGGGAATGGAAGGAAGCACATATTTTCATTATTACCAAAAGCTATGTAAATGTTCCTTAACAGTGAATTAAAATTTAACTGACCCCATTTTCAAGTACTGTATGTCCATCCCAGAAAGTAGAGGGCAGTTTAAGTGGTAATCAAATTCCTTATTTTGTGAACTCCTGGGAAGTATTAAAAAGGAGTTTATGTAATATTTGTTTTTATTTCAGGTTGAGTCCTTATATATAAATAAGCTGAGATCTAGCGATTGCTAATTCAAAAAAAAAATCATAATTATTTATCACAAAATGTGTGACAGTAACTCTTGGGGTATTTAGGAAACTGCAGATGCTGCTGTGAATACTTTAGTATCCTTATAGACAAAGAAATTAATTCTTTATTATGGCCAAACTCTACTTAATGGTCTGAACAAGCTGCAGACAGGCTTTTGCCTTATCTGTCATATGAACCAGCTTCATGTGGTCCTGACAGATTTCAGAGCATTGGGAGCTTACCCTGATCTATGGAAAGTCTGTGATAACACCAGACAGAGCACAAGACGGTTACCCTGCATCTTTGTTCTGTACTTCCATTCCAACAAGAGTCACACTGCCAGCTGAGCGACAGAGGAAATTATCAGACCACCCCAAATGAAGGCTCTTGGCAATTGCCTCATGGAAGGAGAACTGCCAACCATCCAGCATTAACTAGAAGAGGTCTCTGTGCATGACCTGAGTGGCATAAAGAGGCTCAAGCAAATAGAAACATCTAGTCCGAAAACAAAGTAAGTGTGGAGAGGCATGCAACAGACTGGAGGAGAACACATGCAGGCAAGCACACAGCTTTGTACTTCCACTAGAATTAAATTCAGAGTGTTGTCATAACCTTAGCCAGACACATCTGAATGTGACATTAATTTCTTTTTAAAAATGAGATAATTGATGCAGCTTTATTGTTGGGTGGATTTTAATTGACTTCCGCTCTACCCTTCAGTAAAATTAAAGACAACAAAAAAGAAAGACCTTGCTAAATTCCCCTTCTAAAGCTAGTTTGTCCTGAAAATTGATGGTTTTATTTTTTCTCTTTCCTCATCCATATGGAAAAAAAAAAAAAAGAAAATTGTGGGGAACGGAAAACTTAGTTTTAAAAACTGCAAGTTTAATAAAATAATGTTTTATAAATAAGTCTGAATGAGAAACTAATCACTCTTGGGTTTTTTCCTATATTATTTCTACAATTTCTGTTCAATTAAAATACTAAAATATTATAGCACTTTAAATTAATTATAATTTTTGAAAGGGTTTTCTACATGTTTACTCTCTTAAACTGATTCATTCACATGAAAGGCTTTGGTTTCAAAATATTAGAATTTACCAGTACAGATACTTATTCAGTATTTTGGTGTAATGGGGATGTATTACTGAGGAAAATTCTGCTTATGGACTGCAGTGTTTTCCAATTCCAAACCATCAGAATGATCACGGATTTTTTTTCTTTTGCAAAACAGCCCAGTTAATTTTTAATTACTACTTATCCAAGTTAAGAAAACTGGAGCATACCTTCTAAATAAAATAAAATGAAAAGTCTATGTAAGGACTCCAGATTATATAGAACGTATGCTGTTTAATGATAAACTGAACAATGCTTAAAATTTGTTTTCTGTCTGAGCATTTTTGACCTCAGTTTTCAGGTACAAACTTCTTCTTTACTGGAATAGATTTCTCTGTCATTTGGTTCATTATCCTTCCTTGGTAATTGTATATTGTGTTGATATTAGCTCCTTTCTTTTGTGTTAGAAGCTCAGTACATCATCCATATTTAGAGAATTTTAGATTTTTGTTTTTCTCAGTTGAATAGAAAGAAGACAGCAGAGATATATTTCAATCTACATTGTTGTTTCTGGTCTTAAAATCAAAGATCTTGTCTAAAACATAAATATAACATTTTCTATGTTTGCAGTCTTTGGAGGTTGATCTTTGATTATATTGTAATATAAAGCTTCTAGTTTTATAGAATAGGAAATGGATTTGGTCTTGAAGCAAATAATTTCAGGGAAAAGCACAATTTTTACTATCTCTATTTTTCATAACAGAAGCATCCACTAAGGTGAGAATTTTGACCATGATTCTTAATTGCTGGAATAAGAAGCGAATAACATAAAAGTGATTCCAAAAATAAGGTAGAGGATTTATAACATCTTGAATTCAGCAACTGCGTCACCTGTGAAGACTGGATTTTCTCTTTCTAGTCAACTCCCCAGATGTTAATCTTTGCCCTGGAGTTTTTCTTTCATCTTGGACAGTAAAAGATATTAGCTCAAAATGCAAAATTGTAGAGAAATTCTTACAAATCAAGATGTATTGAATCATTAACAAGGAAATTTCCTATCATTTCTATTCAAATACCTGTAAAAAGCTGAATAGCTGACAGACTTTTACAATGGAAGGACTTCGTAGAATATCCATTGTCGGTTGCATGGCAGTAATAAAAATGTGATTCACATCATGCCAAATGCACTTTATCTCCTGTAATAAAAAAAAAAAAAGAAGTGGATTTATTAACTTTTGAATAGAGATGCTATATCTTTTTTTTTTGTAAAATTGAAATATAGAGACATTCCAATGTGTTTATTAGATACTACAACAATAAATAGATGTAACTGGATAGTTATGTCAGAAATAGTATGATACACGCTCCTCTGCAATAACTTGCCAGTTTATACAAATATTTGCCATCTAGTGCAGCCCTCTGCAAACCAGTCATTCATGATAGAGCTGTTTATGTTATGTGAGTGCAAGGAACCAAAACAAAAGCTAGTTTAATTTTATTCATAGGGGCTTTCTGTGCAGGTTTGGAGTCAGTATACAGATAATGTAGCTTTGCCTACAGTTAAGGGAGAGCCAAGCTGTGTTTAGGTCAGGCTGGGTGAGCCTCAGCTTTTTACAATGGCAGTCTTGCAGCTCAGCATACCCTCACCACTGCTCCCAAACATGATCTGTCTTCTTTGCAGATGATGCCTCTTGCTTTCACCACCAAGACACTGCACACATTTATTGGCTACACTGCTTCTAATCTGCAAAGCTATGGCTTTAATGGAAGGAATCTGATTTGGAGTGTGGGGAGGGATTCTTTCTTTCCTTATTTCATAGTGAAGAACTGCTCGTGGCAAAACTGAATGTTTTCTCTTTGAAATTGTGGGCTTTTTTTTCCATATTTAATATTCTTTCCTGCTAAAATATTCTTCAAAGCTCAGAAAAAATTTTACTTTGGTCAAATAAAACTTTAATTTTCGGCAAAATTTTTATTTTAGGTTTTGATTTACGAGAATTTTCACCATTTTTTTTATTGCTGGAAGACACCTTTTCCACCAAACATCCAATAAAATTCACAGGAAGTGGCTATTTAACCCAGTATTTGTAGGTAATAATATCTATATGGTCAAGGTAACAGCAATTTTAAAGAAAAATGTCCAATACTTGTTCAAAATGTCCAGCACAGCTTCACCAAGGGCAGGATTCTGCCTGACGAACTCTCACCAACCTAGCTGACTTCTACGATGGAATAACTATTTCAGTGGACAAGGAGATGGCTACTGATGTCATTTATCTGGACTTTCGTAAAACCTTCGACTTTTGTGTCCCCCAGCATCCTGCTGTCTACATTGGAGATAGATGATTTGATGGTTGGACCATTTGGTGGATAAGGAGTTTGTTGAATGGTTGCATCCAGAGACTAGTGGTCAATGTCCCAGTGGACATCAGTGATAAGTGGTGTCCCTCAGGGGTCCATACTGGGACCAGCACAGTTTAATGTCTTCATCAACAACGCAGACAGCAGAATTGGGTGCACCCTCAGCAAGCACCACCAAGCTGAGTGGTGCTGTTGACAGACCTGAGGGGCGGGATCCCATCCAGAGGGACCTGAGCAAGCTTGATAACTGGGTCCATAGGAACCTCATGAGGTTCAGGAGGCCAAGTACAAGGTCCTGCACTTGGGGCAAGCCCTGGTATGAGCACAGGCTGGGGAATGGACAGATCAAGAGCAAGTCCTGCCAAGAAGGACTTAAAGGTGCTGATGGATGAGAGGCTGGACATGAGCCAAATATATCCAGGGCTGCATCCAAAGCAGCATGGGCAGCAGGGTGAGGAAGGGCATCCTTCCCCTCTGCTCTGGTGAGACCCCACCTGGAGCACTGTGTCCAGCTCTGTGGTCCCCAGCACAGGAAGCACATGGACGTACTGGAGTCCAGACAAGGGCCATGAGGATGGTCAGAAGGCTGGAGTACTTCTCCTGTGAGGAAAGGTTGAGGAAAGGCCAGGATTGTTCAGCATGGAGACGAGAAGGCCTCATTGTGGCCTGAAGTACCAAAAAGGGGCTTATGAGAATGACGAGGGCACACTTTTTGGCAGGGTAATTGTATTAAACTAAAAAGAGGGTCGATTTAAATTACATATGAGGAAGAATTTTTTTAGAATGAGGATGGTGAAACACTGGAACAGGTTGCCCAGAGAGGTGGTAGATGCCACATCCCTTGAAACATTCAAGGTCAGGTTGGACTGTGCTCTGAGCAACCTGATCTACTTGAAGATGTCTCTGCTCATTGCGGAGGGGTGACCTCTAAATGCCCCTGCTAGCCCCAACTACTCCATGATTCTATAATTCTATAGTAATTCTATACACTTCACAGTCATATTTGCACACATAATATATTTTCAGTGACACAGTTGCAATACAGCAAGGATGCACGCAAAAAATTTCAACATAACACTTCAAATAAGATTTTCATAATTTAAAAATCCCATCCTCTAATTTGAAAGAAAAAGCTGAATATGTTTCAGCAGTGATCTGTTTTTTTCTTCTTTTCCTCTCCTTTTTTATTTCCTTTTCTTTCTTGGTGCTGTTAAGAGCACATATTACTAGAAACATAGAGCAGAGCTTGACTTTGGCAGATTTTTAGTGAAATCTTTGAAGGGTGTGTATCTGCCTTTTTCTAAAACACATATGATCTGATCATGCAGAAATTGTTACTCCAGTTCTTCAGTTCTGTGAGGAGAGTGAGAAATAATGTGAAGTTACAGTGAACCCATCTGGTCAAGCAGGAAAATCTGGTTTAATTGCTCCATTGCCAGAAATGTTAAATCACTTCCTGGGAATGCAATTCATTTGGAACATATGGAACTCATTGGAAGGTCTCCAGTGAATTCAAAACTGTACTGAAGATGAGAGCATTTCTCATAAGTAACAATCATGTTTTCCCACTGGGCAGCATGTAAGCAGCATGTGTAGCTGTATTAACAAAAAACTAAACAATAGGAGGACTGTCTGAGATCTTGTTCAACAAGATTTGTTTGTGGTTTACTTTATTTTAAATTTTCAAGAGATGCTATGCCCATTTAGGCTTCTTTCTTTCAGCATTCGAACAGAAATAGAACGTTATGATGGAACTTTTAGCTCATTTCACATCTTAATTCAGAAGCCCTGCACTCTCTTTAGAAAACAGATATTTGAAAGCACTCTACCTCACACTACCTTTCAGTTTTCTGGAACTTAAAGTGCTTCTTCATCCTACTTAACAGAAGCAGAAATTTTGTGACTTCCACATCTACCCTGAGGCTTGACGGTTTTGTGTATTTCCTGCTACAGCTCTTTTAGTGGGTTAAACCCACTAAACCCTAGCAGCCTTTAAGACTGCCATCAAACCAATTCACTAAAATATATATTTCATTGTAAATCCACATGTTTTAATGATCATCAATTAGAAATATTGTATATTTCCAGGAAATTATGTGACCAATGGCATTATTAACAATATCTAAATCTGATATGCCAATATGAACAAAAATCTACATACTGATGTGAATGATGATGATAGCTTTTTAGGAAGAGTTCGTTCAGGCTAAAGGCACTGCCAGTGACTCACAATGCAATTATAAACATGATCAAAGTCCATTTAAGCCTGTCATAAAGCCACCAGAAAATGATCTTCTCTGCTTGTCATTATCATATCCCCATGGAGTCCTGTAACTGCTTCCCCTGAGCTGTTCATCTTGGCTTTGCATTTCAGACCTTCCAGAGGCTGTGCCTATCAAGCTGTTATCTCTTTTCCATTACACAGCTTATGATTTCAACGCAGACATTCTTGGTTGCCACATCTTCGTCCGTCTCAATGTTGTTCTCTAAGCTTTTCTTAAAGGAAGCCTTTTCTGGCTAACAAAACTCAACATTAAAGTGTGATGTTAACCTTTCCCCATCTTTCCTTCTTTTTATTCATGCTAATGTTCCCTTATTCTTTCTTGTACCATTAAGGGGGGTTCTTTCTTGGCTTTTTGCTTGTTCCTCACCTTCTCTTTACAAAGTTCTGTCTTTACAAATTTCTTTTTTGTACTAATGTGAATAGTGAATCTGAGTTTACTTTCCTATTTCCTTACTTATCTTAGCCAGTATAACCACTTAAGCCAGGAAAAGAGAAGAAAAATACATACTAATCTTCAAAGTTATATCAACATTTTATAAAAATTCATACATGATACACCTTTTCTTTCTTTGAAACTGAGACTTTTTGATTCACTCTGTGATTTTATTGTTTCTTTGGCATGTTAATTTTCTTCAGTCTGTGGAAGTTAATGACTTTGTTGCATTACTGGTCCTTCTTCTGAATAAATACATGTTTGTAAAATGCAAGGAAAATTATTTTCCAGCAAGAGGCTATTGTCGGTTTGAATAATATTAGTTGGATTGTATAATATTTTTGAATGTCAGGATCAAACAACACATATTTCGCCAGTCAGAGTAGAGGTGAAACAAAGAATCACAGAAGGCATATATTAATGTATATCATCTAAGACATGTTCTAGTTGAAATTTTGTTGAAATTTTATCCAGAAAATGCTATGAAACACTATTTTATATAACAGGACAAATCAAATTCTGAAATTAAATTTTCAAAGTCTGTTTTGAGAAATTCTATAGCCAGTCTGAAGCTGGTTGGTTTGTTATTTCTGACCATCTCTCCCCTTTTTATTTTTCTTTGAATCTGCAGCAGAAAAATCTGCTAGACTAACATAAGTGAAAAGGATGTAACATTGGTACCTTAACTCATGTGGCAGTTCTGCATATATTGCATACCCAATCCAATTGCTCACCCAGCCTTTCTTGCCTTTATCCTATATGCACCTTTTAAAATTCTTCTTATGTGTTTGACATATAAATTTCACTTTACCATTCATTCAATCTATAAGCTCTTTTTTTTAGGGAAAATACTCGCAGAAAGTTCTTCTATATTATGCTGAAAGAAAGGGATAATTTAAAAAAAAATTTACATGAATTGCGAAAAAAAGAAGTCTCATGCAATTTTCCAAGTCCAGAAACAATTACAGCCAATATGAAAACAATTCTAATACTTGTGTCTGAAAGTTTATATAAAAAGTAAGAAACTGGTATATTATAGAACGACACATTTGAGCCTGCAGAAGAAACATTTGGCATTTCAGTCTAATCTTCAGCCACATGGATTTTGTCTTCCTCCTTCAAAATTATTAAGTAATTTCCCAGTGGAATTTTGTGATCATGTGTTCTAGGATGATTATTTCAAAATGTGATCATAGGAATATCTTATTAACTCCATCTCCTCCCTTCTCTCCTAGTTTTTTCTAACGGTAATTAGTTTCACAACAGATTATAAGTAACTCAGATGGGAACTGAATGTTTCTCTCCAGAGTGCTTAACACGGTGAGACCTGTTTTTTCCAGACCTTCTAGACACTCACAAAATTTACCTCAAGATTTCATAATGTTTACCTAATATTACTGATATCCCCTAAATATTCCTTGGTATCTTTTTTCTTTTCTTTCAGGCTATGCCAGTTATTTCAGAGAAGGAGAAGGCTGGTGAGTAAATATTTACTCGTTTTCTCATTTCCCTGTTGTATTTGTTTTTGGAATACCCTGTTACTTAACTAAGTGATAAAAGACAGGCTTCAACTGTAGGCCTTCGAATGTATAGGATTACAGATCTGACCAATGTCTGTGTAAAGGCTATTTGTTGTTTCCTGAATAAGGTAATTTCTCTTTCTAAAAAGCAGTCCAGTTTTCTGTGTCATATTAATAAGGATATTTGAAACTGTACTACGAAGTTGAATTGCAGCTGCTTTTTTCACGTCAGTATTCCTGTAGTTACTAACTTGTTGTCTGGTGTTAACATCTATTATGATTTATTAGATGTCTCAGTTAACAAACATGGGTGCAAATGGGTTTTCTCAAGTTGGTGGAATTTTACTTTTGACTTAGTGTAAACTTTACTGTCTGTCTTTAAATATGGCAAAAAATTTCAGTTACCTGGAGTATTTCACTGGAGATTATAACATTTTGTTTTGGCTAAGTATTTCTAGAATATTGAAAAATTGTTTTTCTGTTATTTTCTGTTATACGTGTCCTCTTGAACACTACATGTGCTTTGGTGTTGGTATGTGAAATCTATTACTGATTGCCTGCTAGACACTGTGAAATTGGTGTATTCTTGTGATAAACAGTAGGGAACTCCAGTAGGAAACTCCATCAAGCACTATAGTTCTAGAGAATCTCTGTTGGTTGCTTGACATTTATTTTGATAGTTTGCTACTGTACTTTGGATATAGCTTGAAAAATACCTCAAAATATCCAAATGTCACCTGGCATTCAGATTTATGTCTGATTTTTATTGGTGATATTTTCTTGCATTACTCTGGTTCAGACTGTTTATTTTCTTTTGCTTATTAAAGAAGAGGGATAGGTTAAAAAAATGTTTCAGAGAAAATCCACAGTAACAGTCAGTACTGCAAAAGCCATGGAGCTGTCTGCTCAGGATGTTGCTACTTTGGCTGTTGAAGTCCAGAAATAATTCCCAAACTGTGACCCATATTTAATAAGATTTTTCTTTATAGATTTCACAGGCAGCATTATTTGGTGTTTCTTTTTCTGAGGTAGATCATATTTGGCGACATCTTCTAAATTATGTCAAAACATGCAAACTGATTATGACTGGCCTTACCATTTGCATGTAATTTCAAATAAAACTCAAAGATCTATGCTTACTTCTTTAGTGTCAAACTACCTATGATGTCAGTGTTGGTAGTGATATAAAATTAATGTATTTTGACATACACTTTGTGACCTGTATATATGCATATGAGTCTCTCTCTCTTCCTTCTTTCTGGTCAGACTTCTGTGCTATGTTTTTCTGTGGACAGTATAATATTTAATATTACAAATATTCAGTGGAACTTCATGCCACGTGAAGTCAGTTTTCTGGCATTTCCATATATATGAGCACAAGCTAGACTGAGAATGAATATGTTGTGGTTGCCTTTTAATCAGTTTTGGCTTTTGTTTGACTCTACAGCTCAGGCATTCCTGAGGTTATGATGAGTTATTTCACAATATTAAGAATGCATGAGGGGGATGATTATTAAATCAGGCCTAGTCACTTGGTTCTAGGGGCAGTAAGTGCTATTTTAGTTAAGTGCAATTGTGTCTTGATTCAGACATTCAGATCCCGTGCTTTGCAATGCAACTTGCCGGTGTTTTGATCATTGCTGCTCTCACTTCACCAGAATGAGATTACCTATAGCCATGGATGACAACAACATACATAAGGTGTGAAAGCCTTCAAAAAAGAATATAACATATTTGATTGTCTGCTACAAGAGAACAAAAGAAACACTAATGTTGATATTTATTTGGAATTACCAACAGTCTAAAGCTTTCTAGTTTATACTATCACAAGCAAACTAAAATATATCAAAAATATTACAGAACAAAAAGAAGTGGTTGTTTATTTTATTACTGGCAGAGCTAATAACATTGTAGATAAAGAGACTGAATAGCATTGTATTACAATTGGATTGAAATGCACTCAAAATTTCTAGTGAAACATCTTTTCTCATTTTGAGAATTTGAACTAATATTCTCTTTTAAGTCCCTCTGTTCTACTTGCTACTATTTGCTTCCATCTGGGCCTGGAATAAGAAATACAAGAAAGTAGAGAGGCTGTTATTCCAATGTTTCTGGTTTAGAAATTTTATATACAGAAATAAAACCCTGTTTTACAAGACTTTCTATTCTGTAGACTCCAGATACCTTGATATTTTCAAATGCTTTTCCTATAGGCAACCAAACACTTAGATCCTTAAATGGACTAAGCTGCCTAAGCAGCTTAGAAGTTCACACATTACTGATTATGTTTATAGCATCTTTTAATCCTTGAAATTAATTTTTTTTTCAATTTTATATATTTTCCAACATGCAGTAAATTTTGACATCAAATGCAAACTCCATAAGATGGAGTACTTATTAAAAAAACCAAAACACTCACATGTCATTTTTAGATTTGGAGCAAAGCCAGACATCTGAAAACATTGCTGCTTTTGTCAATTAATAACTCGAGAGTTGCATAACAGTTGTTTGGGTTTTTTTTAATAGTGGAAAGCGCAGTAAAACATGCAATTGCAAAGTGCCTTTAGCAAAAATCTATAAATGATCAGTATATTGAGCAGAACATTGGTCATGTCTAAACGTGTACACGACTGCTTCTACTTGCATGAATTAGGGCATTGTAAATGATATACTGTGGCATCAGCTGTTTCTGAGTAATGCATTTTTAAGAAGTCTCAATATAGTTGCCATTTCTGGCAATGTTGAAAAAAATAAATCTTTCAAAATAATATTTTGAGGTAGAGGTTAAGATCAAGCAGTATGCACAGTCAGAGAAAATGGTGGCTCAAGCCAAGAGATGACTCAGGACTAGTAATGTTGGCACCTACATTAAGAATGCAAGCCAGAAACCAGATTCAAAACACTATGTTTTCAAATTCATCTGTTTTTCTTTTGAGTAAATTGCATATTTGCATGCCTTTACTTACCTTGCTGATTGTTGTGATTTATGTTCTCGAATTCTGTCCAAAAACTATGAAGAAGTTTGAAGGATGGAGAATTTATCACACCTGTCAATAATGGAGGTGTCTGTGTCAGGGTTTCTAGTGTTGACTTCATTTATAGTCTAAAAATAATCAGCATCTGAACCTTTGGCTGTATATCAGCATCTGTTTTACTGATGTGAATCACATCTGAGACTTCATGAATGGTATTGGTTGACTCTCCACTACCTGTAGACTCAGGATGGCTCCTGACACAGATACCAATATCCAGTACAATGAATCTACTGTGAGCTTCCTAATTCAGGGCTAACTTCTGTTTCTGGAGCAGTGTTCCCAAAACAAAGGTGAAATGACTTTAAGCCAATACTAGAATTATTGCCTAAGTCTCTTTATGTACCTGCTTTATGCTTTCCCAATTTATCCTCAAATATTTGCAGGGAATAGTAAACTCTGTTCGTGACTTAGAAACATCACTACACCAGAGCCACTGGGAGAGGTAGAGCAAATATCCACATCTGGTCACAGACTAGCACAGCTTATTTCTCTTGAGGTGATGGAATTATGTGATGTCAATAAACAGGGCAGAAGGTTTAGTCTAGCCCTAAACAAATTTTAAATAAATATTAACACAATTGGTCCATAATGTTCAGCATTATAATAAATAAATTTTTCCTGTGCATAAAACAACTGCCCTGTAGTAACTTTTTGTTGAGCATACATTTAGAATAATTGCTGCTCTAAAAGTAAAAAAGTTCTTTTAAGTGAGAATAGCAATTGAACATGCTTTTGAGTTTTCATGATTCTACCAGAATATTCCCTTGTGCTTTAAAAATATACTGTGGACAAAGTGCACAACCTCTTTGGGTAAATCTCAATATTCTCTCTATCTAGTAGGTTAGAGAGATCTACTTCAGCACAAATAAAAGTGTCAGACCTTGATATGTAGGAGAAGAGATTTGATAGCCCATTTGTCACCAGTTTTGATGATCAGCAAGCCAACAAGAGGATAAAACATGAAGCACAGTAAAAAACAGCAGCCTCAGTGGATCTCTGGCCAGCATGCAGTGCTTGTAAGCTCCCCAGTGTTACCATTACAATATGAGCCTAGCAAAGAACACGTCTGGATTTTTTTCCCTGCATCTAATCTAGATTTCTGGTAAAGACACTACTTAATAAAGTACAGGTTCTATTCTCCTTTGGTGTTAATTTTCCTGGTTGTCTTTTGATTCAGAAGGAAGACAAATACAGAGATGATTAAAGAGACCTCAGTGGCAGGGCTTTTCCTCTCACACGCTCTAATTGTCAGTGTCAGGCAGCAGAGGACACTCGGTGCTCAGCCCCGTGGTGAGATGAGCTGCAGAACAGGAGGTGATGGAGTGATGACAAGGTGGGCCGGGCTGTCTGTGGGAACTCACAGCAGGAGGACCTGGAAAATCCAGTAGTGACAGGTTCACTATCATATAACAAGACACATAAAGGACCAACTGCTTGGCACATATTTCATTTAATTTCATTTAATTTAACTGCAGCACTAATCAAAAGGGAAAAAAATACAACCTTCACTAGATTTTACATATTCTAGATCCAGAGAAATCAATTCTTTCTATGAGCAGTATTCACTAGATGCTCTGTTTTCATAAAGTCATCAAGGGCTCATCCATATATAAGTTGTTTTGAACCTAGAGCAAACATTAAAAAATTCAATTTTTTTATCAGTTTTCACATGAACTCGAGAGAAATACAAGGTAATTGGCACAGTTACTAGTTTTCTGGCTGCCTTACAATAACTCTAGCCAGTTTTGTAGAATAAACTGGGCAAAATTAGTTGTTCCATTTAGCAAGGGTTTTACCTGGTTTTAGCAGAACAGTCTTCCTAGAGTTTTTGTGAGACTTTAGTATGAAGTACCAGTTTCTAGTTAGGTAATCCTTTTATTGTCCATGTTGTAGAAGCTAAAAAATTTAGTGTTTGCTTTCTAAATAACGATGTCAGGTGAGCACTCATACTTCAATCTGTCATACTGAAAAAGAGTTATAGAATCTCTGCCAGAAAATACATGGATGGCTGCCAAATACTAATAGATTCTAATAGATATATTCTTATTTCACTGCTATTCATTTCATTACTAGTAAAAATGATCATGTCAATGGGTACTGAAAGCTGACCTTTCATGCTAGGATTCGTAATCATTTTTGGTTGTTTAGTTTTCTTTATTTTTTTCTAAATGCAGTAAAATAGCTGATGTCAGGATTTTTGGTATTTGATTTTTAGTGGCTTATTAACCACACACTAGTGTAGTTGTTTTTCTAAATAAATTACTTCACTTTTAAAAGTCACACCATATTCACTGTATGCGTGTGGACATAAACACATACACATATAAACTTTAAAATCTGCATAGCACTGTGTGAAGCCAAAGGTGTTGTTGCCATTTTCTTTAAGTTTTGGAGGAAACAGGAGGTCCTAGGACTGGAGCTTTCATATAAATATCTCCTTTAAACCATGCTAAATGCACTAGAAGCAGGATGACACCTAAAAATCCTCATGGTTGCCTCTAGTATATGACTTTTGTTAGTCTTAAAGAGTGAAAAGTAGGGCTAGGTAGTGCGAATGTGCTCTGAGGGGAGCCAGTAATAAGAAGGCTGTGTACCACTGGAGAAGGACACAAAAGTTCAGGTACCAGCCTGGACAGGAAAACAGGTGTTTTATGGAAGGCTGAAACAATTTCCATTAAAAAGGTTTACGATGATTAAGTACATCTGCAGTATCTGGGAACTAGCAGAACACGTTGTGCATGAAATTCCTGAGTCAGCTTCTATTTTCTTTCTCCACCTGCTTTGTGGAGAAAGTATGGGCCATCAGTATGGACCCACTTTTACATTTTTTGGAAGAGCTTCTTAAATCAAAATATGCTGTTGTTAACTTCAAAGGCGTTTAATTTTGTTCATATCTTTAATATAATCTCATTTATTCACATCTTTAAATGTTTAGATGAAGCTTAACTGAATTATTTCAGGCTAATAACAGGATAGGCCATTATTTTTACATTGTATTATGCATACACATACTTTATCATACTCTTTAGGGTTTTTTTAGCTATAATATCGTTCTAGACTCCTCAATGATTTTGTTAATTGTGGAAACAACTTTAAATACTTCTTTGATAAATATTCAAATGTCATTTTTCATTTTAAAGGAGACAAGCTGTGCCTAAGTGATTTATATTCCTGTGGTGAGCAATCAAATTTTGATTTCTTTGTTGATTTAATGTCTTTTCTTAAGTAATAAAATTACCTTATTCAAATCAAGATAGTTCCCTGATAGGAATACAACTTTATATAATACCAGCTGAGTGATTACTGCTACCAGCCATCATGCTAAATTTTTCAATCCAATGTGTTTTTAAAGCAACATGTGCTTTCCTATTTAAGGAAAGTTGTTTTTATCAAATTATTTGATTATAAAAAAACTGCAAGCATTAGCATTTAATTATTTTAAAGATATTTGATATTGATAATATTTCATCGCAAATTCATAAATTGTAGGAACAGATCTCATAACAGACTTCATTACCTAATAGTGAAATACAGTTAAACAAAGAATAACTCTCTTCAAGGAGACCTTTGGAGGTTCTTTCTCCAACTTTCTGTTCAAGCAGGCCAGCCCTAAGTTCGGACAAGGTTGCTCAAGTCTTTGTCCAGTCCAGTCTTGAAAACTTCCAAGATCAGAGCCTGTGCAACCTCTGTAGGCTACGTGCTCCGCTGCCATCTTGTCTCCACAGAGGAGACATTTCCCTGATGGCCAACCTGGTCCTTTCTGGTTTCATCTTATGCGTTTTGTCTGTTCTGTTGTCATTCTCACATGCAATATGAAGAGCCCAGCTCCATCTGCTTGTTGCCCTACTGTGAAGTCCTGAGGAGCTGCTGGTAGTACCCCAAAAGCATCTCTGCAGGCCGAACAAGTCCTGCAGTCTCAGCTCACAGGCCAAGTGATGCAGACCCTGACCCGCTCAGTGGCCTTCCCCTGCACTTGTTCCCTTTTATCAATGTCTTTCTCATGTTGGGAGGATCCTGAAACTGGACCCACTGTTGCAGATGTGGTCTCACAAGCACTGCATAGAGAGGGATAATCCTTTCTCTCCATCTACAGGCCATGCTTTT
This sequence comes from Callaeas wilsoni, assembly GCA_013398955.1. Classification (NCBI taxonomy): domain Eukaryota; kingdom Metazoa; phylum Chordata; class Aves; order Passeriformes; family Callaeidae; genus Callaeas; species Callaeas wilsoni. The sequence continues at coordinate 392,235 of VWPU01004886.1, forward strand.
ATTGATCCATCCCAGGCTGCTGCCAGCTCATTTTACTGCCAGGGCACGCTGCTGGCTCATGCGCAGCTCACTGACTGCCAACACCCCAGGGCCTCTTCCACAGAGCTGCTCTCCAGCCAGTTTTATCATTTATTTATCCATCCTTACAGACTGCAAAATCCCAACTTACGAACAAAAATATTGTGGAAATTGTGTTCTCTGTTGTCAAAACAGAAAATACAGCAGGAGACCCAAGAATTTATTACTTCCAGCCAATTCAATTTTGTATTATGCTATAAGTAATTATAGTATGTACAGATTTTAGAACACCACCAAACAGACTGTAAACTGGTACTCAGTATATTCTGGCTAGCGTCATATAATTAATTTTAATCAAGTGGCTTCTCAGTATAAAGTTAGGTATCAGTTACACAGTGACTCAGTAGCATTTATATTACCCAGGCCACATTAGAGTCTCTTTTTGAACTGGACATCAGAAACATTCTGAAAGAGGTAGTCCCTGACCAAAAATAGCTTTTAAATCAAATCAAACATGGTCAAGTTGTTCTTTCTTTCCTTTTTTGGCTATAACAAGAGTAACAGAGAATGGTGATAACCAATTAATCAAGTTATTTCTAGGCTAATTTTCTTCAGACTGAGTTCATGGCAAAGACATGTGTTGATTCAAATGAAATATAAACTAATTCACTTGGTCCTAATTGATACTGACATGCAGTAATTAGGTCATGGTTTCCAAAGTAATGATGTGACTGTTGATTTGGAAATCAGGTGATGGTCTTTATTTTTCAGTGTCCAGAAATAGAGACAGCTTCTGAAAAGCTGAGGTGCCTACAGTCAAATTTTAAAATTAATTTTTGACTACATTTTAATCGTTGTTTAGGTACCTGAAGATGAAAACCAAGGTCTCTGTGACACCTGCTAATTTTGCACAAATTCCCTATCAAGGTTACTTCTGGGCAGTAAAGTCTGCACATGGCACAAAATTATGATGATACCCAGTCATTTCTGAAAAATTTAAGATACTCTTCTTTACTTCTTTGGGTTCCTAGACAACATTCAAAACATCTGTACTATATTATGCTCCTATGCTCATATTTGAAAATAGGACTTGAACTGCTAAGTGGTTTCAGAGTTGTTGAAGATGAACCAAAAAAACCTGAACAATTTTAAACCATGTTTAATATGAAGAGCTTAGAGTACTTAAAGTGTGACAAGATAACGTCTCTTTTTGCATCTGTTAAAACAGAAGGGTAAGAAATGGTTTCATTCCCAAATCACTGGTACATGAGCTTGTATTTTTTTTTTTTGCTTGTACACTTGAGGTAATTACATGCTCACTTTACTAGAATAAAAAGTTGCTATTCAAAAAATCTTAGGGAAAAGAGAGAGGTCTTTGATGTTTGATGAGAAGACATGATTACATACATTTCTCTAAGGACATGCTGAAAACTCAGGTGAGAGACAGCCAAAAGCACACTTTGCATTAGGCACACCTGGAGGCAAAGTGTCTTCCTGATGCAGAACCATCCTTGGCAGGACAATGATAGGTCTGGATGTAACTGCAGGGTCACAGGTGGTTCAGACTGTTGGGTTTTTTTTCCCTTGATGGAAATGTTGACCTGTGCACTGAATGTCTTCTTCTATAGCAAGTCATGTTTGAGAGAATTGTGGCTTCTGCCTATAGTGTATTCAGCCTGAGCAACTAGAACTTTTATTGTCCATTAACGGAAAGATACCAACTACACTGACAAAAATTGGGTTTTATTATCCTGAAGATTTAAAATAGCTTGTGGTATCTAGTCATCAAGTTTAACCATTTTCTCAAATCTTCTCTGCAAATATTCTTGAAAAATTAGATTGCTTTTGCACATATCAGGAAATGGCAATCAAATCAAAGGCTGATTCTCTAACGTGGTAGATGGCCACGGTCTTTAAAAGGCACTGATGCACAATTCTTAAATGCAAAGTCAGTCACTTGCCTCATGCTCTATTACATCTGTCAATCTACCTCTGTGTTAATTTTGACTATTAGTGAATTTCCCCTTCATGACATCTTAGGAAAGAATCAGATAACTACTCTAAAGAGTTGCTTCATTTATAAGTATTACGAATAAAGAAATCACTGGAAAAAAAGTTTATTGATAGAAAAAACTGCCAAATGGTCTCTAAACTATAAATCTGCAAGGAGTTATTCCTGCAGGTAATCATTCTAGCCACATGAGTTTGGACTAAGCTTGGAAGTAGAAATTTGCTAAGTCTCAGACTAAAATGATTTCTCTGAAATTTTCTCTGCGTGAATATTCTCTTTAATTCAATTGGTGAGTCATTAATTTAAATCCTAGTCTATTCTGGATTGAATTGCACCTGCTGCTGTATGTTGGTCTAAAAGAAGAGGAAATATTTGGTAACCAATTTCAGAGTGTTAGCCAGGTATATCATATCTCAGTAGCTGCCTATGAGCAGAATTGAAAGGCAAATAAAAAAGTAACCATGGATTTTAATACATATCATAATACAGGCTTGAAATTAGAGAAGAGCAGTTCAAATATCTGTTAAAAGGCAAGAAAAGAATTAAATAAACCACAACATCCTCTAGGCAGGTGTCTAATTTACAGTGTTATCCTAGAATGTGTTTTCATATTGTAAGTAAGAAAAAGAGAGACAGACTTTTGTCAAGAATTTATCTATCAGTTGATTAACATAGAATACTGTTTACAGAACAATCCATCCATATACTAGAAAGATTTTTCTAATGTAGTTACCATGGGAGGCTCTCAAAACAGGGATGAAACTCCAGAATGCTCAGAGCATGCCAAGGCTTTGTTTTGGTGGCATAGCTCATGATAACTCTTTGAGTGGAATAACATTTTTTGTGTCAGCACAAGTGTGCCTTCATCAAGGCTCTGCTCCACATTTGTAACTCATATATCTGGTCTGGTACAACTTTAGCATTTGTATCAGGTTAATCAATTTTATCAGATATAAATTCATCATTGTCAGTGAATTTGTGACTGGAAAATAAAAACTATATAATTTTCCTAAAATTTCTTTTCCCCTTTTAGAAGATCTCAGACTAGTGCTTTTAATACAGACTGCCCTTAGGACTTAAGTCTGGCCCTGTGTTTTGAACCATGGATCCAGCCTAGCATTTGTAGGAAAAATGTCTTTTAGCAGCCATTCAATGAGCTGTTGCAGGATCAGACAATAACAATGGATGATGCAGAAGACACTGATCCTGACAAACTTGTTAGAGTAGGATTTTCTTCTCCTAGCTTGGAAGTGGTACTGGCTTTTTCAGTCACAGATTTAATACCTGCCATTCCTTTCAACAGTTAGTTTTTACACCTCATCTTTTTTTTGTCTCCCAGTACAATAGCTATCCATGTTTGATCACTCTGTGTTGATAAACATTTGACTTTTATGTGCAATTTCTTGTCTCTCCTGTAAAAGAATGAGAGGACATCAAATGGAGGTGGCAGATTCAAAACAAACAGGGGGAGGCAATCTAGAACTGAGCTGTGGAGCTCCTAACCTCAGTAGATTGCAGACACTAAAGTTGTACAAAGCTTTAGAAAAAGCCTAGACAAACTAGTAAGAGAGAAATTAATTAGTATAACCATTTATTCAATAAAATTAATAAAAGTTCTTACCAATGACTTTTGCAGGACTTACCCCAATCATAACCCTCTATATACCAAACCAAAACCTGCCTAGATTGCCAAATTAGTAATGCAATACATCATCTAAATATTGAGTTTGATTTTAATTCATCAAAAATAGTATTTTGTAGTAAAAGTATACTGATTATTCAGTCCTAATATGTATATTGAATACACTTTTATTGCTTGGGTGTTTCTTTTCTCTTGTAAGAGGCATGGTTTTCCTTCAGGAAACAGTACCAATTATCCATCATCAAATTAAGAATCCTATATAACTTACACAGGAACAGCAAAAGATGTATTAGGAAATTTTCTATCAAAAGCTAGAGGGATCTTGAAATTTACAGAAAACAAATCAATGATCAGAATAAAGTAAGTCAATGCAATTCTTCAGCTTAATAAATAGCAAAGACAAAAAATATGAGTGTATCTCATAAGAATATAAAGACAAACATAACCAAAGAACATACTAAAAACTGTAAAGATGGATGGATGGATGGATGGAATTTTGATTACAGTTGTAATCAAAACTTGGCATCATTTTGTCTTTAATGAGGAAATGGACATTGGAAAACTAACCAAGAAAGTTTCCAATCTAAGAAGTTGCTACATGTATTAACTTTTGCAATACATTTCAAAGGCATTTCCAGAGGGGCAATGTATGCCACGTTAGACAAACTAAGACGAATAAGAAACAGACGTCTGTTCATAAAGCAAAGCTAGATAAAAATCTTCAGCAAAGTAAATTGCATTTATTTATATTAAAAGACTGAGAGATAAGAAATGAGCCATGCTTTTTTTCCCCCTCAAAATAATCATTATAGCTTAAGTAAGTTAAGCTAACTCTACAGATCCATAGAAAAAATTCCACATCTGGAAAGTCTTGGCTGCATCTGTGTTGGGGTTTCATGCTTTTTGGTGCTTTGTTCACCAGTTCCCATGACTCTAACTTAAACCTCTCCCTTATTTTCTTAAGAGCATTCCAATTCACCTAAAGATACAGTGATCATTTCATTTCCTGAGATATGTTATTTAAGCTTCCTTATCTGTTTTCCTTCAACAAAGCAAAATAAATCCTCAAAAATAAAGCAACTTAAAAAAAAAAAGGACAAAGTATCTTTGTAGCATGCTGCAGTACGGTCAAGTATTTTAATAGATTGAAGTGAGATCAAGAATTGTAATTGTCAAAGATAACAGAGAAGTAAGTGTTTTGTTATTGTAGACTTCTAGCTGTTTTTAGCAGATAGAAGCAAGTTTAGACACACTCCAGCACAAAAATCCCCCATCTGCCATGAACCATTCACAAGCAGCACTATTTACAATCCGAATTAAGCATTGGCCAAATGCACACAATGCAGACAACCAGAAAATAATTGGCTCCTGTATTCCCTTCTGGTTGTTTCCTATATAGTGCTACACCATTGCTTACAAGTACTCTTTGCCTCTCTGTTTAGAAACTCAGGAGATAGATTTAGAAATATGATTATGAGAGAAATAAAGTTGCACAACCAAAGTACTTCCAAAACTGGGATTTTTCTCTCTTACAGGAGCTGTGGGCTAAGTCACAAAGGTTTATTTCATATATATTTAGCCCATCTCAGAAGAAGACATGGGCTAAATAACAAAGAAATTTGGACTGCACACATCCAGCAATCAGTTGCTGAAGAACAGTTTCAGGAACACAGTCACAGAGAAGCATCTGAAAAAGTAAATCAAACAAGACAAGGACTCAAGTACTGGCATCCAGTTATCCCAGTTCTTTAGTTATTATGTTTCCTGCTCTAGTTTTGGTCCGTGTTATCTAGTAGTTTTCTAGAAAAGACCCACAAATGCTTTGAAGATAAGAAGGGACAGGAAGTGTTTGAAACCAGCAGTGGTAGGAGATTCACACTTGCTGTCCTTGAGTGGTCTTGATCAAAAAGGTCAAAGAGATTAATTCATTCTGACATCCTTTGTCTGCCACAGACTTCTCCAGGTTTAGTTCTTGCTTAGAGGATTCAAATAGGAATTTATGAGCAAATCCTTCTCTCAGCAGAAAGATCTTTAGCCTCGTGTAATGCATGGAAAATCCACATCAGTGAGATTCTAGCACAAGAATTTGAACCATTGCTTTCACCTACCTCTGCTCTCCACTTTCCCTTCTTCTGACAAGCCATCTTCAAGGTTTTTATGTTTGAAATTTTATTGCAAAGGAGATTTTGGAGATTAATTTTTTTTGTTTACAGATAACTGGATCTGATGACTGCACTTTTGCCTTTTAATTGCTTATCTATCATGCAACAGTTACTAGCTCAGGAGGGAAAAAAAAAGAAAAAACAGTGAGCCAGAAAATTAGCCGTACTGCTGCTCTGTTACAAGTACCTGGAAAATGGGGTGCAAACGATTTTCAGCTGCTTCCCTAAAGGGCAGGGAAAGGTAATCCCTGGCATAACTGTAGAGAAAGGTGTGGCTGACAGTGTGCTGGCAGGCGTTAGCAGCTGTCCCAGATTATGCTCCCTATAGAGCATCTTTTTGTACCAGAGATTGCTGCTCCAGCACTCCTCCTCCTCTGCGACAAACCTGTGGAATGGGCAGAGTTATGCTGGGCCGTGCTTAGCACTTTCTGCTCATCTATCACTCCCAAACCATGCTGAGTTATTAGAAGGGGTAAGTGGAAGTCACTATAGCCATAATTATAGCCTGCATGCAAATGGTTATCTGCATGAATGCTCACTCTATCAGCAACTTAACAACAAATTGATGAAACTTGAGAAAGGCTTACATGTGTGACAGAGAATAAAGAATAAAGAAGCTCAGGTACAGGGCTCCACATTAACTCAGTAGAAAACCAGCCCACTTTTAACATCCCGACCCTATCAACACTGAATAAGCATTGCCTTACCAATGTCCTCACACAGCAGGAGTCAGGATGGAATTTGCTTTTATTCCTGATGGACCTTTGAACAGCAGATCTCCCTGATAAGAAGTAGAAGATTTCACTGATTCAGTCAAGTAACTGTCAAGTGACCTCAAAAGCATATTGCTTTCCTAAGCCTGCAACAATTAGTCACTCACCCATTCATAGAACAGTCCTTCAAGGAACAGGGAAAGTGTGCTGTGTTCTCTGGTTTATGCTATAAATAGTAAAAAATTTGGAGAAAGTTACCTCAATCAAGAAAAAGCTAATTAATATTCCCAGGCATTAGATAAATCTCTATGTTAACACAGAGAATGTCAGCTGACCCTATATAACTGTAACTGAGGGATAAAATAATTTCAGAGGAGCACTTATCACCACACGGAAATTTAAAAGCTGCCAAAATTTAAATTAAGATTTATTCCTGAAGAGCATCCAAATAGATTATGGTAAGAAAATCAAAGAGGCATATTTCTGCTCTTCAGTGATGTTATAAAATAAGTATACCATTATGATTTAACTATCATAATTTCTGTAATATCTGATTATCCTTAACTGATTTTGAAAGTGCAATATAATATTTTTCCTTTCCTACTTTGCCTGCTCTGGATCTGTTGAAAGAAACACAGCGCCTAACTTTCAATCCAAAATCAGTAAATGCCTTCACATCTAACCCTGAAAGGACACACACTACTCTGTAGCTTAGGCTGCAGTGCTTCATGCTGAAAGCAGTATTAATCCATGAAGGAACGTGCTAAACCTTGTAGGTCACTGACCCATTTTTATTGAGACTTGGTTACATTTCCTGTGCACCCTTCTAATTTATTCTGGACATTTTGGGACTTTTTGGATTTAACACTCAAATGAATTTCATGAAAAGTAGGGACTTCATTCCCACTTCCAACAATCAGGACTGAGCTGGACTCCAGTCCACAGGCCCTTCAACTCTATGCTCCTCTCCAAGCCATTCTGTCTTCACTGCCTTACCCTAAACATCTCCTGATGGGTTTTCCCAAGTAAGGCCTGTGTTGTTTCAGGCCTCCACTTCCGAAGCTGACCCCAACTAGCTTGCCAGAACTCTGACTATGAACTCATGTCTTCATTCTAAGGGACACTTAATTCTTCTAGAATAGCTAATGTTTTTAAGTGAACCAATCAGTTTTGCATAGTGTGTCAGGTATTTTTCAATAATATTCTTTTTAGTTAGCTTACAAGGAAACAAAAATAATAAACTCAGCATTCTTTTTCTCAAATCACTTTCCTTACTTTTGTGATATATACTTCTGGCTTAACTCCAGTCATCTTGAATAGCTTAGGATCTTACTGTAGGTCATGTTGTGTCACTCGAATAGAGGAGTCTTTCCAGCTCATTTTTCAGAGCATTTTCATATTCACTAGCACAATCGTCAGAAAGCAATGACTCAGTCTATGATAAACTGTCAAACTATGTTTGTCTCTACCATCTTCTGCTAAAGTTTTCTTGACACCTATTCAACAATTCATTTCATTCATAGTTTCTCTTTGATAAGTTTCCATTCCTTCAAGCCTTTTCCTCACAACTAGGAAAGAAATCTAGTTCCCCTGGGGCTATTTGTCATAAGCTCTCTACCCGGCAAGAGCTGACCAGAAAGTATGCTTAGAGTCTGAACCAGAGCCTGGAACGAAACTTCCTCATTCAGTAGCGCCTGCAAAGGCTCACAAGCACATTCCTTTGTTAGCATACATAGCAGCCAATAGAGTCTACTGATTCTCATAAAGTGCATGTCTTGTATCCCTTGTCTACCTTTCCTGTATTCATTTTTTCATGCTTCTTTTAGAGTGTTTGTTCAACGTGCAACCAGGTGAGCACGCTTAATTCTCTCATATTTCATACGGAATAGCTCACCAATTGGAGAACATGTAGATCTTCAAGGGGAATTGAATACTTTTCACCACATTCTTACACTGTCTATACTTCATTTTTCATCTCTTGGTGTTACAGCAGTCAGCTGTAGCATGTTCAGTCACCTCTAGGAAGTCTATCTACCTGAAATGTTAAGATAGGCATGTGAATCCCTAAAAGTTGTACTAATTGTTATGTACATATCTCAATGTGAATTTGTTTTCAAATGCATGCTGTCAATTTTTAAGTGGAATTTATAGTCTGGCTTACAGTTCAAGCAGTAATTCCTGGGTTTCACTATGCATGAATCTGCTATGTTTGCAAAATATATATCCCTCTTCATGTATTCAGTGGGCCAGACTGTGATTCACCTTAGCACAAATAGATTGAAAATTGTAACTGCCTGAAAGAGAGCTTTGTTTTGGAGGTGAGTCACAGTGTTGCATCCCCAAATTTATTTCACTGCCTTCTAAGTTCAGGAATTCAACGATTTGCTGCAAACTGGATCATTGAAATGATTCATACTAGGTGTGTTTTTTACCCTATGTTGTTTTAATGAGCTGACTTTCAGCGAGCTGTGCAAACAGTTGCCCCCGTACCAAATGAGAGGACAGTTTGGTACAGTAAGGGACACAGGCAAAAAGACTTTGAAGAATGAAATATTTCTTGTAGCAGCATTCTGCTGCTAGTGTCTTGGGAAATAAATGCCTTAAACAGGCTGCACGAGACTTAGAGAGACAGAGAATTTGGCATAGAAAATGTATTTAAATACAAAAATACACAATTCTAACTGACCAAGAATCAGGATTATGTGGCTGCACAACCATTCAGGTGATATTACAACAGTCTCTGTTATTTAATAGAAACTGTGGAGTCCCTTCAGAAATGTGAGACTGTTACAGACTGTCTTTTGCAGACTAAACATCCTCCCTTCTACCCTCCTGTTTGCTGTACTGGTGTATATGAGCTGCACAGACATCCTCATCTGGACTCTTGCTGTGTGTGACTTGCCTTTTGTGCCTCTCCAACCTGTACTGTGCCCATTGCATTGGTCCTCTAATCTGTTCCAGCTGAACTGATTTTTCTGTCAATCCTTTACATTTCCAAAATTATGTCACACATTCACAATCAAACTGTGTCTTCATGTAGACTGTTGATATATTACCATGCTCTGGTCCTTCCTCTTCTTGCTAAGGGCTACCATTCCTAAGAGAGGTCCCCACCATTAGCATCTTTTGTTTCCTTTCAGGCGTATAAAGAGCATGTAACCTTGGTGCAGAGAGTGCTCTGCTGGGAACTGTAAAAGCACTGTGTGTTTACAGTAACACGAGACACTGTTTCAGAATAAGTCAGCATTTTTTGCCCAACAGGAATCCAGCACACTGGTTCTCAGGCAAGGAGAAGCAGAGTGGACCTAAGGTCAGCATGTGCTTGCCGTTAATGCACAGTTCAGTTCTTTGTTTCAAGCTTCAGCCCCACACTTACCTGGCCTTTTTTGAGCTTCCTTGCTTGGTAGAGGTTAGGAGTTAACAGCTGGTCTCCCCTTATTTTTCTGAGAGCTCCTTTCATGGGGTCATCATTGATAAAATAAATATAATAATTGCAAAGGTTTGCGTGACCTTTTCTGAGTTCCACGGATTCATTCATGTCTTTACAAACCATGCACAACAATGTGATGAAGTCTATTTTTCCATAAAAGGGTATGGAAACATTTAACCTTCAACAGATTTTGAAGTTTTGCAACTAGCATGAAGTTAGATCTGACAACTGAGGAAGGCATTTAAAGAAGAAATTACAATGTTTTAAAAAAATGATACAATCTAGACTTCCTTGGACAAATAGAAAAGATTTCTTTTGGATATATTCACATTTACATTGTATTGCATCAGAGAGAAAAACCATATCTACTGAGGATCAAAATATGCAGTGGATATTGGTGAGCTATACATGTTTAATACTTCATTGGTAGCTGTGACACCTATATAGTGACTATGGTTTGGTTGATGATCAGCAGTCCTTTACAGAAAACATTGTACAAAGTGCATGGGCACAGATGGGCAATGTATATATGAAGGTCTTCCGTTGAAATTAGAGTGAAAACACTTTTTCTGCAGTCTTCTCATCTCTAAGGCATGGTAAGTTTTAAAAATGGCATCATTCCTCTAGATGAAGACTAATAAAAGGTGTTTAAACTTTGAAGGCCAAAATGCAAAATCTAATGTATCTTTGATCTAAAATAATTTTCAGTATCTGTCAAGGATGTATTTAAGAACTTTCTTGAAAGTGTATTTTAAATGATACATTATTATTAATCCTAGGTGCTGGAATTTATTTGTTAGTAATTTGGTTGTCCAGATGCTGAAATCTTTCAGTTCTTACATAGAAGAGGAGGTGTTCAACATCAAATAACTAGGTTAATTAGATTGAAATGAGGTTAATTATTAACTGAATCTAATCCTATTAATTGAAATTCAGAGCTGTCATGACTTGTTAGGGACAGAGCTTTTCAAAGTTTAATATTGAAGGACTTATATTAAAACCTAGGGCTTAGTTGCCCCTTTGGTTTTTCTTACACATTTTGATATACAGTTTAGATTTAAGTCTTGACCTTTTGAAATATATTTCTGTTTTATTCCTGACTTTTATACACAGTTATCCAAACTCAAATTTGTTATCAGCACACTGACAGCTGCTCACTTAAAATTTCAGTCTAGAATCAGTTTTTGAAGAAAAGTACATCAAGAGTAGAAGGGTATACTTGCTTGTCGTACAAGAGTATATTTTCTCCTATAACTTATTGTGGAAGTTTTCATCGAATGTAAAGAAATATTTAATGCCCCTATACATAATTTTTCTAGTACTTGACTAAATAGTAGTAAGTTTGGATTGAAAAAATCTAGCAACATCTAAGTTTTGACATATAAACTTGCCATCATTTTATTGCATCTTCTGAAGAATTTTAATGTTTCTCCTTATTTTGGTTCCTTATGCATAAAGCATTATAAAGCATCCAGAACATTCAAAAAAATCTCCTGGGTATCTTTCAAATGTCTCCTAAAGACACACTTCTTCTATATGCCTTCAGAAAGTTGCCAATATCAGCAAACAGGGCTGAGCTAATTTAAACCATGAAAAAAACACCCATTGATGTTTTAATTAAACTTTCAGTTATGAGTGAAGTTTTGATATGACAAATGTTATGTCTGAATAGCAGGTAATTTTTCACAGGGAAGAGGGGACAGCCTATCAAGGAACTACAAAACTTTCTGAGCAAAGCAAACCTACTTTCAGGAGAGGTTCTTTCTAAAGAAGTTATGTACTATGGTACTGATATAGGCTTCCTCTAATATTATATTCTATTCATTTGTCATATTAAATCTTTCTTTTTCAATTTTGATCTTGCTAACTCTTATGTTAAAATATATACTACATCGAGAACTTGCACTACAGCTGATAGATGTGTCATTCTGTTTTACATTTGTGCTGGGTTTTTTCCTTGATTTTGTACACACATTTTTTTTTTGTCTGTATATAAGCTCCACAGATTATTTAGCCTTAGTCTGGAGGAAGAACATACACAAACACAGTACTGTCCCTAATACCAAGTCAGTGTTTTGAAACCTGGTACCACCTTAAAACATGTCCACACTTTCCTCGATGTGCTCATGCTTTAAATACTTGTAGGCTCTTATCATTACTCTTCCCTCGCATTATTAGCTGTCATTTGGCTGAGCAGAAGAGGTTTTCATCTTTTCTTTTAAATCAAACTCTCTAGCCCCTTAATCATTTTTGTTGCTGTTTTTTTAATTCCTTCAAAACTGTTGACGTCTTCATTGTACTGGAGAGGCTAAAACTACATGCTACATTTGAGAAGCAATTCATTTGTGCCAAAGAGAGTATGTCTGGTTGTTCTTTATGGAAATATTGAGAAAGTAAATAATAGTTATTTTTTATAATATAAATGCGCAAAAAAATAATTATGATGAACACTTCAGAAATAATAAAAAAGAAATTACATATATTTCACCACGCTTCTCAGGCAAAAATTTGACATTATCCTTTCATCATTACTGCAATACCTTATTTTTAATAAGTGTGCCTTTAAAATATTAGTTCAACCTATCAGTTTCAGGTGTAAGCCTTGTTTTCTTGTTTGTTTTCTTCCTCAACTTCTTTGGAAGTGTTTTATTCCCTTCTTCCAAATACCACATTTTACCAAGTATTTTCTACATCATCTACACACAAATATGAAGTAACTTCTCCTATATTTCACCAGCTCTTTCATTGCTTCCCTCCCCCCTTCTGCTATGAAGCACTTAAGGAAACAATTGTACTTACTTGATTCTAGTGCACATCAAGATTTGTAAGTACTTTTTCCATGTATGTGTTGCAGCTGCTATTTTAGATACATTTTTTCAAGGCCTAATTTGGATTCTTTCAGAGATATTAATATCTTGCATTGAACCTGAGTGCAAGACTCACATTTCTTATTTAAGAACTGCATACATTCACTATTGTAATGATATCTCTAAAAACTTTAAGTTTACAGAAGGTAAATAGAATTTTAAGTTCTCCTATGTAACCCACCTCATCATCTAGATACCTTTTTAACAAGAAATGACAAAAGTATGTTCAGACTGAAGAAGAGCAGAGCAGATAATTTTAATTACAGACATCATTCATATGGGGATGCCACTATACATGTCTATTTTCAAAATTACTTGACAATAGAAAAATATTAAGTCAGATAAAGAGCTATAGCAAAATACAGATCAGGCTGCCAGCCCTAAAAACACGAGCTGCACATTTTCACCTTGCTTTTGAGACTGTGAAGTGTACAGTTTGCTAAACATATAGTAATAAAATGACCTACTAAAATAATTTAGGGGAACTTTCCAGCCAGTAACTAGTCTTATCATAAAAGTTAGGCTAAATACTGTCATATCCTGTCAAACTCCTTTTCCCCAAACCAACTAGTCCAAACTCACTATTTTTCCACAGCCAGCCTTCAAATACAAGTGTCATAACCTGAACTCTAAGTGAAGATTTTCCACACACTGCAGTGGGACTCCAGAGGGACGATATGTCATGGCTGAAATCAGATGCCAGCAGAAAGAGCAAATTTCATGCAGAAGCAATTTTTGATGATTAACTGTGAAATAAATTAAGCAATGATATGGAGAAATCCAATTCCTAGAATAGCAAACCAGACTGTCTTATTAAAACATGAAGTTGCGAACTTCATGAAGTAAATATGAAACATTAATATCTAATAACTTTAGCTAGAGTCTTAGATTTCTTTTTTAAGTTTTTAAGGTATGCTGTGTACATTCATTATGCAGGAAGACTTTGTTATGGAAAACAGAATGTATGTTTCAGTTGAGATGATGATTGCTTTAATCTTCCAGATAATTATATTTGACACAGTCCCCATAAAGCTTCAACTTGAATCTGTGATACATTAAACTTACAATAGGTAAAGCAAAGTATTAGATTCTTTATCTTCTAAAGATTAGGCATCAGCAAGATTTCAGTTCAAATAACAAATCCCAGAAGAAAGACATCCTACAAAATTGTATGCAACACTTGGAAAAATCATGGGTTTGCTTTTAGATTTTTCTTTTTTTTTAGAAAAAGCAATCTAATTGTAGCCAATGTTCTGAAAAAAAATCTGTTCAGTGCAGAGAAGGCAATTGTTTGAAATTATGTTTATTTAGTTCCATCAGAGCAGAACTCAAGGAAAGTTCTCACTAGCTATGTCGTGGTTGAATTTTAATTCCCGAATGGAAGCATGCAATTAAAACCACAGTAGATGACAGATACGCTTGCACTCTCCTCCCCTTGCCTCTTTCCCTGTGTTCTTGTCTCTCCACAAAGCAGTGTATACCCATCTCCCTCCTGATCCTAGCACAACTTTTTCATGAGGGACCCCCATTTCATGAGGGACCAACCCTCTTCCACCCTGCTTTGAAAGGAAGGTGAGGCGAATAAAACCCTGGGAGAGACAGGTTCTCTCATTCATCTTGCAGGGCTGGCAGCAGCCTGAAGCTGTGTTTGCAAATACTTCCAGGTGGTGCATAACCCGGGAGAGAAAATATCTTCTGAGCTGTTGGTCACTAACATCCAAGGTTGCAGAACTGCTGTGAAATAGAATTTCTCAGAGGCTTGCCAATGGCTACAACAAATGAACTTCCAGAAAGATGAAAATTGAATATGTCTACAAAAGAGCAAATTGCCTTACCAAATCACTATCAAGTGTTTAGGGATAACTTGCTAGAATTTCTCAATATCAGAAAAATAACATATCCTTTCATTTATTTCCCCAAAAAACTGGTTTTAATGTGAGCACACAAATAAAGCACCTCAAAGAAGTTGTGTCACAAACAACTCCAGGACAAAGAGTTAAAGCATGGCAGGTACCTGAAACAGAAGCCCAGAGTCTGAGGAAGTTAAGCAGTATTAAATAGAAATCCCCAATTTAACTATGTAAATGAAGATTTGCGCAAAAATGAAACAAGGAGAAGTTACCATTAACAAACTGTCCAGCAATGCATTAATTAGTGAAATCCTGAAATCTGTTGAAGGTTTGGTCCAATACCTATTCAAAAGTTTAGATTCAGTTTGGATCCTACTTACTATATCACTGTTCCCTATGAAAATTCTGTTTTTTCTGCTGTTTTCTCTACCAATAAGGCCACAAACCAGCAATTCAGGGATGGTTATTACATCCTGCTTGTCTTCACAGTAACAAACCTTCTGCAGAGATTGTGTTTCACAGTGCTGCAGTGGCAGCAGCAGGGATGAGAAGGCAGGAAGACAGCTCTGCCTCTTTGCATCACTTAATAAAACACATATTACACAGGGCAGTGGTAATTGAAGATGACTTACATGAGACCCCTAAATCTCACTAAATCTTCTCAGGAATAAGCATTTTCCATCTTTCCCTGCAAGCACTGGGACTTTCTCTTTGATTTAAAATTTCTTGCAGCTCTTTGATCTCTCTGTTCAGAATGATCTCTGTACTCTGAGTTATCTCCCCGCTCACCCTCTGCCTTCGAAGAGTCCAGCTCGCATAACGCTCCCCACTCTCCCATTCTGCTCCCTGCTCTGTACAGACACCAGCCTGCCACCATTAGATTATATAGGACTCATTGAATCAAATCTGCTCTATTCAAAATCACTGTTCATGTTGGTCGCTGCAGGCAAGCTCAAAGCCTTTATTTGCTTTTTATCTTACTGTGTCATTTTGTATGAGACATGTCTGAAGAGGAAGACCTGTATTTGAAGGAACATACCATCTTAGTATGACTGGGTAAACACCATCTTAGTATGACCAAGAGGGACAGAGAGAGTGGAAAAGAGAGAAAAACAAAAGAGAGGGAAGGAAATTTTCCAGCTATGAAAGAAGATTGTAGAGAAGATTTTGAATAGAGAGTAACAATAGTGAGTTGGGGGTTTTTTTGGAAGTGTTGGGCTGTTTGTTTTGCATTAGGGTTTGGGGATTTTTTTTGTGGATTCTGCACTTTTCTATTACTGCAATTTCACATACAGCCTTACTCGCATTTCCACTGGAAAGAAAGAAGTCTGTCATGCCTTTTATTCTCTGAAATTTTATTCATCCTGCCCTAATTCCAGTGATAGGAACGGTCAAGTTGTAGTGTATTACTCAGCTAACAAAAAGCTGTGTATGGGCAATTTGCCTGTCAGGTCACTGAAGGAAGGCAAAACAATGCTGTTTAATACTTCTTCGCTGTGGTGAAGCATAACACATGGTTAATGCTCAGAATTAATCTCAGTTCACAGCTTATTACCATCAACTGTTTTATAACCAAGAAAGTTCTGTCACTCAAGTTTAGATACTTGGGAGTGTTTGGACACTCCCATAGATTAATACTCCCATAAACTTCTCTAAACAGGTGCCTCACATATGGCTAAACAGAATGAAGTTTTAACACTTCCTTTCTCATTTGAATTTTAAACTATGGCACCAGCACTAATGTCTCTTTTTTTCTTCAATATGCAGTATTTCAGAAAACACTTGGCTGCAGGGGCAGCACTTGTGAGGGTTTTTTAATAATGTAATAATAGTCTATAACCAGTTACATTAAAAACAGGTTAAAATGGGACACGTGCAAATGAAACTGGAAGCACATCTTCCTTCATGTTATTCAGTTACTTATTATTTTGTATTTATGGCTGTGATTAGGAATGCTTTCTGTGTTCCTGTGTTGGTTTATTTATTATTCTTGGAGCACACATTGATAGTGAGACAGCAGTTCAGAAACAGCCAGATAAGCTTACACTTTGAAGTGCACAGAACTCTAATTAAGCTGTGGGGCTGTTTACAAAGCAGGGCCATAATCACACCATGAAGATTGTTAATATGTATTAACATGTTTAATTTGAGACTCGTGGATGTATACTAGAAGGCTACTCTACTCGGTTTATATAAATCCATTAGTATGGGTTAACTCACAACAAAAGCTAATTAACTCACAACAAAAGCTAATTAAGGTAGATATTTTGACAAGAGCTTCTCAGTGTTCCACCAGAAAAAGGCTTCAAGGTTTAGACATTGAAAAGTTCATGAAAGCAACAACAGCTGTTGTTTGTATCATATACTGCTGCTGGGGTGGGTGGATTTTGCACATTTTCTTTTTTAAAATTATATACCCTTGTCGTTCAAAAATGCAGGTCTGGACCACGGCATGAGGGTAAAAAGCATGTACATCTTGCAAAAGCAGTGTGTACAGAGGCAATTGTGGTCAGCTGGAGAGAAAGTGATTGTCCTTGGGGCTTTTCCACACCTCTCCCACCATGGGGAAGGAGAATGCAGAGATGCCTGGCAGTGCACTCTTGACATCATGGAGGAAACTTGGGAAACTTTCTCTGTTGGTCTACTCTCTCATGGTCTACTACCTCTTCTCCAGACTGCACTCATTTAGCCCCTAGGCTGTTCAAAGGTTAACACCAGGGTGTTGACACGAGTCAAATGGGCACTTTTCTGAATGCAAAATATGGTGGGACACATAGGGTTGAGTCCATGGACTGACAAATTGCCCAGATATTTGCACAGTTACAAAAGGACACCTATGTGCTAAATGAAACTTCTGAATATTTTTACTTTACCTAATTGAAAAACAGACGTGGTTTTTTTTAAACAAATACAAATGAATCAAAATGTGGCTTTGTCATGTCAAGAATTTTGTTGAGATTTGTCAAGCTTCTATTGAAACTTTTATGTTTCAACAGAATACATTTTATTTCCCTGTCTTTCTCTAAAAATTTCCAGTCTACTCTGATTGGTGGCTGCTTCTTGACCAGATACATGTCAGATTTCTCAGATACTGCAGATATTGCAGTACCAGATTTTTTTTTGGAAAGCAGCACATGTAAAATTCAAGATTCAAAGTGCTTCTTTCCTAGCCTGGTCTCCTAGATAGCATTTGGAGACATCTGCTGAGACATGAAACAATGACATATGCCATGTGCCCAGCAGCCTCTTTTAATTGGATATAAAATTCTGATTCTGAATCATTCTTTTGTTTTGTGATACTTTTGAAGAATTATGGCATTGCTTTTTTTGCTTCTCTAACAAGAGGAAAGATGTTTGCATGCATCGGATCAGGCAGGCTGCATAGACCACTCAGCAAGGATGCTCTGGATTTGCCACACCATTTGTTGCAGCCTGTAGAGAAATCACAGCAAAGCTCAAACTGGCATCATGTTTAAAAAATTGTGTATCTCTGACTGCCTGTGAATATTTTGTGGCCCCCAAGGGACCAGAATCACACAGATGGGCCAGAGATATACATAAGAATTTGCACATTCGTGGAGAGTCAGAAGGGAAGTTGATGTATTTTAAGCAAGCTTGAAGAGCATGAGGTTTGCACAACTATTTGTTTATTTCCTGAGAGCTGGACTTAGTTGCCAGAACTGAAAAAGATATCATCATTCCTGTCCATCTTAGTAACCAATGCATTCTGTCTGCTCTTCGTCCTAAAGAGCAAAAAGGATCTTTGGTATTATCTTCGTAGATCAGAGCATGGATGGAACCACTAAAGGACAGAAAACAGATAGGTTTGGCAAGCGTGGGTCCTTCAGCTGAAAGTTCCAAGCAACGGTAGGGTTATAGGGAATTAACCTCTGCCTCCTGCCCTTGGCTGGTTTGAGAATTATGTGTTTAAGAACGATGAGCAGCACTTTACAAGTAGATTCAGCCTTGACAGGAAGATTGGAGAGGCACAGCCTTGCTTATGCTAACAAGAGGTTTCTAAAAATATTTCCAAAACAAAAAGCAGGACAAGTGGGACAAGTCTGTGGTTGCAGTCCCAAGGCAGGCCATCCCTGGGAGAGGCGGGGGTGGAGCTGGTTTCAGCTGGTTGGGAGGCTGGCAGGGCAGGGAAGGCAGGGTCTGACCCCTCTAAATATTTGTTTTTGGAATTACACAAAGACTCTTCCTGGGCATGCGTGCTGCTCCTCAAGTAGGGCATGGGCAGCTGTGTCTCTGCTAAGGGTATGCTATCACCTCACTCCCCTAACACCAACTGCTGCAATCCCCTCTTGTCAGCAACAGAGCCCCCTCCTTCAGATTCCCCTCATATTATTTTTGATTCAGCATACATCTTTGTTGACCCATCCAGTTTTAAAGAATTTACTTGTTTGGAATTTTTTTCATCTCAGCCATTAAACAGGAAACACTGACTAAAATGAAATTATTCTGAAAAATAGCTGGAGTATTGACTGCACTATGACTGTCATCAACACCAAATTATTCATATACAAAATTATTCAAATACAAAAACCTGTGTCTGATGGTGATCATTCTTACATCTCCAGATACAGTGAAGCCAAAAGAGAGCTACATCATAAATTTTACCTAGACGCTGGTTGGTGGTTTACGACTTTCCTTATTTTTGCATGCATTTTGCTGTAACATCTGTATACAGCTAATTGAATTGTAGATGTAAGACATGGAAGGGTGCGTTTTCCCAGTTATAGAAAGGTATTTGTTTTCAGGAGATTTTCCTGTACATTGTCAAATAGAGCAGCAAAACATTTTGCCATTTTCTTTTAAAATATATTTTTGCCAACCCATAAAAAACTCAACATTGAAACCTTTTGTCCTTAATGTCATTCACAGTGCTCCAGTTTAGCTGTTTGGTTTAACAATAAATTAATCTAGTACGCTCATGTTGATCAACATCAAAGATTCACCAGGTGAGGTCTGTACCATATATGCTTGGTACCAGTGGCCTCCTCCCCCAGTTCAGACTGTAAGGATGAGTTTACCAGAGAAATGGAGGAAGTTCTTCCACACAAACAATCTGCAAGTAACTGCAGGTCTGTGATTCAGGTGGATGTCTCTGTGAAAACAGCTACACCTTCAAGGGGAGCGGGAACAAGGCTGAGCTGAAATGGAAAGTATCTCCACGTAAGCAGACATCATTTGGGCAGTAGCAACTGGGAATGTGGGACGAGCTTGCCTAAGATGCAGAGTGGGGCTCTCAACAGGAGTACCGAATAATGGCACAGTCGTGGTGGCAGCTCAGCAGCTTTCCCCTGAACACATGGGTGTTTTCCAGCGCAGAATTCCCTGTCACTGTCACCCTGGCCCTGCCACCACCAGCTGCCTGTACACTGGGCTCGTGGATGCCTTTTCAGCATCATGTGGGTATTGAGAGGTGCAGACCAAAACTGAGTGTATTGTTCAACAAGGGACATTATTTAAATAATGAAAGAATGGAGATTGCAGCACAGCTCTACTCTGATACTGTCTTTTAACATGATTTTAAAAGTCATTAAAAATCATGTGCTTTCATATTGCATGGCAAATCCTTATCTCATTTTGTAACTGTATTGGATGTCATGAATCTCAGATTTCCTTTGCAGATCATATGTATTTGCTTTTAACTGTATTCCCCATTATATGTCTCCATCTACACTTTTCTAAAATTAATGTCCTTTATTTTCTATCCATATTTCTAGTCTATCTATATTTAATTATTTACCTGCCCATGGCCCATTAAAATTTTTTTGACATTTAATTTAATTCTTTACACAATCTTATTTAGATTATTTATTTATTTGTGTTGTAGCATCTGACAAAAGAAAAAATAGAAAAAACGCTTTTAGCAGTATTTCTCTGCTTCATTACAGTTCATTCCTCCTTTGCCCTTTGCCATTTTCCAGACCATTTTGTTGAACTGGTTGTAAGAACCGTTTTAAGTATTTTGAGCCATGACATGTCTACATATGTAACATAACCCTTAGTAACTCTCAAAGAATCAAACCCTGATTAGAAATATATATATGTTGCTGGTTTTGTTTTTAAATTCTTAAAAGTTGTTTTAGCTTCTAGAATGAATAATGGTCTGCACGTTTTCATTGACATTGTACCCTGGACTAGGCACATGATTTTGAAAAAGTTCCTCCAATATCACTCTTTGGTTCATATCTCCAAGCAGTCTTGGAGCATGTGAATTGGATGGTGTTCAAATGAAACTAAGCCAAAAGATGCACCCTGGTAGTGTGCCAGTGATCTCCACCCCATTCATGAAACCCCGAGGATTCATTCAGTTCATGAGATGCAGGTAGATATAGCTCAAAGTAACTCTACTTTGAGATGTGTTAAAACTGTGGCACCATTTATTTTACTGTACCAATCCATTCTTTCTGGGCTATGTTGTTGCTAATGTAGACATGGCTAGTGGCAATTAAAACCCTGTTGAGACTGTCTTCACCCTTGTTGCCTTCTAAAATAGAGAAATTCCGCTCCTGATTAAGTTATTGCTTACTGCATCTTCATTTAAAAATGAGTAATGCTCTTCTAGCTGTTCACTAATAGAAACAACAGCAGACCTCATCTGTACAGAGTGTACGTGTTTCAAAACAGATGCACTGTGCTCTGGTCATCATGTCAGCATTTGCCTATGTAAGCCTATGTCAGTATTTGCCTGTGCGAGCATTGTCACTTGCTCTACCAGGAAGTTTTGTGAGAATAATAGTTTAAAAAAAAAAAACAAAAACAAAAAAAAACACCACAACCATGCAAGAGTGTGTTATCATACTGAATTTCTCTAGAGAGTTGGCTGCTTCTTTCTCCATCCGGCCTCAGAAAGAAGGAGGGGTGTAATGAGGAAAGCAACTGCAAACTCTAGAGATCACTCGCTGCTGTTTTGTTCAAAGACATACACAGGACATTTGTGTTTGCAGATGCTCTATAAAGATAAAAGACTAAGGCCTAGATGGGAAGAAATTATGATCTGCATTAAATAGATGGTGAACCAGTTATTCCCTCAGTTACACTATTGCAAATCCCATCAATTTCTTTTCATTGTCAGAATGAGATAGCAATTTATCTTAAAGGAAATGAGGACTAGTGAAAATGAAGGGAACTGAGAAGACACCAGAAAAAAAATTACAACAAATAGGAAAGTGTGAAATAAATTATCTAATGTTATGAAAAGAAAAACGGTTTTGTTCTAGGAAAGAATTCAAAGGGAGTGAAAATCCACAGGTTAAAACTCACAATTCTGTAATTTGGTCTCTGTATGCCAACCCTGTGAGAAGTTAAGCAATCAATTTTAATGATAATACTTCTAAAGAAAATAATGGCATCTAATATTAATAGCTGTAGTTTATGTTAAAAAAAATAAGGACTACCCCTAGAATGAACATGAAGACAACTTAATTTGACAGTTTTTGCTTTCCCATATAACAAAGAGGATTAGGTTTTTAAACTGGCATCTCTCATCATACATTACCATACATAATATCAAAAAGGGAAAGAGAGTCTCAGGTACCCTTTTATTTCTCCCTTTCTCCCTCAGGGAAGTCATAGGACACAGTAATCAATTTTAAAGGTCAAAAGAAGCAAGGTCAAATGGTTTCATTTACTGTGACTATTAATCTCAGTTACATTCATAAATATTTTTCATATGGGAACTTATCTTTCCACTCAGCAAAGATGTGGAGGCTTAGTTCCCTCTCCTTTTTTCTTATCTCCCCTTTTCCTCTCATTTTTGTATTTCCATCCTTTCATTAGTGCATTGTCATGAAGTACTAAATATAGAGAACTCAGAATCGGGCCCTATTCTCTGCCTTACCTAGGGTAAAATGCAAAACAAATATGGGAACGAAATAAAATACCTGATCTCTAGATATTTAAACTTACTTTATCTCTCCTCTATTTCTTACCTTTTTCATGTCCAAACATGAAGGATTACCTGAAATATCAGCTAAGCAGGGAAATATTATCCTAATAAATGAGCATGCAAGTATGTGCCTGGTAAGTTATTTGATTAAACAGGAAGCTAGAATCCTATAGATATCCACAAATAAAGCCCCAAATCTAAATGACTGTATCGTTAGCTCATTTGTAAACTGTTCCAGATGTAAGATTTTGGCAGCTTTCCAGTAGGCTGGCTGCAGTCTGAGCTTTCCTGCATCCGCAGTGAGAACTGCAATGCCTGACTCTTCAAGGAAAAGCTCCACAAGGCTGATGACAAATTATATAAAGTAACAACCTGCCTGCCTGGCAAAGAGAAATCCAAACAGATCCCCGGGCAGAGAATGCCCTGTTTCCTGGGGCTAAGCTACAGCCGTCTGACCTGGATGTGGGATCGATCTGCATTATGCATCACCCGGTGAAAGCCCCTCTGAGGAGATCATTTAGTGATCATATCAGGGACTCCACTGCTAGAGCCTTGGATGTTATCTGGAAAAACACGAGAGACAGACGACTGGCAGGTGAGAAGGACATTACATAAATACATTTTAAAATTCATAAGAGATCAAAATCTATAACAGTAATTAGTGGTGTCATTTGCATATGTATCGATGTAGCCTCTGAGTATTTCTCCAGCCTTTTGTTTGTGTGTCATGTTACATCTGTGCTGTGCCTGGGGTGGAACCGTGTGTGCTCCTCTGACTAGATGAGACAAACTTTGGTTAAAAGAAAAGCAGCAGTGAATTTTGGTCCAGTATTATGGCAAAAACTCCTCAGACTAAAGTGTGCTGAAGCATTTTATTTTGCTGTTAGGTCAGACCTTGTGCTTTACTGCTGTGATGTGCTTCAGTGAGTTGCGTTACGGAGCGTTTTGTAGCCAAGGAGTGTGTCAGTTGGAATATCTGGGCTGTGCACTGAGCAATTACTGGTATTTCCTCTGGCAAGGATTTCAGTGCTGTGAGCTCCAAGTGAGTGTCAGGTATGCCAGAGCTAGGCTTCTGAGATATAAATTACCAGCCATCTATATAGTTTCAGTCCACATTTTTATTTTGACTTGCAAATATGCAAAAACTCGAGGCAGACCATAATAGAGGGCTGGAGAAGAAGATAATTCAACTCACTTTATTTTTCTCTTCTGTTATTGTCTGTTAGATGAATGCTTCTCATCCACCCTGCTGGGGTTGTTACTTTTATTTTGCAGCATTTAGAGGTTTCAAAAAAGGCAGCAGAAATGCACAATGGGTGTGACTGCAGGAGGGATCATTTTGGTTTGTTTGTATACTTACAGTGGGGGTGGTTTATTCCAGGGGGAAGAAGGAGGGGGGAGAAATGTGAATAATGATAAGATCAAGGATGAGATGACCAAGAGGCAGACTTTATGGCTTACTAATGTAAACTGAACTTTTACATCACTCTCCTGCATAAAATAAGAGTAGCTAAGTGCATAACAGACATTTGGTTGAGTACTGATCCCAAAACTGATTACATTGGGTAATCAGGCGCTGAGTGGCCATTGCCTATAAAGAAACACGTGGGCAAAAATCTGCTCTGAATTAGACCTACTCATAAAAACCTTGTTCTGCCCACTTGTGTTAGTGACTGGATTAATTCTGTGCCTGTTCCCATAGATGGCAAAGGAAAGTGAGTTTCCTAGGCAGAGGAACTCAGCTTTACAGTGTTTTACAGTAAAAGCTCATGGTCACAGGAGATGGGGGCATCACATTTACTTTAGTGCTCTGTAGGTGGTCACAAATATGGCAGTGTCATAAAAGCCCTAGACATTAACCTCTCTCCACAGCAAACAGAACTAGGCGGACAGTCCAGTTCATCTCTCAAAAGTGTGTTATAAAACTGGGTTTCTTTGGCAGCCCTAACCACTGCAGGGCTTGGAGCAGGAGTCACAACACAGGTCCTGATGTTCAGGACATTGCAGAAACTCCACTGGAAGAAGCATTGAGAGGAAAGAAATTCTGAGTGAAAAGGCATGGATGTTACACAAATCTATAAAAGAGAAGCCAGTGGGGCCAAGTCAGCCTTTGTTTAATCTGCGTGTTGCCTGGTCAGCTGGACACTTGTTTACCCTGACATTCGTTGCCATTCTACCTGCTGGAGATGTTTATGTGAATGCTTTGAAGTAAGCTTTTTAATTTATCATTATGTTCAGAATGACATTTGCATCAACAGACTCCAAGTATCTCTGGCCTGTGTCCACGTACAACAACTGCTACCGTCTTCTATAAAATTGTTTTCCTCTCATCAGCTGACGTAGGAAAGCACATAACGATATGTAATTTATACCTTCAGAATGTGACCTACAAATGAAAGTATGCAGATTTTATCAGGATACAAAGAGACCTTGATAAATGTATATATTTAACCTCGCATATGATTATCAAATATTTGGAGGCTAAACAACTGCTAATTATATTTCTGGAGACTCTGTAACATTCCTAGAAACAGTGAACGTGAACCCTTTAGCCCCTTTAGCTGCTCTGATAAGAGTCGGCATGTTTTTATTCTACTTGGCAGCTGCTTATGAGCCATCACAGTTTTTATCAATACAAGGCTTAGATGTTAGAGGACCCTTAAAAACAGTGACAGTTCAATTTTCCAGGCTGTGCTGGTGATGTAGACTCGTCAGTCCACTAGTATATTTGGGCTGCTGTCAGTCAGAAAACCTAAAAATCATCAGGCTAAACCCCCAGTAAGAAATACAGTATGTTAGCTGCAGTAGATATCAGGGTGTATTCCAGAAAATACTTCATGATTAACAGAAATTCAGGAAGAGAAACAAAACAGCAAGTTGTGTTGCTGTTCTGTTTGTTCTCTGGGATATCAGCAGTTTAAACTGCTGACTACCTGAAAATCGTCAAGAAGGGTCATGACACTGAAAGAAGAAATCCTCTTAGATCAGCAATTTGTGTTATCAGGACACGCCTTTAAAAAAACCCACATTATTTGCAAAAGAAAGAAGAAAATCTGAAATATGCATTCTTCATGGCATATTCAAGACAAAGTAAATGTTTTGCCTTCAAAAAATCCTTCTAGCCTGCACACAGAAATAGCACTCATGAAATATAATTTGATATAATCATCAAACAGGGAGTACTATCTACTTCCTAAGTAGGAAATATATCATGGAAAATATTTTTTCCATTAGATAAGAACAGCTGGAGAAGAGAAGACTTTGGGAAGACCTTGTAGCAGCCTTCCAGTATCTAAAAGGGGCTTACAAGAAAGCTGGAGAGGAACTTTTCACAAGGGCATGTAGGGAAAGGACAAGGGGTAATGGACTTAAGCTGAAAGACAGTAGGTTTACACTAGATATTAGGAAGAAATTCTGTACTGTAAGGGTAGCAAGGCGCTGGCAGAGGTTGCCTAGAGAAACTGTGGACTCCCCACTCCCCACTTGAGACAGGGCTGGATGGGGCTTTGAGCAGCCTGGTCTAGTCGAAAGTGTCCCTGCCCATGGCAGGGGGTTGGAACTAAAGGATATTTAAGGTCCCTTCCAACCTAAACCACTCTATCACTCTAGGAATCTATGATCACGTAGTCTTACTGACACAAAAGAAAGGGAGAAATAGTCCTGTACAAAAGGTATCAAAAATATTTGAGATGCTGTTAAAATTGTACGGAATTAAATGACCGTGGCTAAAAACACTTTGAGTGGGTGCAGTAAAGGAATGCAAATGAATGTGGCCTGCCTTCTCAGGTCACCTCTGTGTGCTCTCCTACACCGGGCACTGCAGAGCAGCATCCTGATGTTGCTTTGGAACCCTAACACCAGGCCTGAGTTACTTCCACCTTATCACGTGGCAGAACAGCCTGTGGTTCAGCCAGCTGGGGCCGAGCACGCTCATATAAATGTGGTATATTATTATATCATATTATGGTATATCGTTATTGTTGTAGACATTTTGTGCAGCATATAAATATGGTACATACTTATAAAATACCTATCCTGAGGAGCAGTGAGCTGCAGCTCAGCATAGTCACATCAGAACAGCACAGATCATGGTTTTCCACTGTCTTTTTTCCTCCTTCTCAGTTTACGGAGATAAAGAAAATCTAGACACACGTTTATAGTCATATCTGGTGATCTTAAAAAGTGGAAAATTATTCACTAGGTAAATCATTAAATATTTTCAGTTTCTGGGACATCTGAAAAGCCCACTAGAGGTGAGGAACCGTTTGGGGTAATGGAGTGAACAGCAAAAAATAAGGACAAAGGAGAGAAGACTGAAGTTGACAGAGCCCCTAAATAAGCAATATGAAAATTGTAACTTTTCCTGTTACTGCGGTCACAAGAAATAGATGTATTTCCTTTGGAGTTCCCAGTTAATTCCCCTTTCTGATGTCAGACCACGTGCTCAGTGGGAAGGGAAGAACACTCTGGCTTCTTCAGTGGACAGACCTCCCAAAGAGCCAGGGATTTCATGCACAAGAAAGGCAGCAGCACAGAATGAGCTTTCACAGAACAGGAAGCATCATTCTCAGCTCTCAAATGCACACACCCTCAAAACATTGTAAACAGATTTCTCCTAGTGCCTCCACTGTTGCCTGAATTTACATGACCCAATGTAGCAATTATCTGCATTGTACTAAGGGCCATTATGTGCACCATACACCATGGCTAAAGATCCTGGCTTTTTCATTTTCACCAGCCTTTTTTGGAATGAATGATCAGACACTGAGTACACCTGACTACTAATGTGCCTCTCTTTTAAATTAAGGGGGTTTTTTATGGTGCAAAAATTACATTGTCTTCTGAAATTCTGGTATTTCAGACAAAAAAAAGAATGTGTAGGTAGTCTAAGGTTGGTGAATTACTGACAGCTGACAGTTTTGCTGCAGTATCTTAGTCACTGAAAGTCTCAGGTAAATAATTTCTTACTTGGTATTTTAAAAATAAACTTTCAGCTATTCTAGTTGAAATAATATTGTTTATTTACCTCCTTACCATTTCTCATATTCAATTGTCTTTTTTCTCTAATTTAAAGTTCACTAAAACTTCTGAATATTGTATTTACCCCAGAAGTAAATTTAATTTGTACCTTTTAGCCTACTTCAGTGGGCTTTTGCCACCACTGTTTTTCTTGGTTTTGTTTTCTGTTAATTGCCAAAGAAATGTAAATTACTCGATTTCCAAGATCTATTACAGACCAATTCTCATTATGCCTACTTTGCTAGTATTTGAATCATCCAGAAAGATTCTATATGTCCTTGTAAGTTATTGCTAAAGATATAGCCAGAGAAGGAACTCTGGGGTTGGAGAAAAAGTAATCCCATCAAACAATTCATTGCCATTTAGATTTCTTTTAGAAGACTATCAGTCAACTTTCATCTAGTTTTCATGGTTTCAGTACAGGCTGGGTTATTTTTGAGTCTGCTAATGGAAAGTTTTTCTGCAGGACCCTTTGGGTAGACCTTTTATTCTTTAATTTATGATGATTAGCTAGTTATACCCTTATTTAAGTTTTTCTTTCTCCTGGCCATTATCAATTTGCAAGACTTGTCTAGGAACACTGTGTGCATCTGCTACATACTCTCTGTTCTTGTTGATGCCTAATTTGTTCTCCATTATCAACATCCCTATATTTCCAGTGGATTTATAATTCCTGTTTTCTCTTATACTTTCCTCTTACCTCTGATGCCTTAAAGCATACCCATGTACAGATTGTGAAGTCTGTGAGTATATGTATACTTAATAATTCTTAAACATTTCTGAGATATTGCTTATACTTTAAAGAATGTCTATAGCTATCCATAGCAAGTAAAGGAAGGAAAGAAAGGAATTTTTATCCTTTGAAATTATTTTAAGCCCTAAGTTAAGGTGAAGAATTTTGCACTATATTTCAACGTCCTCAAAATTTATGCTTATGCAAAAAAGAAATTAATTCTTGAAGTATTTGCTTTGTTCTGAGATTGGAGAAAGATTTACAGTGTGCCTAGGTGAAATAAGGTCTTAGAAAATGGATACATTGCAGAACCCAAGACCACTTGATATATAGCTTCAGATATATCACTGTTTGTCTCTATCAGCATTTTTAGGAAATTACTGACCACAAATCTGGAGACAATCTCCTACAGGTTTGGTGCTTTACTCAGGCTATTATATAAATATTAAACAAAGCCACCTACCATGATGTAGAGCATGATCAGCTATTGATTTGATACATATTTGTAAATAGACCATAATTTATAGAAAAGAAACATGAACACAGTAAACAACAGTTGTCTGATAACTAAAGGATCTATATCTATAATAAAGCAAGTGTAGCATATCCAGTGCAAAACATATGAATAATTCATTTTGATTGAATGGTTAAATATCATTATCATATACAGTTTCCTCCCTTTGAGAGTGCTCATGAGCTTTGCTGTTATCTGTATAATTACCAAACAAGCTTATAGTGTAAGCATATTTTTTGAGAAAACATCCGTTTCATTCTTATGATTTATTATTCTTCACATCTTTCAAATTCAGATATCAAATGCAATCAGAAATAATACATTTCATAAATAGCACATTCTTGTCTAATTTTTTAAAATATTGCCACACTAAATTCCAATAAGATATATAGAGTATTGTATGCCTTTTCTAGCACTGGTGTTTTTATCATGGAATGACTGCAATTCATTTAAGGCAAAGTCCTTTGGTCAAAATACTCATTCAAAATGGCATTGGGAATTAAATGCATCATTGGGTTGTTATTCCATATTCTCTTTCTTAATTTCTTTCTGTCTTTATGAAAATGTAGAGAAGTGCCAGAGAGGTTGTAGGTACCTGTAGTGTGAAACTGGTGTTTATTTTCAGCTACAGGAATGTCTTGTTTCCAACACTCTCACATTTCTAATTTGAAGTCTAATACCAAAAGAGGTTGGATTTCTCAAAGGGAAGAGAACGTGGGCATACTCTGTCACCTTGTCTATATGTAATAGATATTTTCATATAACAGAGCTAAATTGAACTGCTGGAAGTCTGGACAATTGGAAAATTTTATATATGACTTTCCCATTTTCCCCCATCAGTGAAATTTTAAACATTTATCTTATGGAGCTCCACCATCATTTCTTTAATCAGGCTACAACAAACGCACTGTTAAATCCAAGTTTACAATAAGAAGAACACAGTATACTAAGCATATTGTAAAAGTGATTGCTACAAAATCCTCATGCATTCTAATTACAACAGCTGGAGAGGATTATGGAAATACACCCTTTTGTCAGTGTTCTGGTTTTTCCCGCAGTCATTGTAGCCAATTCTAGGACTGCAGCAATCAGCCATGTCCTGTCCTGCCTGAGATTTTAGGGATGTGTGGAAGAATCCAGTCCTCGAACACTTCAGCAACTGCAAATTTTTAGAAATAACTTCACTGTTTTCTTGGGAACTTCAAACTGATTCCTTATTAGCATGGGTCAAGGAGGAAGGGAGTGCACCCAGAGCCGTCCACAAATCATGTCCAAGAGGAACTGAGCCATCATGTCACTCTGCAAACGGAGAATGACAAGAAAAATATCACTGTTCCATCAGGCAGCTTGGATAGGAGTGGAAGGAAAAATGCAATACACCTGGCAACCACCTGTTAGGAAACCAGCCTCATCATTTATACTTTTCAGCATGCAAGGCTTGTATGCAGTATGCATTGTCAGAAGGGGATTAAAAATGAGTGAGAAAGATGAAAATTATGGTCTGCTCTCTCCAGGCCCAGTTTTGTAATTCATCATTGTAGATATTGTTAAACTCTAGTCTTAAACACTGGATACCACCAGATAAGCAGCATTGTGTCTCTGCTAGAAGTCTGTCCTAATGACAGACAGCCAGGAGGCCTCATCTTCTCCTGCTTTTTGAACATTCTTGTGCACTTACCAAAAGCAGAGTCTCACAATCCCCAGACCAGGCTCCCCAGACTGTATATTCTTTCAGCACTGAGCAGGCATTTTGCACATCTAAAAGACCACTATATATTTGAAACATTCCTAAAAACTGCTGAAAGTGCTGAACTGCTTTGCATCTGATTGTTTGGAAGGAGTCTTGCTCACAAAATATTTCAACTGCTACAGTTCTGCTAACATCTGGACATCTTCCTTACGTCAGAGGTGGATGATGAGATCCAGATGCTATGACTTACTGATGTTTTCATTAACTTCTTAGCAGTTTTGTCTTGTTTTGTTTACAAACTGCAACTTCTTAACTCCATCTCACATATGTGAGTGTTACTGGAGAGAGGGGGGAGAAGAGCTGGAAAGGAGGGGGGCAGCCAGAGAAATTAAATTACTCTTTGGCCAAGATCCAAAAGAACTGATTTCTCTTATTACAATACTCTGTTCTAGGATATGCAGTCTGTGGGAAGGTCAGCCCCGGATGATAAGAAGCATTTCACCAAGCTGCTATTTTCAGTAAAAATGAGCTATATGATTTGCTAATTATGTTCTAATTTAAGAGTAAACATGTTAAGCTATGAAGACAACAGGAAATGAAGATGTAAGATAATATTAATGGCAACCTTGTGAACTTTGCATTTACAATCATGCCTAAACCTAATTGCCATATAGAGAATATTTATTACTCTGAGGGAATGCCACTATTGGAGCAGACACAGGAGGGAGCCTACTTATATTGTAGGCTACACATTAGGAACTCCCTGAATAATTCTTTGGCAACAAACGGAGTTAAAAAAAAAACAAACAAACCAGGAAAAAAACCTGACATATCCAAGAACCTGTACAGTATCTCTGTGGCAACAAATGTCTTATATTTGCTAATTATACATGATAGAATTGCTTTTATAAGAATTTAAACCATTTCCAAAGTCTAGTTCCTTCAGCTTTTTCTCACTGAAAATAGAACTAGTGGTGGCAGAGCAGCTTTCCTTGCAATGTTGCAATGTACATGCTATTAAGAGGTTGAAGTGAATTTTCAAAAACTGACTAAACTTGCATTTGCATTTTATATAGCCATGCACTTAATTTTTTTGAGGGAGATGAAAGAGAGAGAAACATCACTGCACATTGATTGCCTGACTGATCAATACCCTTATTCATTAAATGTTGCAGCATCCTTAGCACTGTGAAAGAAATTGAGATTAAGAAAATCCTGTTTTGAAGAGATTATAATCTGTTAATCACTGTCAGTGCTCAGTAGGAGGAGGTAAATTCAGAATCCATATAAGTATATATTATGTACCCAAAAAAAGTGCAGCAGCCACTCAGACCAGCACAGGAGAGAACTTGTCAATCCACTGAGCTTCCTCCTGCACTGCCCTGTTCACCAGCTTGCAGGAATGTCGGATAACAAAAAATGGGCCAAATTATCCCGGTGCAGGAAGTATCTTCCTGTACTGGAGTTTGCTCATTGATATCACTATTTGCAGACGGTGAGAAGGTCAATTAGCAGTATAGTTTATTTTTGGAGTTACGGATGTGTTTGTCTGAGGGTGCACATATCTGTGTTAATCTTATACAGAAGCAGCTAATAAAAATAAGAAGAGAGAAATGTTTAGACAGATTCTACTTCCAAGCGGTAAATTAAGCTTATGAAAAAAAATAGACGAAAGAAATTGATAACAACTAGCCAGTCAGTCAGTTAGTTGGGCAGCAGAAAAAAATAAAATAGCACAACAAGTAGGTAATAAGATCTGAGAAGCAATTTTCAATGTAATATATTAAAA
The DNA here is from genome assembly GCA_013398955.1 of Callaeas wilsoni. Classification (NCBI taxonomy): domain Eukaryota; kingdom Metazoa; phylum Chordata; class Aves; order Passeriformes; family Callaeidae; genus Callaeas; species Callaeas wilsoni. The sequence continues at coordinate 424,573 of VWPU01004886.1, forward strand.
AATTGTGACCAGATGTGCAAAGATGTTACAAGGTGAGATTTTTTTTACTTCATCCTACTTTACACCCATGTCTCTTGTGATTTGACTTCAGATGCATCTTTAATTTCTCATGTTCCCTTATGTGAAAATAGAATAGAGCCCATCCATGACTGTAGCTTTGTATTATACTGTAATAGAAATTAGAGTGGTTTATGTTTTGCAGTTTCTCACAAATAGGGATGAGTTTGGCACATCTTTCTGAGGGACCTGAACTAATAGAAACTGATTGCTGAAAAAACATAAAGACGAAGGAAATCTTTATTCTGCTTTTCTCTTCTTCTTTCACAGTTTGAGGTCTCTCTTGTGTACCAATACAATTTCATTTGGCAGAGAGATAAGACAGAACCAATACAAGGCTGTTCAGTTTTAGATGATCTTTTTGTTGATGCTCCAAAAGGCTCTTAGTCTCTATCAGTATTCTGTCCAAATGTCACAGCATCCTTTCAGAGTTTCTGCAAGCGCTACTTGATGATGAAGTTCTATTTTGGCAGACATCCTGCAGTAGCAAAGTATCTGCCATCTGAGCTGAAGGAACAACTGGCCTGCCCTGATGAGCCATGGACAAGAAGGGTTTGGTGGGCCAGTCACTGCCAGCACAAGATCTCAAGGTGTTAAGCTGGTACTGGTCTATAAGACTGAGGAAAATAGAAATTTGTGTTGTCTCATGTATACTTCATATATCATTAAATGTACAATATGGTCTTTTTTGCTTTTACTTTGTTCATTAATCTGATAGCCTTCCAGGTGAAATACATAAAAGAAAGCATGATTTTGAAAGGCTAAGTAAGCAGTTCACTTCCATCCAAGATTCTTGCCTAACATCTTCTTGTGCTTTGCAATGTCATTCGCCCATCCTTGCAGTCAGTATTCAGAGCTGAGGGGACAAAGACATGACTGTGAAGTGTTCCCAGAAGGCTCGTGCAAAAGAAGCCTGACCTCAATCTTATATTTTCTCTCCATGTCTGCTACTTGTCAAGACATCTCTATATTCCCTCAGTGAGGTACACAGCTTCTTTGTGTGTTGTGCTTGCCTTGATACACTAGCTCTTACCATGCCTACTTCTCTTCATCCTGAACACATTCATCTAAAGATGGTAAATTAAATCTTCAAGCATCTGAGATTCATCTGCCATGATGTTTCCTCTGATCAGTAGTTCATCAAATATTCCTAGTTTTTGTTGAACCCCATACAAAGATGAAAAGCATAAAGTTTTTCAATGCAAGTGAAAGCAACTTTACTGAGCAACCTGATTAAGAGAGGGTTTACTTTACCATCAATTAGTTTGTTAAGAGTGCTTAATAATTTGGCAGAGATACAAATTTGAGTGATCTTGCTATCAGACAGTTCAGAATAAACTGAAAGTTTGGTAGGTTTCAAAAAGCTAAGAAACCTTGGATAATAATTTTGAGGACAGTTGCTGAAGTCAAGCAGAACACTGGTTTTGTTTCCTTCTGCTTTTAATTGATGACACAGTGAAAGAATTTCATGTAATGGATCTGAAGAAAAACTCTTCTTTTTCCTAACACGAGAAGGTGCTGCCTAAAAATGTCTACTTGTGCAGAACCAAGACAAACAGGATTGCAATCAGACATTTATGTTGATGAATTTGTTTGTTTTTCTGCCACAAGAATTTGCTGAATGGACATATTCACAACTCCAGCTTCTAATACAGAAGTGCTGACCGTATTCTTCTGTGCACCACACATTTTAGAAGCCTGAGAACCTAATGAGGCTTACAGTATTGATAAAATCCTGACAGTCAATCTTTTAGCCAGAATTAGAGTGGGTTTTTTCACAGTTGTATCAACAAAGAAAAGAAAGATGATGTTTCCATATGATTTTTTCAATCTAGTAGATATTAATACATTCAATGCATATATATATATGTATATATGCTTCTTGCTATGTTGATTAATCTTCTGGATTTCTACAATAAAGTGAATGAGATAGGAAGAATCCTTAAGCAAAAATAATCTCATAGTCAGAATTTTTAAGGTTCTCTAATAAGATCGTTCCTTGCTTTTAAATCTAATGTTGAGGTCAATCCAGAATTCCCTGAAAATTCTTTGCTAGTTGACTGCAAGTTCATCTTTTTGTGCCTCAGATCATATGAAATAGCCACAGTTCCTTTTCAGAGGCCAAAAAGAATACTGTGACCAGCAGCTCGAACCTTCTACATTATAAATCCCATAAAATCTCACACAGTAACTTCCACAACATTTGAGAATTCTATGTTTCTTTTTAACTTATGAGTTCAGATATCTGTTTTCTGAATTTTCATACTCTAGTAGTAACCTCTATAATTTGATTTTGAGTCTTCTGTTCACTGGAAGATGAAAGTATCTGTGGTCTCTTAGGACCCTCAAGCAAGCACTCAGCTACTTCAAGAGGGAGAGAAAATGACTGCACAAATATTTATCACTGGCATCAGCACAAGTATTATAGAAACGCAGATTCTTTGGCTTATTTCCCAGCCATGGCAGCTTTTAAGATAACTTGAAGCCACTTTTCAGTTTGAGTCTGTCCTTTGAAAGTACTTGATAAAATCTGTTCCATTTCTTATGGGCATATGTTGTCATCTATAGGCTTTAAGGGTTTGGCCTGCAACCTGACATAGTAAAATATTACATATGTTCACTTTGTATAATTTCAAAAGGAACCTCCTTCTGTACCCCTTAGAAATGTCATAGTGCAGTGAAGTATATGCACGGTTATGTTCCATGGTATGCTAACCTTACTGAAGCTGACCAGTGTATATCTATGTTATAATCCTCTGGACAATTTTTCTTCAACTGAATATGCAGAACAGTTAAAAGAATGGACACTCAGTGAAAGTGGAAAAAATTAGATATTAGGTTAAAAATGAAACATCTCAATTTGTTGATCAAATAGTAGATATTGCTAATGAACTTGGGAATTTTCTTAAGTATCTTGTAATAGGCTATTGGATGTGAAGCAATAAAATTAGGTGATCTCAAATTGAAATGCCTTCTCATTACAGAAAATTTAAATAGTTTCTGACTTACTAGGAGTAAGGAATTTTGCTGATGTGAAAGCAACAATAACTTCACTGAGGAAGAATGTAGTCCAACAGAATATCAGTGTATTGAAGATTGGTATTTTGATGAGATTTCAAAGACCAATAAAAAGATAGTCTGCATTTCTCAATCTTTCCAACTACCATGAGAAGTAGAAATGATTTAGCAAACCTAAATAGAAATGCTTGTAACATGTACCCTTACAGTTTACTGCCCTTGCAACATTTATGGGTGACCATAAAACGTAATTCCTTTCCCACTATCCCACTCTCTGAATTCCTATATTGTTCTATCATCCATCAGATCTATTTGTTTAAGAACAGAAATAACGACAATCTCCTTTATTTTTTTTCCTCAGACTGCAGAAAGCAAAAATGATTGCTAAGAAACTTGTCTTACCTCTTTCACAGGTTCATCTTCTTCTTCCATGTTTTAATTAGTACTATTTATAATACTTCTTTTGCTCATAAGACATCTTATATTGTAATGTCATTGGGGTTAGCATCCTCACACAGCCCATTTGAAAGCTGAAACCAGTAGTTTCTGATCCCTGAGCCCACCACTGCTTTTAATAAGATCTACTGAAGCTGTTAGGAATTAAAGGTCATTACAGCTTTGTGTATATTTGGGCTATTTGGCAAAATTAGCTTGCCATGGTGGCCTGATGGGTAATGATGAGCACATCTGGTTCCATTTCTTCAGAGCTACCACAGCAAGATGTAATTTCAAACATGAGGTTTCAGTATTTACCACCTGGGGAAATCCTCACACAGATTTAACTCTTCTCTGCCCTCTTTAAGATCATTCACTCTGGTTCTTCCTTTGTCTTCAGTGCATCAAACCATTTAATTCCCACCATTTCAGTTTTCTGCCAGGGGCCAGTTCACAATATGAAGTAGAAGATTGTTTGTGACAAGGATAGACAACACCATATGTTCATGCAATGCCTGGAACAGGTGCCTGGCACATTCTAAATTATACATCTCTCCATAGAGTGACAGTGCTATAGATGAAATTTTCCTTTAGGACAGAGAGTTCACAGCAATGAGCACACCTGACTTTTTTTTCTGAATGGCAGAAAGCTTACATAATGTGTAATGTGTTGCAACAAAGAGATCAGAATTAGACCACCAGGAAAAATTTATCTTTAATAACTAAGAGTATTTAAAGAAAGTATTTAATTAAAAACATTAGAAACTATGATTTTTTTATATTTTAAAGACAGATCAGTTAAATTGTTAAGTCCAGTACAAAAAAAGGCACAGCAAAAGAAAACCCCATGCAGATGACTCTAGTACAGTTTCTTAGTGCTTAAAAATACATGCAATTACCTTTATGACAAAAATGGTGTCAAATTTGAAATATTATTAAAATCTACTCTTCTGTACATCTTATACTTTTTCGTTATTTTGCTGTTACTTATTTTGCTGGTCATAACTCCTTAAATTAAAAGGACATGAGTAGAAATGAGGAGCAGCAGAGATATTTGGCTATACATAGGAGTTCACCAGAACTTCCATTGATGTCTTCCTGTATTCTCAAAGCAGATAAGGTTGGATTACACAGCTGCCTGTTTTACCTTTAATGCTTACTAGAAAGCATCAGAAATAATAAAATATTATTCAGAAGTATAAGAGGAATTGATAAAAAACTGAATAGTTTCATGGGACCAAAATTAATTTATAGTTGTTCTTGAAAAGCAGGCTGTGTTTTATACCCAGCAAGTGTGAGCTTTTTATCTTTTGTGTCAATTATTTGCATGTTTCTAAATCGCCATGAGACCTGGGTAGTGGAAACCCCTTCTCTTGTACATTTAGCAACATAACTAAAATCTCCACATGGATTTGTTCTCTGTTTCTTCCTATTTGTGTGAATTCTGGCATAAAATGAAATTAAAGGCAAGACCAAAACAGGCACTTGGTCTTGAAGCAGAAAGCAAGTAGGGTCATCATTACTCTTATGGGTAATCCCATAAAACTGGATCTTAATTGCTATCAGACATCTGACTCCTCCTGGAATGTGGCAAAAACATGGTGCTTTTAGCAGAAAGGTGCCCCAGTATAGCTTTTTGAAGCAAGCTAGAACAACAGAAGACTGACAATTCATTAAAAAAGAGGAAATGGAAATAACATTCCTTTACTGAGACTGAATCTTATCTGCCTGACTGAGACATGCTCTCCCATTTGCCTAACACTTTTCCAAAAAATTCTCATGAAACATCTGTAACCTGTCCAAAAAACTAGTCTCAGAGGAATTTATGTCATCATCCTGAAAACACTTCTTGTACTTATGACTAACACAAATAAATCAGTATACTAGAACTAACTTATTATGAGGAAAAAAATCACACTTCCCCCCTCCCCTGATGTTTAATTTGTTTACTAGATGAAATTGTTCTGCTAAAAATCCCAATACATTACATAAAAGTACTTATTTTATGGATACAGAATAATTAGTACTTGGAACTGGTGAACTGGGGTAAGCAGGAAATAAATTTTGCCATTTTGTTAGCAAAACACGAAATTCAATCATATTTGAATTTTCATCACCATTAAGGGATTTTTTAATACAATTCACAGCTTAACTGAGGTTGGGAACATCTTATGATCCAGTATGTTGTGTTAAATATTGCAGTGAAGTCCTACTTCAAAATATTTTTCCTTTTCCCACAGACTCAATCTGAAGCATACTATGCACCATACTGTGGCTGAACTGGTTTTCTTGTTAAAGAGAGTATTGTTAATTTTAATAAGAGTTATAACAAATGTTCAATAGCAAAGTGACAGTAACACTAGAAGAGACTCAAAATATATGAGCAACTTTTCCTATTCTCTTGTCCAGAATCAATACTGAAAATCCCTTCATGTTGGAAGCCCCATGCATAGTTCTGCTGCCATTCCAGTACTCCACATATGTACACAGAAATAACATTTCCAACTTTGAGATGCAATTGTCCAAGGAAAGACAAAGAAGAAAAATCTGCACATTCAGCAGTTTTGACATTTTAAAGCTAACGTAAGCCCACTCTTTCCAGAAGAGTGTTCCTTGCAAATTCCATGCTGTTCAGCAGGACCTCCTTTCTTAATGCTTTCCCTGCAGCATGCGTATGTAGTGACATCATCCCATAAAAATTCCCCTGGCTCAGTCTGCTCCCAGTGTAGGTGTGCAGGATATGAGTACAGCCACGGCTCCAGAGAGCTCATCTTTTCACATGAGGGTAGGGGAAATTTTGTTATGCTTATCTACAGCTCTGTCCTTTAGTTACTGTCTACAGTAACTTAATTTGTTACACAAATTAATTCAGAAGCATTTTTGTGTGCATAATAGTAAAAGGGTTCAAACTTTATTCTCACTCACACTTGAGCCCTTTTAACAGTGCTTAATACTCTGCTCCTTTGAAGTCCCTTTAAAATCAACAGGTTGATAGAAATAGCAGTGAAACTCCATGCAGCTTCAGCAGCCATCCTTCTCTTTGCTCAAGGTGAAGATGAGCAGTGGTGGCAGTGGCTGGAACCACAGCTTTTTAGGCAGAGTAACTCCTGTTAAGAAGAGCATAAAACTGCTGAATCTTTATAGCCAGTCACAGACATGCTCAGCTGGCAGCGACTATGCCTTACCTTATTCTTCCCCCTGTGGGGCTAGGCTAATGAAATTCTGATCTCTTGGCCTACAAGCAGGCAAGCATGATAGTGGGTTTTCTGCTTTTTTTCCCCACAAACTCAGGGTGAGCTGATGGGTTTACCACTGAATTTCTTGGATGCAAATGAATGCATCCACACTTCACTGGGTATGAAAACTCAAAGATGGGAAGTAGCCTCGCATATAAAAAATACAGTGGGGTTCAAAATCAAATATTACAGTCACAATCAAATTTTAAATCAAATTTTATAATCAAAATATAATTCCACTATGTGGCAACAAAATAGACTTCCAGGAGAGTCAGGGTCTGTTTTCTGAGTTGTAATTTTCTATATGTTTGCCACTTCTACCTTAATTTTAACTCACAGCATGTTTTAAATATTACTGTAGCTTTAAATAATTTGTAGTAAATTGGAATGTCACTATAGGTTAAAAAAAAAAATACAAAAAACTGTGCTGAGCCATACCTATTAGGCAGTTTTGTTAATTAAGGGTGAAAGGAGAAATTCAAGAGCAAAGCTCAAAATCACATGCACGAGAACATAAGACACAAACAAAAATCATCCAGCATTGACATTCACTGGAGGAAAATGAAAGGAGCTCACTATTTAACTTATTACTTTCTGTAAAACCTTGTGAAACAGCAATAAAACCAAGACTCTAAATAACCCATCTATTTCAGCAACAGCTAGTAAACTAAACAAAGAGCAACGTGGATGAATCTTATTTTATCTGTCTTTGGCATGACTGTTCACAGTATCTTAGCAGCTGCTACATTAAATAGCACTCCTGAGAGAATGACCTTTGAGGCTCTGCAACTGTCTTTAAAATTCTGAACTTTAAAATCAGCAGACTGTCTTCAAAAAGTATGTTGTATGTATGTCAGGACTGTCATGAATATGAGACACTCTGTGTGGTCTTATAGGTCTCATTGAATCCTGTGACTAGGAGAACTAACTACATGCAATATACTATACTGAGAAGTGTATTTAATAGGAGTAAACGGGACCCCCTTGACTTATGCAAATAAGGCACCATTAGTCTATTCAGCCATCTGTTCTGGTTTAAGTAGGTACTGCCCAGTATGCCAGAAATTGCATTCACTTTAATTTTCTGCAAACATGATTATGAATAATTCTGGCTCATTCTGAAGAATGATTTCTTTCTTCTCCCACCTGAGTTCATTCCTTACAGGTAAGAAAAATCAGCTCATCTAACAGAGCATTACTTCCGCCCTTGCCATTCACACTCTTTAAATATCATTGAGAAATCATAGCCAATGTTTACAAAGGTGTCACACTTAAGGCCATAAGTGACATGAGTGCTTTATAGCTCTGTATTTACAAGATATCAAAGTGGTTTCTTAGAGAGTAGTGCAATTTCCCTTCTGCTCTGGGTGCATAAAATCGGTGAACCCAATAAACTAGAAAAGCCTCATTAATGGAATCAACTGTCCTTTGTAAGTGAGCAGCAGAAGCCAGCAGATCAAAGGTGCCCCACTTCCTTCAGTAGTGCCTGCACATCTGTTTTTGTTAGATCAAATATGTGGTTAAGCTTTCTGGTTGACAACAACAAAGCTTTTTGCTATTACCGTTTTTCTAATATATGCTGACTTCAGTTTTCAGCCCATCTTTTCCTATAAACACTTAAGCGTTTTAACATGAAGTTATGGGTCTGATTGATATAAGCTGTGTCTAACTTTAGCTACAGTGTTAGAAGAGATGTGATGCCCCTCATCTGGCTCATGTAAATAAAAAGATTAGACGGCACTTTGCTGGAGTTAAGTTTCCTTCAAAATAACACCAAATGCTGCTGCTTTTTGCGTCTATACCCAGCTACAAACAAGCGCAGGACTGGATCTGCTATTCTATCGATAGGTGTGCTCTTGCTTTTGAGAAAGAGATAGAAATCTTAAAGAATGGTATAACCTCTGCATAGTTTAAGAAAAAGCAAAATAAAATCATCATTTCATAAGAACATATTTAACTGGGAGTAAATTTGAAGAGCTGAGTATTAGTAGCAAAAATCAAATTAGTTTCCTCTTTTTTTTAATATGAGAGAACCTGGTTAAATACTGAATACTAAATTTCAAAATATAATGTTTTTTAACAGTAATCTCTAAGAAATATTTTCTTTTCTACTTTTTATCAAATAGAAGAAACTTAACACTATCAAATTAAAACACTGCCTAGCCAACAGCATCCTTACTCTCTTTCGTATATTTTTCTACAAAATATTTTTGCAGTAGGTCATTCTTATTGAAAAGCACCTATATCCCATAAGCACAGACTGCCCCATGGTACTAGACTGGTAATTGGAAAATGTACTAAAAGGTACTTTGTGAACAAATGTGCTAGTACTGAAAGTGGTCATATATGTGGCTGAGCAGCCCATCGAAATCCTAAAACACTAATCTGATTGTGATGAACTGTAATTATAATGAACAGGGACAAAAAAAAGTGAGGGAAAGGCTAATCTAGTAATGTCCTTTACAAAATTTTCTCTGAGAGGACAGTAACAAGAGTCCATCAAATTGTTCCCTCTCCTTCCATCTGGCATGCAGAGCTGAGGAAGTTGATTAAAGAAAACAAAAAACGCGACATATTTTTCCATGGTACTGCACATGTGTGATTAAAGGCAGTGCTCCGTGCCCAATGCTGGTGTGACCCAATGTCCATTGGAGTGCAGTTGACTCTTTCCTCCTGCTTTGGCAGATGGGTGAAACAGTGTTTACAAGATGATGAATACTGCAAACCCCTGAGTTAATCCAGTCTCCAGAACAAAACTTCATGATCAGGGTGATTGCAGTACTCACCCAAAAAAAAAAAAACAACCCCAATCAAAAAAACAAGTCAAACACCAAAGCAAACAAACAAACAAACAAAAAACAAAACAAAACAGAAAGAAACCAACCCATACCAGAAAAATAAACCCTTCTGTTTACTTGTTAGAATGCAGGAATAATCTGAACATTTTAAGAAAAACAAATCTCATGTAAAACATGTCAAGAAACTCTTCTCTCTACTCAGGAAGGAAAACAGATAATTTTAATTCTAGTGTTTCTATTTGTAACCTAACATATTTCTTCAGCAAAAGGAGACAAGCAGAGACTTTAAATAGGTCTGCTTGTTTCCTCTTGTTCATATCACTCCCCAAAGTGCTCTCCACCCTATCCTTTTTTGAGTGATATCCTTATTCATTCTTATTTATGAAGGTTAGGTTATCCAATTCACTTAGGAAGTCAACAAGGCAAGTTAACCAGGGCTTTAGACCAATAGCAAATGTTACATTTTATATGCCCTAAGTATAAACTAGAAATAGGATAAACATTTATTAAAAGGTTCAAGAAAAATGGATGGATGAAGAATGTTTATTTGTTTGCTTATTTAGGTTTCCTTTGTTCACAGATCACTTGGTATTTGTTTAAAACTATACCATGGTTTGATTCTTACCAACTTTAGATAGCAGAGAAAATACGTTTATATAAAGATGAATTATCACCCCCAAAGATGGAAATTACAGCCAAAGACTATCCTAATGGAAAACTGAGCTCTTACAAGATTTATTCTTCACACTATAAACCAAGTATCAAAGATAATGAGCATGCAATCCTAAATTTTGCAAGTAGTCATTCTAACTGCACTTCATTTTGCATGCTTGTCTCATAATGAGTCCATCAGCATCTGGGCTGTGTGAATCTGTCTATAGAAGTTAGAGCAGAATCATAGAATATGTTGAGTTGGAAGGGGCTCATCAGGATCATTGAGTCCAACTCCGGGCCCTGCACAGGACACCCCAAGAATCATACCACATGCCTGAAGGCATTGTCCAAACACTTCTTGAACTCTGCCAGGCTTGGTGCTGTGACAACTTCTCTGGGGAGCCTCTTCTAGTGCCCAGCCACCCTCTGATTGAGGAACCTTTTCCTGATATCTACCCTAAATCTCCCCCAACTCAGTTGCATGCTGTTTCCTCAAGTCCTGCCACTGGTCACAAGAGTGACGAGATCGGTACCTGCCTCTCCACTTCCCCTCATGAGGAAGTTGCAGACTGCAATGAGGTCTCCCCTCAGTCTCCTCTTCTCCAGGCTGAACAAACCAAGTGACCTCAGCTACCGCCCATGCAGCTTCCCCTCAAGGCCCTTCACCATCCTTATGGCCTTCCTTTGACACTCTCTGAGACCCTCATATCTTTTTTATATTGCAGCACCCAAAACTGCCCCCAGCACTTGAGGTGAGGCTGCCACAGAGCAGAGCAGGACAATCCCCTCCCTTGCCTGGCTGGCGATGCTGTGCCTGATGCACCTCAGGACAGGTTCACCCTCCTGGCTGCCAGGGCACTGCTGACTCATGTTCAACTTGCCATCAACCAGGATGAGCAGGTCCCTTTCTGCAGCTCTGCTCTCCAGTATCTCATTCTTCAGTCTATACACACAACCGGGTTTGCCCTGGTCGCAAAATCCAACACTTGCCCCTGTTAAACTTCATATGATTGCCCATCTCTCTGATTTGTCAAAATCTCTCTGCAGGGCCTCTCTGCCCTTGAGAGAGTCAACAGCTGCTCCGAGTTTAGTGTCATGAGCAAAATTACTTAATATTATTACTTAATATTCTTAGTATTCCTTCAAGTTTTGTACCCAAGTCATTTATGAAGATGTTGAAGAACACAGGGCTGAGGATGGAGCCCTGCAGAACCCCAGTAGTGACCAGATGCCAGCCTGACGTCACCCCATTCACTACAACTCTTTGTGCCTGACCCTCAAGCCAGGTGCTTACCCATCACATCACATGATGTGTTTATTCAGCCAAGTGCTGGACATTTTGTCCAGAAGGATTCTGTGAGAGACAGTATCAAAAGCCTTACTGAAGTCCAAAAAGGTTGCATCTTTTTTCCTGGGTCATCTAGGTGGGTTACCCTGTTGTAGAAGGAAGGTTCAACAAGCAGGTCTTTCGTCTCATGAAGCTGTACTGGCTCTGACAAATAACTGTATTGTCCTCTAGGTGTTTTTCAATACTTCCCAGAATAATCTTTTCCATGACTTTAACAGGCACTGAAGTGAGACTGACAGGCCTGTAGTTTTCAGGGTGCTTCTTCATGCCCTTCTTGAAAACTGGGATGAGGTTTGCAAGTTTCCAGTCAGCTGGGACCTCTTTGGACTCCCAAGACCACTCAAAAATCATCAAGAGAGGTTCTGTGACAACATCAGTTAGCTCACTGAAGATTCTCAGATAAATCTCATAAGACCCCATAGATTTCTAGGGATCCAGCTGGAGAAACAGATCCTGCACAAGTTCAGGATCTGAGATTTGATCATTCTTGCAGCCATGGTCTTCCAGCTCAGGGCACTGAGACTCCCTTTGTCCATCATCTGTGTTGAAGACAGAGGCAAAAAATTCATCGAACACCTCTGCCTTTCCCTGTCCCTGTTTGTGAGGTGACCATCCTCATCCTGTAACAAACCAATGTTATTTCTACCTGGCTGCTGCCGTTAATATATTTGAAAAAAACTCTTTTTATTGTCATCAACACTTCTGGCTAACTTCAACTCCAGTTGAGCTTTGGCCACATGAATTTTCTCCCTACAGTGGCAAGCAGCATCTCTTATTCTTCCCATGTTACCTAATCTTGTTTTCACTGGGCATACACCTTTCTTTTTCTTCTTATTTCCAAGACAACCTCCCTATTCAGCCAAGCCAGCCTCCTGCCTCATCTGCTTGACTTGAGACATTTGGGAATTGTCTGCTCTTCTGCCTTAGGAGGTGATGTTTAAAAAGTAAAAAGTACTGATGGTAGTGTCTTACAAGCACCCTAAAAAAATTTGAGCATGCCCTACACATATTAAACTGCTCACAAACAGTGCATTTAATTCGTCACCAGAATTAGGCCAGAACCTAAAAGTGTAAGTCAGTAAACTGATTATCAATATGTTGAAAGTACACATTTAACAATCTGAATTATCCAGTAAAGAGCATTTCTTTTCAGCAATATCATGAGTGTTAATTTAAATCCATAAAATTTCTGTAATCTGCTTTTTTATTTCAGAACTGACCATTCTCATTTATACCTAAGTGATGGTGCTAATGGATTGTTATCCTTATAGCAGACTAACAAATAACGAGACATTATTTTCATTAGGCTTTTTATATAATTGTTTTTTACCCAGTTTAGGCTAATCCCCATAACAGATTAGCAATCTGTCCTCGATACCAAATGTAGTAATATGTGAGAAAGAAAACATGAAGATTTTTGGTGTAGCATTGGGGTATTGCTGGAAAGTAGCTTGCATTCCAGTAGTGGTACTTAGGACACAGCTTGAGTAGTACTCTCTTAGAGATTTTCTTTTCTCTTAGGATGTTAGGAGAACAGACTCCCAGTCCTCAGTCTTCTCCAGGAAATACTATACCAAAGTAGTCTAGTTCAGGATTTCTTTTGTATCTATCAGTGTGGTTTAGCTGCAACCCATTCTCAGCAAGGGAATCTCCATATGTCATCTTCTACTTCCACAAATGTGCCAGTCTAGATATTGCCTGACAGCACTGATTTTAGATGCCAAAAATTTTCACTTTCTCTAATGAAACATTTAATTTTAAACCATGTTGCATTCAAGGAAGTGGGAATTTTGCCAGGATATCATCCTATCTGCTTTCTGAGACTACCCATGAAAATGTGCTACGTCACGTGACATTCCCAGCACAGCATTGGGTATGCTGTATCCTGCAGAATGACATCTTTTGTAAACAAGATTTAGCAATCTTGGAGGGAATTTCCTGCTGCTGGTCAGATTGTTTTGAACGCCATTGACCTTGCTGCAGATTTCTATTCTAAGAGCAGCTATTCATCTGTGTCCCATCCAATTGCTTTGATGACAGTAACTGCTGGGGAGGTGGATAAGGAAATCTAGAGACACTCGTTCCAGTTGTGAGCCCTGCTGATAACCAGCCCAGACTGTGCTCTGGCTGGTCTATACCAATTTAAACAGTTTGGAAGGAAATAACTTCACTGAGGAAGGAAGCAAGGGAATGCGGAAAGCAAACCAAAAAAAATTCCAAGTACAGTGCTAACCTAGATCACATCATGTTGCCATCATACTACCAACATTCCACATCAAAATACAGGGCAACTGTGCCTCAGACTGCACCAAAAGTATATTTCCAAAAAGCACTGGCACTCAAGGCATTCTCAGATGCTCTTCAGATTGCCAGCCCTTATTAAGCAGATTAAGCTGCACCGTTTGTTCCTACTTTGCAAAGAATGTTACACTCCTTAACAAGAAAAAAATATTTCATACACTTAGAATTGTAATGATTCATTCATGGATTCTTTTTCTGAACACAAGGAGGATATCAAGGCACAAAAGCCAAACCACAGGGAGCGAAACTGATTTATTTAGTTAGCTTCATATCTTCTAATTCAAAAGCTCTTCTAGCTTCTTTATCTCTCCTCTATAAAGATGTATTTGTGTAAGAATTATGTTTTAGTGGACTTAATTTCTGGATAGTATTTTTTTCTTTGGTCCCTTTTGATGGTATGACTTCACAAACATAAATTAGTTTTCATGTGTCAAATAATTCAGAGGTCTCACCAACTGAAGCCTCTCCAAAAGCAGTACCTAATCAGATCATAGAAATTTAAAGTAAAAAAGAGACAATCAAAAATTGTGTCTTAATCACACTGCATGAAGAGTATCTACTTAGCAGGGATGGTTTCTCTAGACAGTCTCAACATTTAATAGGAAATCTTTCCACTTTCTGTCTGTTTTACTATATAATAAAGAACAGATGTAATCTGAAACAGCCTGAAATTGTTGGAAATGCTAAACAATGCCCATAGCCCACATAATGAGGATCAAAGATTTAGTAAATACTCAATATCATCATTTGATATTGAAACCATCAAGTATATTACATAATTTTTAGTACTTTAGATTTTTATGGAAAGAATAAAATACGATGACTTACTAATAGCTCTAAAAGAACAGAATGGAGACTCAAGGTATCAGTCTATGTAGGTATCTGGAACTGGAGTTCTGAGTCATACAAACTAAACTTTAATTCAGCGTGTTTTGTTTTATTATGTTTGTGCATCACTGAATGTAAATGTTTCAATAGTTCTTCAGGTTCTTGATTTCAACAAAATTGTGTAACTAATGTCTTCAAACAGTTGCAGTTTTTAGCGGTAAGACTTGCAATGTCTTCAGAAACCCTACACCAAGAGTTGTGCAATGACATCCCACCTTTAGTTTCATATCATGTAAGATCTGGCTCGAAGACTCACTGAAGTCATTGATCACATTTCCAGTGACCTACAATTTAAGACAGTGGCAAAATTATGTTCTAAATTTGCACATTTATGCAACTTTGGCTGAAACAGAACAAGAACTTCTTAGAGAACTGTTTATGGTCCCAAATGATGCTCATCTCTGAAATGAAAAGTAAATGATACAAACAAAAGAGCTTAGATATAGCTTGAAATTTATAGGGTTCAGCATGCAAAAGGTAGGTGAAGAGAAATTATATTTGATATTCATCCTGAAATTAAGTACAGAAGGATAAGGAAAATATTACCTATAAAATCAAGGAGAATATTCCTTTATTCAAAAGCAAGTATGCAGAATTTATAATCTGGACTTCTTATTCTTCTCTCACATGTAAGAATATTAGAGAAATACAAAACAAATTCAAGATCCAAACAAGAATATAATTCAGAGGAAAGCAAGGGTGATACAGTGATAAAGGACAGCACAAAAGCAAACAGCCTCTTCCATTGTCCCCTTAATATTTCAGCTAAGAGTCAAACGTTGAGGCTGTATAATGTTTTCCAGTTTCGACTAGGAGAGTAAGAACCAAGTTTAAACCTGTATCACAGTTGTCCCAGTTGTTAAACAAACAACTCTGAAGAATTCCTTGTAAATGCAATACAGATTTTCATCTTAGGTCTGCAGCATACCGAATTTCTAATGTGACTGAGCTTTCTGTGGCCATGGACCACATGTTTTAAGAAGAGTGCACAGCTTCTCTCTAAACAAGTTAGTGGAACCTAGGCCAGAGGGCATGATTTTGGTCTGCATTTTCTAGAAGGTTTAACTACACAATCCAGTGGGCTCATTTAAGATCCCTGACTAATAACTGGGTTTTGGCTTTCTTTCTCACAGACAACTGCACTGTCCTATGGCAGATATAAGAGATGATTAGTGTATGACTTTTCTGAAATTACTATTTAGAAAATTTTATTTTCCAGCATTTTTCATGCATTTTTCAGAATGGAAGCTGAGCCTGATCATAGTCTATCCTGGTCATGTGTTTAGCTGTCATTGTATTGGGTTTCATATCTTAGACTGAGGTTAATTTAATCTGAAATAAGTGACAGTACACTCCTTGGATGTAACTGCATGAAGCAGGTCCCCACCACATACTTCAGCACATCTGATCCTCCCTGCATCATCATGGCATTTACAAGATACAAAATTTCTTTTTCACAAACCCTTATACTAAGAACAAATGGCTTTCTAGACATCTTTGTTTTAAGGGACCTTCTTCATGTCCTCCACAGTAAGGCTCCTGAAAGTTTAACGTGTTTTAAAATATCTTCTACTGTTAGAATGCTGCACAAGCAGGACAGAAAAAAAACCCGAAAGACACACCCTACACTTTCCTCTGTGATGTTTCCACCCCAATATAAAGCTCTCTGTTGTGCCTACATAGCAATCAGCTATCACCTTTCCTTGTTTCTGTGTTTCATCACTCGGTTTCCCTCTGGTCTTGCTGACACTCCTGACACACCTTCCTTGCAGTCACTTGCATGTCAGTCAGCAGCTGCCTTCTCACACATCCCAGCCCTAATGATCTGCTTGTGACGTACTAGCAGAGAGTGCTGTGGATGAAATTCAGTAATACAATCAATCAAAGGTTGATCATACATGCATGCATGCAATGTTCAGATTGAATTGCACATACCCTATTTAAAGAATGATGATGCCATTCATGGCTCAATATTATGGGGAGAAAAAGGTGAAAAATATGAAACCTCAAAAAATTGTTTGCAATAGTACTGAGAGATATTGTTTCTGATTTTGTAAGTGCCTAAAAATTGCTAAGGTACAACTGTACAACTGTACATTGATTGAGTTGGATTATTTTCATACAAAGAGAGGGAATAAGAAGTCGCAACTTTCAGTCTAACATTTCCTTAATCCTTGTAGCACCTCTGGGTTAGTAAGTGCAGTTTCTCAGGCCCACCTATTCTTCCTACTTTCTTTTTCGAGACTTTTTCTTATCTCAACTCTGACTATTTTGCTTAAATATTTTCCTCAGTGCTGCATGATTTCTGGTCTCAAGAAAATAACTCTTTTCTTTATATCTCCTTTTATATTCTACCATTTTGCTATGATTGTCAGTTGAATTATGTCTCATAATTCCAGTGAGAATTAGGATATTTCAACCCAAAGTGTCCTCAAAAATCCATCAGGTTTTCAAATGTGTACTTCAAGTATAATCTAGGAGACTTGGCCTGTAAAGGAGCATTTTTTCCAGATTTTTATTATAATTGTTATTTCTACTGCTTTTGTTTTGTTTAACATAACCAGACTCTGTCTTTTCATTTAATACATTTTCTTTAACACCAACTGTTTCGGCCCACTAGTCAGAATGATCAGTTTTGCCAAATGTTTCCTCAGTCTTCTCTTTAAAAGGTAACCAGGGTATTTGTGCACCTTCCTACAGAATATAAATTGTTCTTTCTACTGAACAAACTGTTCTGATGAGGCCAGAACTGGCAGGTGAACCTGGCACATGTGTGAACATGTGTTTTTGCAAAGGAAAGTCACCATCTTGCTGAAATGCAGCCAAGATCCTTCCCAGCCACATCTGCAGGTTAGAGGAGATACTAGTGGAAGCAACTGGTATGAATCAGAATACTTAATCTTGTGAAATGTTGACCTAAAATGAAGAGGCATATGTTTATATATATTACATAACATTTTCACCTTAAAAGCAGACATGTATTTAGACCTATAAGAGTTGGTTGTTGTAGTTTAAGTCTGTCTTGAAATTAAGCACCAAGCAGCTGCTTGCTCAGCGCCCCACCTCTCCCTCCCTCACCCTGCTGGAATGGGGAGGAGAATCAAAGAAAAGCTTTTGGGTTGAGAGAAGAACAGTTTATCAATTGAAAATAGAGTAAAATACAGTAATAATGGTAAATGATAATAATAATAATGATAGTAAACAGGGAAAAACAAGTGATGCACAATGCAATTGCTCACTACGTGCTGACCAATGCCAGACCTCCCTTCCCAAACCCAGACTGGCTCCCCTTCCAGGTAAGTCCCCCAGTTAATACACTGGGCACGAGGTTCTATGGAATATTCTATATTCTAGGAATATCCCTTTGGTGTCAGTTCAGGTCACCTGTCCCAGCTATGCGCCCTCCCATTTTCTGCCGGGTACCTATTCACTGGCAGAGCCCGAGACACGAAAAAATTCCTTGACTTAGGATAAACATGCCTTAGCAAAAAACCTAAACATCAGTGTGTTATTAACTCCCTTCTCATTCCGAATCCAAAACACAGCACTATAACAGCTACTGAGAAGAAATTAAGTCTACCCTACCACTGGTTTCAGCTAGACCTCTAATAGATGTTAGACCTATAATAGTTGGTATGAAACTCATAATGGCAGACATCCTTTACATCTAAGATGTTTTATTCCTTTCTATATTTGAGTATGGCTGTTTTGACAAACTTAGTAGATTAAAAAATTGCAGGTTTTTGAGATAACAAAAATTTAATGAACACTTCTATGGGAGGGTGTAAATTGAAACTAGGGAGTCAGAAACTTATGCAAATACATTAAAAATATTAATCAAGAATGCTTAATGAAGCAAAAAGGGAGCAGAATGGCTTGAATAACATCTTGATATATCCTAATGTCCAATTTCATAAGACATGGGGACAGCTTTTGCAACAGGAAAAGAAGAGACACAAGACATTCCTGGCTTGGGGAAGGACATAAGAGGAAGGACAGAAAAGGAAGGAGGATCTTACACCTGTGTCCATAAAGGAACCTTTAATAATTGAATTAGGAAAGATATATTTCTGAAACAACCTAAAATCTAAGACAGTACTGGAGGGATAAGTAGATCATCTTACCAGCTAACAGATATGCCAAAGAGGTTAAAGAATATTTTAACTGATAAATATAATCTAGGGTGATTCTACTGTCAGTGTTACAAAGTCAAATACTTTCTTGGCTAGTGTTAGCCAGAGGAGGAAAGTGAAGAAACAGACAATAACTCACAGCACACTTCTCATGCTTTTTTTCTTCAGAGTCTATTGACTTGGAAGTTTAGTCCTTCCTGTCCCTGGCTTTGCACTGCTGTAAATGTTAGTGTTGTCAGGTGTTGAAATGAAGTAGGAAACTGAGTTAGCTTAAAATAAGTAGAGGGTTATTGGAGGTGAGGTTGATTTGTTTTCTTTGTTTGTTTGTTTGCTGTCAGGTTAGTTTTTAGCCATGGTAATTCCTGATCCAAGTCATTGTGTGGTTTTGTGAACTTTTGTGGTAGAACAAAGGCAGGAATGGGAGTGCATAGGTGGAGATGGAAAGTAAAGGAAGGAGGCAACACTTTATTTCTAGCTTTCATTTATATCAAGTTTAAATTACTTTGAAACCACAACCACCTTTACAGAGGTAAAAAAAGTCCAGGACATGAGCACTGCTGGTGAAATGTTACAACATTTGTCAGAAGTACAAATTAAATAATCCTTCCCATCCATGGCCTCACCACTACCTAAAGATCGGTATCATTTTTTACCAGGAGTCAGGATCTCCTGTGCCCCATGTCATTCTCTTCATTCTTCATGTTGTCCGTTATATATGCATTACTTAAAACAACCATTACACAGGATAAAATCCTACAAGAGGATCCACAGTTACCCTGCCTTGCAGCTACAATATTTAACATAGATGTTGGTAGACCTGTTGCAAATATATTTGAAATGGATTTTGTGATGTAATGCAATGTATGTGACCTGCCATAAGCCCCTGCTATATGAGCCTAGGGTTGGGTTTTTTTGTGTGACTTCTGATTATAATGTTCTAAATCAAATGAAAAACCCAAATAACTCCTTTTCTTTTGAGATTATTCATAAGCCCTTTTTAAGATAATTTGCCAGGCAAAAGGGGTGATATAAGTAGATACAAAATAAGATATTCATCATTGCAATCCCCACCCTCAAAAGTGGTCATTAATCTGTTCTGTGTTACATAAGAATGTTGTGCTTGCATCAGAGAAAATATCGACGAAGTTCCTCAAATGTGCACCAAAGAGTACAAGGCTCTTCAATTTTAATAAACAGGCACACGCAAACACACTTGATATGCCAAGACAGGAGGCCTGGAGTATTTGAGACAAGGCGGCAGCACCACAGGACAATAGTGCAGTTTGTATTGCTGGCAGCACTGGCATACCACTGGCCAGAACTTCAAAAGTGTCCAAAAGACCAAAGAAACTGCTGCAAACAGAGAGCAACTTTAAATGCCAATGGAGTACTTTGAAGTGATTATTAACAATGCATCCCATAGCCCGAGGCATGCACAAAGTATGTCTGTACACCAGGCTGCTGAATGGAACAGGATTTGTTTATCAGCCCCTTCACCGAGACCACAGAGGCTCCCTCTGAAACAATTTATTCTCCTCATCTCCTGCAGCCGAATGTGCTACAGGCATTTTCTCTGGGACAGATTCAGCTAATACTTGATTGGGTCACTGGAAGTGGTCGTAAGTCCTATCTCGAGAAAGCTGTAAGCCATATTCCGTGCCAGAGAAAAAAAAGCCCAAAGACAATATTGTGTGCTTGTGTTTGTGTTCCACTCCTGGCAACACTGGTTTGAATTTTTCTGGCCAAATGCAATTTCTGTGCAACTGCTAGCTCATTGGATGTGTTAGGTGAGCACAGAAGTACCAGGAGAAATCATCTGATCTGTCACAAAGGGAGTAGCAAGGGACTTCCACTAATTACTGTTAAGACTGGCTCAAACCATTTCCCTTCTGCAGGCTTCTGTTTTTCTGCTAAACTTTGGCTGGTTTACTGCTGTCATGCAAGCTCAAATCGTGCCTCCATCATTTGTCTGTATTGGTTGTCTGTCTTTTCCTGGGACCCGGACAAAAGGCTTTCTGGGCATGAATGGCTGCTTTGTTTCCCTGCTCTGAAGAGATCTTAGGCAAATGTAGTCAAGCTCCAAGTTTGGTAGAAAAAAAAAAAAATCTGGCCAGGTTTGTAGCCTTCAAAACCATGGTTGAATACTTTGAAGTTAGGATAGAATTTTTCCTCATGTCTTCTGTTCTCTGTGAAGAAATTACTTCATAGTCACTCTTCACTGTGTGGTAATAGTCAGGCATGAAATAAGAAAATTGCTATAAAGAGGATGACTTAGGCTCTCATTCAAAGTGAATATATCCTTTAAAGCTCAATGAAGCAAATAATGAAACTAAGAAACAGGATTTATTGCAGAAGCTGAAGTATAAAGACTCATTATTGACAATCTCTGGTTTTGTATGCCTGACAAATATTTATTTGTAACCCTGTTGCCCTATGGATAGATACTGTATCAAGATATTTTTAGCTAAAGGATACAACCAAGCCACAGAGTTGCACTGCACATTTCAGGAAAAAGGAGAATAGCTTGCATTTAGCTTGCAGTGTCCTTTTTATTCTTTAAGACTCTTTTAAGAGTCTTTTAAGACTCTTGACTAAAAACAGAACCAAGTTTTGTATTAGAAAACTAACTTCAGCTTTTGCCGATTTATTTCAATGTATTTCCAAGAGAAATCAATAATGAATGTTTAAGATCCTTTTTCTTTTCCTTTAATAGGAGAAGATTAATTAAACAAATATCCTGTTTTAATATGTGCTGCTGCACTGAGGTCTGAGCCACCTGAAAAGCTTAGCTAAAATAAAATGTCAGCATTTGGTTTTGTTCACTGGTTACTAGCTAACATTCAGGAGTATAAATTGATTTCAGATGGGAATGTCAGCTGCATGCTCTGGCTAGAAATAAAGCTCTGACTCAGAGGGGTAGAAAAGATATTACAATCCAAATTTCTCAACTTAATTTCTTCCAAGTAGGGGAAGGACACCAAGGGGGAATTCATCCTGTATCCGTTGAAGTATTTTGTTCTACCCCTAAATAACTGCTAACTCTTTCTAAACAGTGGCATAGGCCATTGTGAAGCCTTTCTCCCCACACCACTCTTCTCATGCCTTGCCTAAAATCATCCCCCACCATGTTTTTCGTGGTTTCCCACAATCTTGCAGACTAGTATGGTTTTTAACCATCAAAGCAAAGCAGCAGGAGGATGGATTTTGAATAAAACAAAATAACAGTTTGGGGAGAAGTGTCTGGTTAATGCTAAAACAGAAAGACTTCCTTCACTTTGAATCAGAAAATGGTTTGTTTCTACCATAGACATTTCTAACCATGCTTGTAAAAGTTTTATATGAGGCATCAATCACAAGAACGAAACAGAAAAGAAGGCAGTGGTGACATTAATCCCAAGTGCTTTTAATCAGTAGTCCAGCAGTTATGGTATTTATCTAAGATAATTAGGACACATGTACGACTTCTTGCACCGCACCATGTGATTATAGCAGCTCAAGACGGCACAGCTCACACCTCTGCACCACTTCCCAAGTGCGCTTCGCTGAACTCCTGACCTTCTAAGGAGAACACAGATGGGTGACACGCTTTCAGAGCCAGCGAGCTCTTAGGAGTTTTGTGCAAGTTTCATCCTCACATAAGCTATGCAGTCCCCAGTGGGAAAACCCGAGCTCGCTGGTGTGGTCTGAAGGCTGAGTGTCCCAGTCCTGTCAGGTGACAGGGAGAGAGTGAGCACGTAAAATGACACACAGTCAGGCCACGCTCATTTTCATGCAGAGGGGTGTAGATGAGCACTGCTGGGTTGAACTCCTGCTATGCACCTCTGTAAAAAATCGATCAAATATCTCTCCTGAGATGTGGAGGACTGAAACACAGCTAGATATTCTTTTTCTAAAATCAGTAACATCAGAGGGCCTATGACTTTTGACTTGGGCTTATAGGGAATCTGCAGCAGCTGCAGACATTGTATTTAATTTGGCTGTTTGGGACTGTATGTAAGGAGCATGTACTTCCTCTGACCTCCAGTGCCTAGAACAGTGTGCTGTAGTATAGGTGTAATACCTGGTATGCTAATATTAATACCATTCACTAACCAATAAAATTCCATGTGCGA
Source organism: Callaeas wilsoni (assembly GCA_013398955.1). Classification (NCBI taxonomy): domain Eukaryota; kingdom Metazoa; phylum Chordata; class Aves; order Passeriformes; family Callaeidae; genus Callaeas; species Callaeas wilsoni. The sequence continues at coordinate 447,553 of VWPU01004886.1, forward strand.
CTGACTTGACTGTCCTATTTTATTGAGGCTGACTATTTTTCCTCTGAAAATGGGTATCAGGCAATTGGCAAGTAACAAACTCTAGGTTCAATTTGCAGCTTGAAAACAGGCAAATGTAATATCTAGTTCTGAGCTAAGCTTGATCATCTACTCACCCTTTTCAAAATCTGCTTAAAGAAAGTCTCATCCCAAATTTAGCCCCTAAGAAAGCCCTTGTTCCTTTGAGTGGAATACTTTTATTCATGGCTTAAGTGTGGCTCTAATTCTGCTAAATAATTAACCACCACAGAGTTTAATCATATGAACCTAAGTGTGTGGATCCCTTCAAAGGCCTTCCAAGTTGTCTTCATGCTCTGGACAGACCCTCAAGGGCCAAGTCACCAAAAGATGTTTTTGTCTTTCCTTCCCCACCCTTTGCCTTTTTTTCCAGTTCTAAGCAACCATAAAATATGTGCTACACACTTCTGTGATGCAGGGAGAATAATAAGCTGCCCTGGGCCAAGTCACGTACAGAAGCAATAGAAGAGTATTTTAACTGAGCAGGAAGCTATTTATCTCTAAATTACTTACGTTTAAATGCACTTTAAAAAATCTTCTTCTTTTGACCAAATCAAAACAAACCTCCAAACACAGATGTTCACTAAGTATCCAAACATGAATAAAAAATATTCAGAGAAATTTGTGGGACAGAGCTCAGAACCTAAATCCAAAAGTCTTTACACAGATTTTATTCAGTTAGAATTTGTTCTTAATTAATCGAGGCTAAGCAATGAGTAAAACTTTCAGAATTTAACCATCTCCTTACATAATTGCATTTTTTTATTAGGCTTTTTAATCTGATACTTTCATACAACATTGCACCAGCAAACTCACAAACTATAAACTGTCTTCTAAAAGCCATGAAATTGAAGCCAAGAGCTTTTGACTAACTTGAAATTTGCTGCTGCAAGGGATAAACATGCCAGATCCTAGTATGTGGGTCACTTGTTTTGCCAGACCATTCAGTGTATGAACAGATTTGTATTTCTTATCCTGAAGGGGGCAGAGAGTAAGTATTTTCACCATTTTTCAACTTTTTGTGTTTTACAAGCAAATGCACGGTAATCAAAAACTGGAATATGGAATGAATTAGATTTAGATCATAACAGTGAATTTTTGTCTTTTTTAAAAGTGCTGTCATTTTCCATCCTAACACTTCAGTATGCACATTGCAACATCTACCTACTGCTAGAACAGGCACTAATTGGCTGAAGGGTATGGATCAGTAAATTGAATTTCTGCCAAAACAAATCAAAACAGGGTAAAAGACTATTTGGAGGGCATTTTGAACAAACTTGCAGGGCATTTTGAACAAACTTGTATAGCCACTGCCTTTGCTTTTCCTCTCCTGTCAACAAATGCAGAAATTCAAATACCAAAGTGCTCAATAAATTTCACAACCGATAAAAAATCTAATAACCATGGTTTTAATTACTCTTCTCTCTGTGCATGATAATAACACATAGCCCTATCTTTGCAAAAGGAAATTTTCTTAGGATCATGAATCAACAATATAATTTCTTACTCATGTAATATGAGAGCATATCACATAACTACATGCTCTGGAAAATATGAACCTGAATCAAATAATGACTAGGCTAAAATTCTCCATAGCTCAATTATAATACCTAATTTTGCTTTTTATTTCCCATTTTCCTTAACAATTAATTCTGCTGTTGAGCATTAAGAGTGCACTGTATAAAAATCTTCTTACAGTCAGAGTTTAAGAAAGCCAGATAGGAAAAGTTTTGGAAGCATCTGGTTAATGTAATGAAAGAATATCTTGTACAAAAAAATTTACGAAATTTGGTTTTGTTAAGTATATTTTTGTAGAAGTTTGATTTGTTTTGTTTCTAGGTTGGGGTTTGGTTAGGGGGTTTTTTTGTGCTTTGCTTGAGTGAATTAGTCCTTTATTGCCTATCATGCACAGGGCAGCTGTTCAGATTAATAGGTTTGAGGCTGAGTTATTCAGATATGCAGATATGTTTTCAACTGCAGTGTTTCTGCGCCTTGGTTTTTGAACGAGTAACATGTGATCTTTGTTAAAACCCTGCTGTGGAATGCTGACACACACAGGGGATTATTTTCCCTGCCAGGGGTTCATATAGATTTATATGAAACCTGAAAAAAAATGCAGACTCAACTTTTATTTTCCATTCAGAAAGAAACACAGCTGTCATGTTGGTGACAAATAGCTTTTAATTTTAAACTTTTGGATGAAAGGAACAGGCATCTTTCCTGACCACACTGTGGCAGGATAAAACTCACTACATCCTATGAGTTACAAACCATGTACAGTATCTGTAGGTAACTGAACACAACATTTTACCAAATGCTTCAGACAAAAGCTGTTCTTAAGGTCAGCTTTCCTAAAACCAGGCCATGGACACTGCTTCCTGCTAAAGTGGGGATCAACTGCTCTGCCAAACCTATCTGACATTTCCATCTATGAGTACAAAGCCAAAAGGAATAAAAATGAAGATTTACACAAGGGTTGGGAGTAAGACATGGCTGTCTTAGTCAGAAGCTAGTAAAAGCAAATGTTTTCTTCACAGGAAAACTCCAGGCTAAGATACTGTCAGTGGGAACATTTTGCAGGATAAAGGTTCAAGGGAAGGAATTGCTTTCTCAAACCATGGATTGATTGCAGGGCCAGTCAACAAGCCTTGCAGAAAATGGTCTTAGTGGCAGTGTATTCTCTGTCTGAACTAACTGACACGATTTCTGTAGTAATCCTCTAAAATCTTACCCTTGCTGGAGGGTTTGCACCTGTAGAGTGCCAGATTTCCTTCTTTGTTTTTCCTTTTAAACACCCACCCATTTAATTTGCTGAGACAATGCAGTGTTGAGACAGCCACAATACAGCACCGGGGCGTGGAAGAGAAAACCATGTGTGAGCCATCTGTAGGGCACTGGGCTCCCCAGCATCTGCTACCCACATTCCAAGGTTATGTGGCCAGATCATCTCCTGAGGTCCATGAATGGGATGTGCCTTGCAAAAGGAAGGGAGTGCTGCTGCTGCTGCTGCTGCTGCCGCTGCTGCTGCTGCTGGGCTTCCTCTAGCTGGGAGGCTGGATGAAATAATTCTACCCTTCCCACCACAGGGAAACACGGTCTCTGTAGCTTTTGTTGTCTTCCGTCTTGCGGTGTGAACCCTACTTTGATGTGGTTTTAGGGGTAACCACACAGGCAGTGTCCCTGGCTGGGTGGCTCTTGGGGGCCTACAGCAAGAGGAGGCAGCTGGGCATTAGCCCTGTGACTCTACATGGAAGAATCAATTCCTGGGGCCCTCTTACCCCTAGTAAATCTCTCAGTACTGCTATAAGGAATATTTTTCTATCTGCCTGTCTGTCTGCCCTCACCTGTACTTAAGACTGTCTTGCCACTGAAGGAAATCAGAGATTTCCTGGCTCAGAAAGTCAGTCCTTATAAACAAATGTGTTTTCTTTTATGATGCTGGCACTTCGCCACTTCACAGCAGCTAAGATCTGTGCCTACTATTCAAGACAGATAGAAATGTTTACACAGTGTATTCCCAAGCTAAAATTTTTAAATGAAAATAAATATAAATAAAATATAAAATTATTCTGAATGTATTAATATGTTATCGAGCCTGAGCCTGAGAAAGGAGTTGCAGGGTATTTGTCTTGTGTTGGCTGGAGAGATTTCTCTGTAACAGTTGTAAATACTATTTTTGCTATGTGGGGTTAGGGACTTTTCCTGCACAATAGATAACTGTAATGCAATTAATGAAAATGAAATTTAATTCCATTGCCACCACACTCACATCAGGGGGACCATCCAAACACAAGACACAGCAAAGTGAAAACAGTTTCTTTGGTCTTTTTAGAAGTGCATTTGCTCCCATCCAATCCAATTTCATGTTCAAAATGAAAGCTAAATTTCTACTATATAATGCAAATTAATTAATTTTTATAAATCATCATAGTAGTTTGCCTACCGTAGAATAAAAGTACAGTAGGCAAATTATCTACCAAAAACTATTCCAGTCTTCTGTGAGACTAATAAATAAGTCAGTAATCTGAATGACTGATTGTGGTAAACAAAGCATATCTAATAGCCCTTTAAAAGCTTTGCAATTGTCTAAAATGCCATTTGCCTGAAATTTTATTTTACTCATAAAGTATTCTATCTGTAATGTAATAGGAGCTTCAAATCATTATGCCTTTCATGTAATACAACTTTTTTTATTCATTCTAGGAACTGAGTAGAGTATCTGTAATGAGAGGAAAATATTGCTCTGAACTTACTCCATCTCTGGCTATATATTTCTAGGTAAAAAGTCAAAGGAAAGGAGTTTGAGCTTTAACCTATCTAAACTTATCTGCAAAATATACTCAGATGTAGTTTGAAAGACAGAGACAAATAGTGTGTTTAACCTTAGGAGATGCTTGGGTTTTCCCTAACCTCGACCTGCCGCATAGCTGAAAGTGGAAGCCTTTGAAATGTTTTTACAAAAATATTTACTTTTTTAAAAAAATTAGGAATGGAGAAGATTAACAAGGCTTTTCCTCTCCCTTTCTTTTTAACCTTGCAAACAGTTTAGTCATGAACCTCTGCAGGCTGGCATGTTCTGTTGTGTTTATCTGATAGTGACAAAACAAACTTCAAATATCTCAAGGGCTCAGTTTAATCTGTTGAGCGTAGAACAGCCTTTTATCTAAAGATGTCTAATCAATAGACCAGTCATTCAGCAATGAGCCCTGCATCATGTTAGTTTCTGTAGGAACTTCTTCATTACAATTATGCATTAAAAAAAGGAGAAGGGAAGTGTACAAAATGAGTCAAAACTGCAGAATTTTGATATCCTGGAATCATGTACTTCTTAAAGTCTGAATGCTAAATGCACTGTCCATCTGCTTCTCTTGCTGGCATACTGACTAAGCCCGTGAGCTATGGATGTTGAGTATCTGGGTTCCTATACTGGGAGAAGGAGCCAGCACCCAACCCAGCAGTCTCAACCATACAAAACTCTCCTTGATCCCAGTGTTGCTGTGCAAGATACTCAGTCCAGGTTTGCTGCCAAGTCAAGTAAGCACAGGAAGAATGGAACCCTCAGGACTGAAAAGGGCAGTTACCTTGGTAAAGAGTGAACTGGAGGGAGTATGCAGGCATTGTGCAACTGGGTGAAGGAGTAAGAGTTCCAGCACTGGGGTACAACTTAGTAAGGACTGTAAGACTGCTTCTTTACACAAGAAATATCCATAGCTTACTGATTCTTTGTTGTAAGCATTTTTCTAGCAAAAGGTCAGTTCCTATTTAGTATGTTCAATCATTAGTAAAATCTAAAAGTGCCAGAACTAAAAAAGAAAATGCAGGCTGAGAAAAGGAGGAAAATATTTTATTTTGCTGTCAATAGATTTTTCTTCTTTGAAAGAAAAAAACAGAAATTTGGCACCACTCTCAGTGCATCTTCATAGGCAATAACCACACCACAAATTAGTGACACATCGAATAATTTTTGCTATTTCAGTTCTTTTTCATAGCCCCATTGACATTTCCATAAGCCTCTTGGCAGCAGAGTCAACTTTTCTGCATTCCAGTTTGCCCCAGTTTAAGAGTGCATTTTCCTGTTTCTAATCATCCATAATCTCCCATAACCCTCACTCATTATATCAATCTCCCAGCTAGCATGAAGAGCTGATGACAGTGCACAATGCCTGACATCTCTATGCTATTCCTAGATGCAAAAGTCACCTTGTGTCCCAGCCAAAGCAACAAATACTAAAATGACCAACTGAGAAACAGCTAAGGAAATGAAGGATTTGATACCTGAGTAGACGGTAGATCTTCGAAGGTGTGGAGGAAAGCCTGAAATTCCTAAGCAACCTCAGTTTATTTTATTTAACATTCTTTTCTTTCTGTTTTAACTCCTATTGAACCATGATGATACAGTTCTTTGTGAACCAAGGAAAATACTATATTTGTGGCTTTCTTTCTCACAGAAAAGCTTCATTCAGTGATGAATACACAGGTGGTTCATGGAACGATTCATCACTTGGAAGAACTGTTAAGTTGGCCCACATTTCTCCTAGGACCTGAGGACTCTTGACCTGAGGACTCTCTGCTCCAGCAGCTTGAGAGGAATGCATTTTCCAATGCTGTTTCCTAGCATCGGTTTTGTTGATGTGGCTGTTGAGCTATGGAAGGCAACTTGAACTGCAAGTCAGCCACAGAAATACTTGTCTCAAAAATATTAACTCATTCCCACAGTCGTGAAAAAAGCCCAAGCCAGCTGCTAATATGTATTAAATAAAGACAGGTAGTTGGGTTTCATGTTCAATTTATTTACTAATTTATTATGTGGCTTAAAAATCTGAGAAAAATTTTTAAAATGTTTTGTCTCAATTACATGTATTTAAATACCAAATAACATCCCTTTCCTCCAATAATAGCAATCATGAAATGTTTTCAAGCTTTTTCTACATGCTACTTTTACAAAATAAATGTAACTAGTTAGTCTAGGCAGATACAGAAATGAATATGTCATAGCAGTAACAGTAGCAGTAAGCTTTAGCCAACATCATTTGGGCGGAAGGCTTTGGTTACCCCTGGAAGTATTAAGGGTATACTTTTTCAACACAGTTTTCTGAAGAAATGTGGCTTATAGGAGAACACTGGTCCTTCATCCATTCATCCATTGGTACCCATTTCTCCAACTGGATATTAGCCTCAGAGCCTACATGCAATTTGTATATCCATTATTTTCTGTATTTAAGAGTACAATATTTGAGTCATACTCTCAGACACAGCTCCTCTCTTTACATAATCCTCCTCCTCCTTCTTGCATCCCCCAGTGAAAATAATAGCCCATCTTGGTAGGTTATTTACAAACATTAAGAAATGGTTCTTGTTTCAAAGAGAACCAAGCCTCCTGATTCTCTGTACACTTTCTTTTTTTTTTTCTCTCTCTCTCTCTTTCCCTCCCTCCTTTTATCAGTCTGACAAGACCTTGCTTCAGTCTCCTATCTAGATTTTTCTGCCTTCTTCATTTTCCCTTCTCCTTAGGTAGTGTCCACCCAGCAAAGAAGGAAAATACATTTGGCCTCCTTCTGAACAGGATTTCTCTTCAGAGATGGTACAGCTCTCTTTGGGTGCTACAATATTACACAGCTCCTAAGCTGCTCGTGCCTGAGCTTGCTGGATTAAAGGTCTCTGAAGACTGTCTGCATGAGTCACAGTTACTGCAGTGTTAACAGCTGTCTATCCTGACATATTACATATTCAAATATTACTCTAGCTAGAATCACTCCTAGAATACCAGGGACTCCATATTCCTCTTAGTACATGGAACTCAAATCTTCCTCACTGTGAGGGTGGTAAGGCTCTGGAACAGGTTGCCCAGAGAAGTGTTTAAGGCCAGGCTGGAGTGGGCTTTGAGCAGCCTGGTTTAGTGAAAGGCGTCCCTGGCCATGGCAGGGGATTTGGAACTACATCATCTTTAAGGTCCCTTCCAACCCAAACCATTTCATAACTCTAACTGATAATGTATTTCAGGTCTTTCACAGTGCAAATTTCTGCATTTTGTACACTAACATGTCAGATGGGTAGTAATCTTAGAGAACTAGGATCTCTACCACTTTGGTTGAAATATTTCTTAGGACGTAACATGGCCAATATTGCATCTAAGGAAACCCTGTAGAACCTGTCATTTGTTTTTCTGAAAAAAAAATATAAACTAATTCTGCATTTTTATTTTCAAAGCAGTAGCATTGAATTATTTTGAATAAGTAAGGGATTCCTCTCTGCTCTTATCATATTAATTGCTCTGCTTTTTAATTAATTCTGTTTTGCAACATTAGATAATAGGTAACATTCACAAAGAGCTCCAGATCCCCCACTGGCTTTGAAACATGAAGAGCTCCATCAGCACATTGGTCTCGTCCCCACTGTGACAAATTAAATGGGCGAATACAACAGTGGGAAGACATACAGGTTACTTAAGCAGTTTCCTCCATACATGGGGCACAGCTCATTTGGCAACACCTCCTCCTGCACCAGGAGAAAGTTGAAAAGCTTTATTGGCAGCCACATGCCAATAAACAAAGAAAATTTTAGTGGCTGCTTCTATTCATGGCTGGCTGTGGAGGAACAGGCAGCTCGGCATTTTCAAATCACCCTGAAAATGAAACTATCTGCTGGTAACAGCTAGATGTGAGCTGTGGAATGGGCTGTGCTTCTTTGCACCATACACATAATGCTACCCACTGCTATGCACCCTAACAACAGGGTTTTCAGTGGGATTTATATTACCTCTATGCTAACTTGGCTTGCGTTATTGTACCACAATTTGCACCATTTTCCTTCTGTAGAGACTGGCAGACAGCATTTTAAGGTCAGATAACCAAAATGATTTAATGGACATTTTGATTCTTCTTTGTTGTTGAGTCAAAATAAATTCCTCAGTTAAAATGCTCTTTCTGCTACATGTATATTCAAGAATTATCCAAAAACCTGGGCCTAGCCCTGCAAGCCATTATTCACATGAGTTAATTCCTTAACTTTATGGGGTTACTCATAGGAATCCTTGTTTTGCAGAGTGCAGTCCTACTATCGCTGTGAAAATACGGCTAATTTTAAAAAGATTGAAAGACTGTTTTTTGCCAAAAAAACAGGGTTTATTTTTATTTGTAAAAGTGATATTTATTACAGTTTTCACAAGAAAGATTAGAACTTTAGCTAAAGCAAGCAGCGGTTTTACTTTCTTATTGAACATCTTTTGGGAAAAAAAAAACTTGAGGTCCTGAAAATTTCCAATAATGTCTTGTATTAAAAGCGTTAAAACCTGAATTAAAGAACATAATTCAGATGGAGTTCTGGTGACTCCGCCAAAGATTACATCGTTGGCTGATGACTGCATCCAGATTTTTAGAGCAGGTGTGTTGACTCATTCTCTGAGAAGCTGAGGAGAAATGCTGGCCTCACTCCAACCCCTTAACACATGGCTAACCCAGCTCCATCACTGCTTTGGGACAAACCATTGCTGTCAGACAGCGCAATCTTCGTGGAAATGCAAAATATGGCTTTAACATGATATTCCAGAGAGATTAGCAATGCTCTGTATGAAAGCTGGAGAATGATTTACATCCCGAGTTTAGTCACTCCACTGCTAACAGCGCTTGTGTATTGGGAGGTTTATTGTGATTGCAAAAGCAGCAGCCCCTCAGATGGCCATTTTTCCTGAGAAAGTTGCTGAATGCTTGGCCTGTGACTCTTAACTGGTTTTGGAAAACACATGCCTTTTCCAACACATTTTGAACATTGTTGCCGTTTCTATTGGAGGTTGTCCATGCTCGCTTTGGTATTTATCATGGCCTCTGTTACCCGGTGTATTGTCAAAATCACCATATTTGTCATCTTGCTGGTAGTTCCCTGTTTACCTTTTCTTACTCAAATGATGTGTGTTACAGGACATAGAGATAGTAAGGATTTTAATTTACAAGTTATTTTTGTTTAATGAAAAGAGGCCTTTTTAGCAATCTGAGGAGCATATTTGTACACTGAAAAAAAGAGTTCAGAGACAATATCTGCCTCCTGTCCCCTTCCCTCTTTGCAAAGTTTGGAAGAACTCACAGGCCTTATAGAAATACTTCAAAGCAAACAATAATCAAGAAAAAGATGCCTTTACAGAAAGCTTTCCCTGCAGCTAGCTCCCACATGATTAAATACAACTGCTATTAGTGTCACTGCCTTAATTATTTCTAAAAGTAGCAGTTGTAATTATCAGAAGTGCTAACGTTTGGGATATCCAGTGTCATCACAATTAAAGCCTCAACAGTTCAGCAAGTACATCCAATTGCAGAGCGAAGTATGGTGGAAACCAGAGACATTCTCTGGACTAGCTGAAGTTCATGGTATATCTTTCTACCCATTTGGAAAAAAACCCCATATAATGAAGTAACAAAACCCTATATTACAATGTTGTTTACATTTGTGTATAGACAACAAAAGCATGAGTTTGCTGAGTCTGTTGGCAAATGGCAGAATAAAATTGGGAAATTAATCAACAGCTCTCTCACCTTCACTGACAGTCACAGCTGACATTTTTGTTGCCAGTATCACAACACCCAAGGGAGGCTGGGTCTGCTCTATAGTTTCAGTGCAAATATGGACCACTTCTGTGAAAGTCAGGAGAATGATGGCAGCCAGAAAACTAAATTTACTTCAAGTAGGAGAAGCTGTTCTAGCAGCCTCATAATAGCAAGTGATTAGGACTAGGTTTTCTGGGGAGATTTACACAGCCTTCACGGATCTGTCAGGTGAAGAAACAAGACTTCGTGCAGAATTTGCAAGCATTCACCTTCCACCCTTACTCCGATTATAAAAAATAAAAGCACCTGGAAATGCGTCGCTGTTATCCCCAGTCATCCATTTTGAGAGTTTTGAATTTTATAGTGAAAACTGCCCTTTGAAATATATTTTTAACTGCTGAATATACATGATTATTTTATTCAAGGCATTGCACAAGTAATGCTTTCCTACAATGTTTTGTATTTTTTGTGAAGACTAGTAAATTAATAAACAAACATAAAATGTTTAGGTGGCTGATTCTAGATTAGGCTCCCCTTATATTCTCGTTTTGAGTCTCCTCTCCTTTGCTCTCTTTTGCTTCCACAATTCATTTTCCAAACTCAACAGAGATATTTGGAATGGGAAATCAAGATGTGAGAGAAGATGCTTGGTGTGGTTACTGCATGGCGACCCACATTCCAGCTCACAGCTAATTACAGGCAATGCTGACATCTGAGAGCTGGGAAAAACTGGGATGTTAAATCTGCTTATTTGTACAGTAAAATCTTTTCCACAAAGTATTATTTTACTTCATGGAGCCAAGGGCAGTCTGCAACATCAATGCTAGCAGAAAGTTAATGTTATGTTAATAGGAGATGGTAAAAGACAATGTAGCTTTAATAACTTAGCATAGAGATAGACCATGGACCAAAACATTAATCATAAGCATTCCTCTATTGACCTCCTGAAGGGCCAGACTCCTCCAGCTAGACTTATTAATCCCCATGAGAATAATAATATCCCATTTCAACAGTGAGAACAGAACACTTGTCTTGGTTTTAGTTGACGGATGGCTTAACTATATTTACTTTTTTTTTTTAAGACAAATAACATCCCTCTCCTTTTTTGGGATCAGACAGCACGGTTACAGGCAGAGTCTGAGAATATCTTGTAGATGGGATCATTGGTGATGTACTGAGTACTCCCTCTCATTGATACCAATTTTTTTTTTGCTGGGCAGTTTCTTTTCTTGATGCTATTTCCAACATATGGAAAGCTCATTGTCTAGTACAACAGGGCCAATACTTCCCTCTCCTTATGTTGTATCCAAAAGTGACCTAAACATGGTGAAATAATAACCCCACATTTAATAATATTGTAAGACTATCAGCCAGCTGCAGCAGATTTTCCAGAGGGTATATTGACATCTTGCATATGTGGTTGCAAATATACTGTTTTCAGCTTCTCTAAATTATATGCGTTCATGAGCAAAGCTTGTCAGAGAAAATACTCATAGCCTATTTATTTTTGCCAGCATTTAAAAGGAGTGAGTTCCTGGGTTTTCTGGAAATGTAGGAGAATCAGATTCTGCTTCCTCTAAAGCACTTAACTGATATATCAGCAAGGAATGGGCTGGCACAACTCTTCAATAAGTCATTTTCTGTTCACTTTTTCCAGCTGTATCTTTCACAAGATAAGAGAAGAGAGCTGAGGAAAAAGAATACTTGCTGAAGCATTTCCCATCTCAGATTTCCATTTAAACAGTTTCCTTGTTGCTTTTCCAGGATCATTATTCCAGAGAAATAATTTTTTTGTTCATTCGTCTGTTCTTGTTAAATGTTTCTCTTTGCCCTTACAAAAACACAAAAATTGAGCACAAGCTACAGAATAATGTTAAGATCAAGCTTTCCTATTAGCAATTGTATTCAGTTCATTGTTTTTGAGATGTGACAAACAACATAAGTTAGATCCTCTCCCAAGCCAGTGGGACATAATAAGGAGTTTAAATAATTCCTTATTTCTGGACTTTATTAGGATTATTACCATTATTAGTAAGCCCATGTACACTTTGCTGTAGCCCTCAGAAGCTCACATCCCTGTGATTCAGGAACAAAAAAGGAGATTTCTTCTCTTTCTCTGAAATATTACCATTCAGTTTCTAACCTGTGACCACCTCTTGGCCTGTGGCAAGGATTTGATGAATGTGTCCTTTACCTAAAAAATCCCACTTTTAATCTCAATTGTTTTGGGTGTGGAATAGATGATTCAGGGGTTGAACCCAGCATGTTGCCATGAATAGCAGAATAATACCTGCATGCATTTTATTTACTCTGATTTTTCCCACTCTTTTATGTATATGTCCTATGCTGTTACATCCAGTTGGAGAACAGATATATTTGCATAAATTTTCATGCATCAGCTGTGCACCAGCCCCAACAGAGACTCTTAATTTTCTCCTCTCCTCATGCAGAAGGCAATATTTTAAAAAACGCTTAGCTAGGTGCCATGAGATTACTTCATGGAAATTGCGTGGCTTCGCTATAACCCTGAGCACATACACAGTAAGGGAGAAAGGCATTCCTCTTGCCATCCAAATTTTGGGAGGGTGGAGAGTGAAGGCTGGAGGTACAAATCCAAGGTCCAAGAGCAGTAAATCAGTGTGCTATGCAATATCCCTCCCTCCTTTCTACGCAAGCCTTCTGGCTGAAGGAGCGCCCAGAGCTCTCGGTCACTTCTGTGGGTGAGAGGACTCTGGGCAAAATTTCAGGCTCCCGCGAGGGCTCTGGGGGAATTGCAGGCTGTCAACGAAGTTTGCTTGGAAAACAAAGCAAAGTATGAACAAGCCATTTCCCTTCTGACAACAGAGAGGTCCAGAAACAGAAGATTTTTCCAGCAATTAGGCTGTGAGAAGACTCTATGCAAGCATGACAGCAAACATGGCTGGGAAGCAGTGCCTGGAGGAGGGCCACTTCATTTTGGAGCAAATCAAAAGCCAGGTTCTTAATTCCATGGTAGATCATGAGGGCAAAAGACACAGAGCCTGTGGTTCCCTGCATAATTCAAAGCAATGATTAATTCCTACGTCTGCTCAGTGCTTGTGTCCGTCCCCAGAAATTGTTGTGCATGCAATGTGTGTGCCTGCTGCCGTGGATGACCCTCATACAGAGTCTCTACAGGCAATGAACTGTGAAATGAATTGTGAAAGCCTTTTCCTCTGCTCGTGCTACAGGAAATGCTTCAAGTGTGCTTCCTCATGTCCTTTAAGCTGTCATCTAAAATTCTCTCTGTTGTTTCCATCATTTTGTTACCCCTTCTTGCACCCTACAGAGTTTCTGCAGTATTAGCTCAGATTGCTCTGTTTTGGTCCTGCACCAAACAGCTAATTTCATTTGTTACCACAGGGTGCTTGATGCTTTTTTGCACAAGTTCAGCTCTGAGAAAAGCCAATTATTTGCATTTTCATGAAAATTTCTGCAAAAATTTTTGCAAGTCTTCACTCATTCACATAAGCACAGCCCAACCAAATATTGCAACATTAAAGGAAGTAAGATTGGTTCTACTTGGAAATCTTACAGAAAAGTCAAGTAATGCACTGACTTCTTGAATGAAATAACAGCTGCAAAAAGCGAATGACACAGACTTTAAATGTAATCATTGCAAAACCATGAAGAAATTGTAATTTAATTATGTTTCATTATCTTCCATTAGAAGAAAAAAATATCTGCTACACAGCATTTCAAATGGAATTGCCTCAGTAAAGCTTTTATTTTTTTGTGGAAGTGTCAAAATGTCACACATTCATAGGCCTATGATGAAGAACTGATTTATCTATGCTTAATCATTCAAGATAATATACTATACTGTGTGTGCAAAGGAAATAAAATCAATCAAAATGCATGAAATTGTTCTGCTGTCCTACTCTTGCAAAATGGAGCAATTCACCTTTTCCTAATACTTCATATCACTCAAGTTGTTACTAAAAAATCTACTTTTGCAGCCTGTGGTCTTCCCAGTTGACATGGGTGACTAGTCTGTAACAGGAAGGTTTCCAACACTTTAAAGACTTCTTCAGTCATACCTCAAATGAAGTTCTTTCTGTTCAGTTGTCTTCCTGAGAAATATTATAATCAAGGTAAATTTGAATGCCTCAGACAATCCTTCTTTTATTTCAAAATCAGTCCACGGCACCAGAGTCTGCATATAGGTCTTAAAAAGAGATGCAGCTCATTATATAACTAGTCTGGTTTTGAGTTTGAGAAAACCTAGCTCTAGGAGTCTGAGTTCTGGATATTAAGTTTAAAATAAATGGACGTACAAACCATTTGGAGATTTACCCATCGCTGAATGCCAGAAAATATGAAAGTGATCTATCTTAGAGTACTTTGTGTTCCTGACAAAGAGTTCTGGGGACTCACTGCCTTATTGCATAATATTGAACACTAGTAACCAAACATCTGTTAGCAGAGAATGGAAGCTGCAGATAACTGTGGTATTAAAATTACCAAGAAATAGATATCCTTGGATACTTAAAGTTACTTTGGTAAACTGATACAGAATAGCTACACTGGCAAGATTCTGTCTTGCATCAAGGATTCCAAATAACACAGCATAAACACTAAGGTTATTCCCAGACAAGAAAACTATAAATGTTATTGATAAGGTAAAAGAAAACCAGATGAGATGCATACTTGAATACATACCTTGCACCAGATACTAGTCCATACGTCAAATTCATTCTGCATTTTCTCCTTCTTTAAAACAACACAGAACTTGAATATTTCATGACATCCTATATAAAACCATATTTAATGGCACCCTTATGACACTGACTTGCAATAGAAACAATGCGCAGTCACCCATGTGAGCTGTCCTCTCTGAGGTAAAGAAGATGCTCCATTTCCTCAACTCTGGTAGCCCTGGAAGTGTCAGAAGCAGACTGAGGACAAAAACTTCAAGCAATTTTGGGTCTTGTACTGGAGCCAGTAGAGCTTTTCCTTCTTGCTGCAATGGTGCAAAAGGAAGGCACAAGCCAGTCATGTCCTGGAGTGTATGGGATGCTGTGAGTGGTGCCTAAGCGTGAAGTTCAGAAAAGGGGAAAAGACTGGCAGACTTTGCTCACAATTTTCTCAGCCAGTTCAGAAGGTAGCTGTGGAAAATGCCCATACCTTTTTGCGTGCTTCAGTCTCTCTAACTGTAAAGTGAGAACTTATGCATTAAAATCACTTTGAGACTAAAACATTGTTTGCAGCATGCTTTGCAAACCTCCGCTGAAAGTGTCACAGTAGTGCAAATGTGTGCTTTTTCATTTAGTATTGTAGGCACCAGCATCCAGGAACAGCACAGATAGACATGGACATTTTCATCATCTTTTGCCTTTAAATTCCTAATGTACAATCAAACAAAGAACAACTCCGTTTTCTGAACTCAAATTTTAACTGTAAACCAAAAACTTTGGTTTTTTATTTCCTTTTCCCTAGGGAAGCTGGAAAATACTTAGGTAGGCAATAGCATTTAGGCTGTTAATGATCTCTAAGAAATTACTGTCAGTAATTATAAATGAATGTTTTTTTGTAACATATAATCAGTAATCAGAAACTGCTAGGAAAAACAGTGGTGACGTGAAATCAGTCACCATAATGTGTTTTGACAAGTCTCCTAATTAAGAAAATAATTACCCAAACCACTAAATATGTAGGGAAAAATATATCTTGCAAGTCTGGCAAAAGATGAGCATGTTCCTTCTAATTTTCATCTGTTTTTCTATGAAATGGAAGAATCTTCTGTAATATCTGTAACTGGAACTAAACCTCCAAAGGGAGGTTATCCAAGATTGTTATTTCTAGTGCCAAAAGAAAACAGTTGGCAGTCAAAGCACACCCGCCTATAAAGTACATTTTGGTCAAAAGTAGGCAATTCCATTTTGACTCCAAGGCTCACATCCCATCCTTAGCTCATCACAGATGGGCGCCTCATCAGTCACAGCTGTCTGAAACACCCAGATATCTCAGGCCCAACAGGGAGTGAGGAGATTGCATTGTTTTTTGGTCAGTATGAATTTGCACTTTTTTTACTATGCTTTCTACCTTCATATAACATTGACCTGATTTCCAGCATTGTTTGGAATTTTCCCATTTTAAATCTCTAGTGGGAGATAATCCCTAACTTTCACTGTGGAATCAGTCACTAGGCAAGGGAGTCCACATGGTTTAGGATTTTTGTGTCACTCTTTTACCTCTTCCTTCTTCTTCTTCTTCCCATGTGATTTTCTGTAGAAGTCATTCCTCACATTCTTCACATACTGACATTAAAAAAAAAAAAATCAAAGTTTTATCAAACTTGGTTAATCCTGTCCTTGAATTTTCTGAGGCATCAGGAATGAGTAAAATAGACGTCACTGTCATCTACTAAAATAGAATTCAGTATTAACTTGGAGATATCAACTTGGAGCTGCACCTCTTCCTACTGCAGATGCTATCAGTCATCCATATCGACCCTTAGCATGTTACTCAAGATCTTTGACATGCACAGATGTGATGTTTCACCAGGTCTGGTTCTTGTTTTCTTCTGGCAGCACTCAGCCATAAATGCACACAGCAGCCCTCTCACATGAAGTGTCTCTCTGATATCCCATTCTGACCAACTTTATATGTTAGTAAGGAAAAAACATACAACCACAAAAACAAAATAGAAGAAAGTAACAAACTGGAAGGCAATAAAAACTGATAGCAACAAACAAACAAAAAAGAAACCAACCTGGGATCAAACCCTGATCAGGAAAAAAACCCAGCTGTGGCAAGGTTCTGACTAAAAGCACAAAAAGATTCCCATCCATTAGCTTGCCATTAGGCAGAACTCAACCCTGGAAGAGCTTAGAAACTGAAAATTATTGGGCAAAAAAACTATTTCTAAGAAGATGAAACTTTCATGCCCAAGTATGAAGTAAAAACTTTCCACCTAAGGCAAGGATTTATCCTGGGTGGAACATACGCGAGAGTCAGGAAGTGGGATGCATGTTCCTCTGATATGGATGGCCTCTGGCAGTCCTGTGGATATCCTGCTTGTTTTTGTTGAGAGGGTTATGGCAGTACACACACATTTTTTACACATTTTCCTGCTGGTTTGGTAGAGGGCAGGAAGACAGTTGTAATCACAGCTTGTCCCTTGCCTGACTTACATTTTAGATATTTTCATATTGGATATATATAAAGGTGTTGACAGGTTACAAATTTGCACAGTTTAGAGATTGAGAGGGCCTAGTATAGTGTCATTTCCATTCCACCAGAAATGCAGGACCATCTCTCTGGCTCATTTCCCAGCAACTTACCAGGTATCTTGTTCAAAAACCTGTTCATTCCACTTTCTTTGTGAGTTTATTCCACACTTGAGTGACTACCATTGTCAGGAAGTCAAAGTGAATGCCAACTGGACCTAATGAAACCTCTTCTTGAGGCTCAAAATAGTTCTTTTGTTTTTCTTCAATATCCATGCATATCTGACTTGCTGATTATCTCCCAGAAGCAGAAGTTCCAAATTTACTTCTGAGAAGACTTTTCCTGGCCCACTAAAGCAGAAGATACAGGAAATTGTATAAGAAAAGTCCATGTAGCTGTCACCATGTTTTCCATGCTGGAAAATGAGATGAAAATTTGAAAAAATTGAGTTGTTTCTCTGAAGAGATTTTTCTCAGTCTCATGCATGAAAATGATACTCTAAATAGTTTTACACGAATTTTGCAGTTAATGTTACAAAGGAGTACTTGACATTTTTATGGTCTGTTTTAATTACATGAAGCAAAATCTGCTCTTCTGAGTGATTCATTTATCCTATCAACCTTTCTATTTTTGTAAGATTAAATCAGGAAGTTCGCATTAAGCTTCCTTTCCTGGAATTCCAGTTGAACATTATTACCCTTTGTTCAGACTGTATCACTTATTCAGCTGATAAGAGTAGACTATTCCACTGCAGAGACAGAGATTCAGCAATTTAGATCCCTTAAAGAGCATTCTGTATTTTCCAGTAAATGACTATAATACATTTTCAGGAAGCTACTGAAAATTATTGCATTTTTCAAATCTGCAGACATGGAACTGTATACTAATGCAATGATGTGTCTCAGCAAAGCTCACATCATATTTTTTCTCCTTGATGGAGGATGGAGGATGGAGGAGGGATGTTATAGCTTTGCATCATTTATTTCTCAATGCAATCCCACTGCTTGATCTTGATCTCCAGGGCAGTACAAAAGAACACTGGTGAAGGACTAGATACTGATTCTAAGAGAATAAAAACTTATACTAAGACACATGTTTTAAATTCTGAAGTAATTTGTCAGGTTTTAAACTTTGAAGTGGTCATTTGAAATCTTAAAATCAAGGTGCATTCCTAAGGGAGGCATTTTAAAATGCCAGAGATTCAACTTCAAGTAGGAAACCTAAGCAAAACTTGTGATTCAGGTTGTTACAATGCTCTTTAAAATCTATGATCAGTGATGTAAAAATATAAACACACTTTAATTCTGAACACTGTTTCTGAAATTATGCTGCCTACATTCTTTGACTATTACATTTGTTTTACTCTGTACTATCCTAAATCCTGGTATATATGTGAAAAATGCCTACATTTACAATGTATTTAACTACTCAGATCAATTTGTTTTACTTTTTGTGGAGATGGTTTTTGGTTCAGTGGTTTTGGAGTTCATTGGTTTTGTTTGCTTGTTTGTTTGTTAGCTTGAGTTGTTTTGGGTTTTGGTTGTTGGGGGTTTCTTGCCTAGGACAAAGTCTAGCTTTGCAAACAAATTAAAATATATTTGTTCTTAAACAAACACCTGAATTTCTGGTTATGTTTGCACCAGAAGCAGGTAACACTCCAGTTATGCTTCTAACTTAGTCCAGCTAAATCCCAAATTCTTATTTCCCAGCATTTCCTTTAGTGCCTGGATCCAATTTGTCTTTCAGTGTGAATTAGAGTAAAAATCTGCTTCTCTCCACAGCCTGACATGATATTTACTGATACTCATAAATGAGAGCACTAATCTATAGCCTTACGCAGAGTGCAGATTTTCCAAAACATCTAAACTAGAGGGGAATACGGTGTGATAAGCATTCCTAAATTTTTAGAAATTTTATTTATATATATATATAACTATATATATATTACTATTTATATATTACTATATACGTATTTATACAATAGACACAGACAGAAAATAGATCTTTATATCTTTTTATGTATTTTATGTTCTCACATTTATAAAATATGAAGTAAAATTAAATCTGCAGAAAAAAATACTTCTTGTCTTCCCCAAATCTATCAATATCTAGTTCCCTTGCAGATTAGGCAAAATCTCCAAAAATTAAAGCAAATAATAAAAACTTAATAAATGTGGTTGTTTGCTGAGGTCAAATAACTCATATTCATATTTACTAAGAGGGGGCTAAACCTGAAAGGGTTCATAAAATAACTTCATGTCTAACCCTAATTATTGCAAACAAAGATCAAAAGAAAGCTTATCAAAAGTGGAGATGGTTTATTTCCATCTTGGAACAAAGGACAAAAGACACAGTGTCTTGTCCTTCCTTTGAGGTTTCTCTGTCAGCTCCTTTCCACTCCCTTTCCTGATAGGTTGAAATATCTTGATGGCTGTTCTGTTGACTAAAACACAATAATCAATTCTGAGGAACATGTCAGCTACTTATTTTTATAACAGGAACAATGGAAATAGCATCACATTGTTAATAGAGGTAAAAGTGATTAAAAATACCCTTTTGAGTTTTTCTTTCTAGTTCCTATCGTCACAATGCACTGGAATTGATCCAGAACAAACTCTGACTGTAGATACAGACATTTTTACAGGAATCAGAGAACTTTGATTCATCTTTAGTCTATGAAGGAATGTTTTTTAAAGCTGCTGCTATATGAACCAAGAATAACTAGTTTGCCTTTTTATGTATACATTTATTTTTTCGGATCACTATTTCAAATCTAAAGCAAAGAAGAGGCATTTGTCTCTAGTTTTAGTGAGCATATTTATTTCTTTACAGTGTATGCATACACAGTCTATGTCAAACTGCTGCAAAGAAACCTAAGAGCCTTTGTTTGCCAACACTGCAGACTGCAGAGCCACGTTCTGTGACATCACATAGAGTTTGCATAGTACTCAAAATGATACTTAGTAATTAAGTATCATTTCATACAGAATGATACATATTCATTCCGAATTTCATACAGAATGAAAAGGACATCATGCTCATACATAGCGTCTTTAAAAGATATATTATACTTGTGCATAAGCTTCATAATATTTGCCTGGCTTAAAAAGACAGCATAAATTTCTCCAAAATTTTAAACAGGTAGAGAATATTTTGTTCCCTGCCCAACAGAGAAATGCTATTGAGCACACCAATGTAAATATCCCTACTGTGTTTTTATTTCCTTATTAAAAAAACAAATCCGTGTGTTGAAATTGAGGATATCATACCCTGAATAAGCTTCCTGATATAAAGATGGCTAAGAAAAAGATCATTCAAATAGGTGAAACCTATTTCAGAGTTACAAAGATCAGATAAGCAGTGCTTGATGCACTCCGTTGAGACAAACCACTCATTCAGTGCCAAGTATTATTAAAAATTCATTTTCTTAGCTGACACATGGACTTTTCATGCAGATACCATTATGAAAAGCCTTGCTGTTCTGATAATCTGTACTTCGATTTCTGGCATTATCAGCCAGATCAGAAATACTGGGTACAAGTGGGCAGAGGATAAAGCATCAGCTTTTCATTCTTCAGGAGATAGGCTTAATGGAATGAGTTTAAGAGTGTCAGATGAAGTGTGTCTGAGAACATAGAAATGATGTGTGAAAGATCCTGGAAATCATCATCAAATAGCTAAGCACATGGTCCTGCAAGCATTTATGCACTCCAGTTTCAATACACCCTTTAAACAAATAGAATTGCATACATTAATTTGTATGAATGAGGTTTAAATTCCTTTCCATCCTGAAGTAAACAAAGTCCTTTCTAACCAAGGAAAGAGATCTTGTAGTCTGACAAATACTGTTTCGGGTCAAACAGAGCAACTCATCACTACTGTCTGGGCTTTCCATAATGCTCTGCAATAAATTGTAGAGTACCTATAAAGTAAGTGTTAGGCAGCTCTCAGATTGGTTCAGATTATACTCAGTGTGCTCTGATAATGTCTGTCCTAACATAACTAATTGCTATATAAAGCAATTCTAGCAGAAATTCATCAGGATACTTGAAGACCATTCTCTTTCCTCCTTCATTTAGTAAGTGTGTTCATATCCAAGGGTTCTGAGCACTGGATATCAACTGGCTCCATGGAAGCATTAAATTAATTGCTAGATCTGTGTTACTGCAATTGCAGATATAGTTTACTTGGTCACAATTCACTCAGTCTGACAGTGACCTTATCTCTCAATCTTCCAATATTTACATTTTGAATTCTAGATTCTCAGTTCCTTCTAGAGGATCTAGAAACTCACCTCTCAATTCCTCCTTTTGGTCTGCATGCTTTTCCCTCATTGGGGATCACTATCCAACAGCTCTGGATCTAATGTTCTGCTCTTTATCTGTGTTGGCCAAAAGAAGAGAAGATAAGGAAAAGACCTAAGGAAGGTACTTCTGCCCCTTGCAACTGCTATTAGTAGAAGCTACCTACAAAAGGAAAAGAAGACAAAGACAGAAATGGAAGGAAAGGAAATGGAAAAAAAGAGGTGGAGAAGCTGGCAGTAGGTGAAATAAATACCCAGCATAGGTGCTACGGACATGAAGATGAGAAATTCTTATTCAAGGTACAAAGCTTTTAATATGGCTTAGTGGGAGAAAGGGTCTTACCACAAGGCAATGCAGGAAGTTATTTTGCCCTTTATAAACAGATGGAGCACTCATGAATCCTAGGTTAGCTAAAAGTTGCCTTGGTGGGCAGTAACTCACTGCCTCAGAAGCAAATTTAAGGATGAACTATACCTCTTCTCATTCTGTATGCTAGCCTGGAAGTTTCCCTCATGGCTCAAATCTCATCATGAAGTCAGCTAACTATGTGAAATGCAACAGAAATAGCAAAGGACATAAGCTACTGAACATTTCAGATACCTGTTTAAATAGATGTGAACACCAATTTGGGGATTTGGTTCATTTTTTTTTACATATTTGCAATCACATAATCTTCTTGTCTTTGATATAAAACGACATCCAAAACAGTATATTATTTTGGGATATCAGGCTCATAATTTTTTGACACGTGGGATTCTTGCACCCTAGACCAAGTTACATGTGGCTTTTTTTTCCCAAATATTTTCCAATTTTTTTCCAAATATTTCCCAGTTAACTTCATCAGCTCAGAAATCACATATTCTAACCTGTTAGCATCTAAATTTTGGGGATATGTTTTAGCGATTTTTCTTAGTGCGAACACTGATTTACATTAAGGAGCTAAAAGGCAAACTTAGTTTCTTAGATCTTAGGTAATTAAGTTTGTAAGGTCAATATGACATGCACGACAGATTCTCAAAATCTACTGGTAAATCAGATGGAAAGTTCTGTATACACACCTTTCAAGTCATTGTTTATACTTCCTGACTAAAAATCAGAGGCCAGGAGCAGTGTTAATCTTGAGATCTGTAGTTGGAAAAATAAAGATCCCTCAGCAAAGAAAATTGAGAGTATTTCTGTACTCTAGTGCTGCTCATGAAAAATGCAATTCTACTGAGTGATGCAAAGGCTCTTGTTTCAGAGGAGGGAAAGTTCTGGTTTGAGCACGAAAGGTTCAGGATGTCCTTTCACTGTTAATCACTTGCCCCATTGATCCTAGCACAGGTATGTCCCTGGCTGCCTTGAACTCTCTGAAGCTGTGATCAAACAAAAAGCAGGTTAGCTCAATGCAATTTTTTTTCCCTGTATTACTTTTCTCAAAATGGATCCTTCTCATTTTAAAGTACAAGACCAGAAATGATCCAAACCCTTGTTAGCACTGCAGCCTATAAATAATGTTGTTCATAGTTTTAACTGGGGTCCACGAAGAAATAATCAGGTTCTATATCTACTTAAGGCTTATTGTTTTGTACCACCCATCATATGAATTAATGAATCTTCAGTAAAATCACCAGAAACGAAAGACCCAGAAAATGCAACAGCAAAAACATTTTTAAAACATCAGAGTATTTGTTCCAGGTATGAACCTTTTTAGATACCCACAGAGCACATCATATTACTGGTGCAGCTTGGTGGTCATGGAAAAAGACAAGGGTTCTGCTGCTATACTAAAGGTGTCATACAGAAATGTGAAATATTTGCTATAGAATGGAATAAGATAAACTTTGCCTGTTATCAATTTCTTATGTCTGACAGTAACTCTAGTAGATGCTTAGCTCTTGCAAATTACTGTGCAACCAGAGGCTTTAAAAAAGACCAACTACAACAGGAAAGAATCTGTTTCATAGCATGGTGGATTTAAAATAATAGAAAGCAACTATAGGGATTTGTTTGTTGCTTTAGTGACAGAACTGTTGTAAAATGTAATACAACAGCATGGTAAACTCAGTTTATCAGGTGTACTGGGCAAAGAGATTTAGGTTAAAGCATTCCCCAATAACTGCTATCTGTCTTTACATTGTGAAGTTGAATGCAAAAAAAAAAAGATATTTCAGACTATGACAGAACCCTGATTTTTTTTTTTTCTCTAACAAAAATAATGCTTTTTCATCTATTTCCAGTAATAAGAAATATGGGTTTGGGGTTTTTCAGTTCAGAATGTAGGTATTCAAAAACTGCTCTGGGCTAAGATTAGATATAAGAGATTTACCTCTCTCAAGAATTAACTAATTTACCATGTCTCTCTGTAAAATGATATGAAGACAAAAGTAAAACCTCAGAAACAAGAGTGAAAAAGGTAGCCCTTCATAATGTGACAGTGATGAAATATGAAAGCATATTAACCACTTTCCATGTTTCTTTTTCTTGTGGTCATGTAACAGAATATGAGACTTTGTTTTTAAAACAAGAAAGCTCCTATTAATGTGTCAGTCACTTCTGTGCATTGTATCATGTTCACAAATAACATCATGCAAGACTTTCACTCTCTAACTACTGGCATAAAAAGAGAAATGTAGCAAGAAGGAGGAGGAAGCATTTTTCAGCTAAGCTAACCATCCATTTAGAATTCATAATCCTACATTTTAAAGTGATGAATGAGCACCCCAACAATTCTGTTACTCCTCCTAACCCTCGTCAGATCTTGAATCTGTTGACGAAGTCCAAACAGCCACTTCTTTCTGCCTGCTCCCCTCCCCTTGCTATTGCTGGCTCTCATTCAAGTCAGGATCACATTTATCTGAGCAATATACACCTAATAAATCTTCTCCAACTCAGTTTGTTCTTGCTGGCACGACAGCTAGCTTCCCCCTCCACTTCTCTTGTCTTTCCTCAGACATCATTATGGGTGTTGACACTCTAGCAAGTTACTTAAGGTGTGCTTAAGTAACTGTCTGCATGTACACATCTCCCAGTAAAAGGCAAGGTAATTGCTGCTATGAGCTGGGTTTCAGTTACAATGAGCAAGAGCATGGGCATGGACAATGAAAGAAGCAGCCAAACTAGCAATCTGCAAGAGGATTTTTATTAGACATAAATAGAAATAATCTCATACAGTACTTTCCACAGTACATCTCAAACACTTTGCAAAAGGGACATGTACTATTCTCCCCAATTTATCTAAGGAAAAACGTAATATGAGAAGGGGAATAGATACACCAAGGCTGCCTGATAAATTAAGACAAGTCTGTAGATAGGTATTTTGGGTCTCAGTCTACTGTGCCCTCAAGAACAGGACCAAGGATTTATGAATGTATTATGACTTACACCAGACCTCACTTTGCTCACTGGGCTTATTAATATGTGTTTTCCTTCTTTCCTGTCTCTGTAGCTTCACATGACATTAACAATAGCTGCTTTCCATGCTGTAGTACCAAGCTAGTACCTCCCCTGATGAATGCTGATGTGAAATTAGCCATCACGATGTATGTGTTCCAGTTGCCATAGTTATCATGCTTTATTGAGTCATGGGTTTAAAATTATTTCCTGAGTCCTGGAGATTTCCCCAAGGCTAAAACAGCAACAGTCTCTCACATAATGGGTCAACTGGTCCAGTTGGGTGCATGCGCTTATTTCCTCCAGAGGAAATAAGTTTAATGAATATAGAGTTCATTTAGCTAAAAAGCCTTGGATCTCACAAGATGGAAGATGGAAGTAAGAAAAAAATTGCTTTTGAAAAGAAATCTTTCATTTTTCATAATCTTTTTACTGAGTATAATTAAAAATACCACAAATCAACAAAAAAAACCCAAAAAAACCCCAAACCTTTATTTCCTTCCCCTTTACTCCTTTTAGCTTCAGCTGGATGCCACATGGCTGACACAGTCTGTCCCAGGGTCTCATGCTGAAAAGTGTAGCATCTCATGCGTTATGTAACAACACAGCTGCTTTATAAACCAAATTTTAACCACTGTTCTGACATGTTTAAGGCATCAGTCTTTCAGTTTTCATCTACTTTAGTAGGCAACTTACATCTAACATGTCTCTGTAAAAGCTGACCTTTTTTCTTCATCAGACTGGAAGTCATGCATGAACACAGAATGAGGTTTTAAAAAATGCATCTTACCATTGGAATGCCTTGGAAACTGGTGGTTTTAAAGGCGGAAGGTAAAATCTACTTGCTTTAAAAATGAAGAGTGAAGAGCAGGTTGATTTATTAATGATATAGCTGCTGCCACAAGAACACAGAGT
The DNA here is from genome assembly GCA_013398955.1 of Callaeas wilsoni. Classification (NCBI taxonomy): domain Eukaryota; kingdom Metazoa; phylum Chordata; class Aves; order Passeriformes; family Callaeidae; genus Callaeas; species Callaeas wilsoni. The sequence continues at coordinate 473,426 of VWPU01004886.1, forward strand.
GAAAACAAGAGCATTGGTCTGAAAATAAAAATTAATTTCCCAGGCAACACAAAGTTGAGCCTTATTTCCTGCCACCATTTTACACCATCATAAGGTGCTCATCTTTTGATCATTTTGTAATATACATTTTGAGTAAAAGCATCCTGTGTGCTGTCTTCCTCTCACACTTGATTGCACACTGTGATTTGTAAGCACAGAGGAAGACAACTGGGGTGAGAACTCTAGCACCGATATCACCTTTTAAATGACCCACAAAGAAAGGAGAGGGCTCAGAGATGACTCCTGGTGCCATGGAGCTCTGCTGCCACACAGCCACCAAGGCAATTACCCAGGGATGGTGCCTTGGCCAAGACAAACCTTCGTTACCGCTTTCTCTAATGCAGTGTAAGAGTCAGTTCCCCTTAACTTGCATACCTATTAGGTCTCACTTACACAACCATTTTTACCACAGACATGCAGAGGTTTTAATCCTGGTAACTTCAGGTTCAGATTCCTTTTTGTGAAGCAGTGACCAATTATGGATGCTGTCTTTATCAGTAATAGTACAGTTATTCTGAATTTTTCTAAATATAAGGAAGAAGGACTTCTACGTGTCACAAGCCATACACTTACTCCGGATCACCTCTGAGCTTTCATCGCAGGTTGGAAATTCTAGCTACACTTCTCAAAGCACTTCTTCTAGATAAGTTTTAGTTTATCTACTTTCCCTACTTTCTTGAACATTAAATTCAGTTGGTTATTTTTGCAAAGGTAAATCACCTTTATAAGGTAAAAATATGGCTTTTAATTGAAGGGAAGGCTGACCCATTAACAGCAGAAAATTCTGCAGTCTTTGAAAATAAACCTTCACCTGCGACAGCATCTTAACCACAACATGGGAAAGATACCCTACATCTCCACCAATTTCTATAAACCAAATGGTATTTCATGTAAGCTAAAGAGCTTATCGTCTTTGTTTAAAATGGAATTAAAATACTGATTTTCTCTATTTTATTTTTCCATATTTATATTTTATCAAATTGTATCTTTGTCAAACTATTTAATTCTATTTTTATTTCTTATTCAGTTGTGCATTTATAGAATAGAGTGTTTCTTAAATATGGTGTGAACTTGGTTATTTCATTTCCAGCCTGAACTGTTGAACTCAGTGTTTGATGGCATTCAAAAGTAGGCAAAAGCACAGAGTTCTTACCTCTTGTTTTAAGACAGCTACTTATATGAACCATAAAGAATAAGGCAAGGTTAATTTTCTTTATTGTTTTTACTGTTTAAAAAAAGGGGGAAAACACCCAACTGATGTTGCCTGAGATCAGCTACAAGAGTCTAATACACATGACAAGCTGGTAACATTTCTAATAGCGTTCATTTTTATAGGAAGATTTCCAGAGCAGAGAGCCCATAAATTACACACTGTAGAGCAGCACCTCTGTTTGTGCAATATAGTGAACTTACTATGTATTTTGTTAAAAAGTATTTGGGGTAGATGCTTTCTTTCATTTTGTGATTCTTAAGTAGGTGAAACCATGTCTTTCCTTCTCTGGAAGCAAGGCTCTGTTAGTATCACTTATCTCTGCAAAGTGATAGTGCAAACACGCTTTGTCAAGAGGCCTGAACAATTACAGACTTCTCTAAGTAATTACTTTCAGTAAAGTCAAGTGATAGAAAATTCAGACTTAATTATTTCACTGACAATGGTTGGAACATGAAAGTCTTTTGGACTGTGGAAATACTACATACAAATATACCCCAGTCAACAAGGAATCCAAGCCCAGAACCAGAGGCCTGGAAACTCAGTTTGAAACTGCTCCATAATCTATCATGCTGTAGCCAAGAGGATATTAATACTAGCATTTAGAATTGCAGTCATGTGTCTGACAATCCTGTGTTTGTACCAGCAGGTCAGTTGACTAATTGTGAATTGGAACTTCTCTGTGTACTGCACTATTTAGAAGAAAAAGGATGACAGGGGTACAGTTAACCATTAAGGCATTTGGGCCTGGGAGGGAAAGCAGAGGACAATCAAGTCCTTATTATTAGATGCCTTCCTGCAAATCACTCCCTTATGCAGTTACAACAGAAGGAGAATTCACCTTTTAAACTGAGTAATTGTGCCTGTCGGGCAACCCTTTACAATTACTTTGCCAGCCAGCAAGAGCTCATTGATTGCATTAAGGATAACAGTACTCCACAGAAACAATCCTCTTAGGCAGGCTACTTCCAAAATCCTGTGTCTCTGTCAGGCAGCTGCCTGCTCTTGGAATAGCTAGAGAGATAAAGAAATAAAAATATTAAAGGCCAAAGCTCTCCTGATTTCACAACACTCTTTAAAGCCGGATGAGTGATTAGGGTGGTTGTAGCCTGTTGAACACCCATGCCTCAGATGGAATGATCCTCTGAGCACGTTTTACAGTGAATGTGAGACTGGTGCCTTGCTTCAGCTCCAAAAATGTGTCTGCTCAAGCAGCCCTATAGAATTCCAAGTTAAAATGCAATCCCAAGTGACTGTGTGTCTTTGGTGGTTGATAACAAACTACAGTCAAAGCCTTTCTCTTTTAGATTACCAGCAAGAATCTAATCCAGGTCAGTGATAATCCTCCAGCATCTATTTAGCGATGATCCCGACAGACAGACTGCTCCATCACAAAAGTCACTGTTTCTGACATGGCTGAAGAGACTGAATGAGGATGGAGATTCCTCCTTTACTGTGGAAGCTAATTAGCTCTGCAAGCAGAAAGGGAGTGCTAAACTAAAGCACAAACATAGTGTTTCAGCAGCATCATTCATTTCCCATTTAACAAAGTGGTAGAGGGGAGAATGACAACCCTTGATTTAATTACTGAGAGATTACTATCTTCTGTGTGTGGGACACATTTGTCAAGTATTCACCAATCTTATCACTCACCCCTCTCAGAATCCTCAAATGAAACTCTGACTTGATTTGCAACTATCACACAACCCTCTCAATTTGGATTTTACTTCACTATTGTACACGTCTCCTCTCATTTTTAGATTTTTTTAGTTCCCTTTCACAACACCAAGTTTCCAAACCTTTCCCATTTTTTCTGTAAAGTCCATTCTCTCCTCCTTCAAAAGCTTCCTGTGGGTCCTATAGAAAAGCTTCCTATATAAAATGAAGGCTTGGTCCAGGAAACAGCTTAGGCAGTCTGTGTTTACAGGAACAAACTCTGATTTTTACAGAGCGTATTAACTTGACACTTGGTGGTCTCCTGGTTCCAGCATTACTGTTGTGATAGTGCCTTTGGGCCAACACGTTTTCCGACATGTTCTTGGTAATTTTTTTCCCCTTTTTTTTTCCCTTTCTTTTTGAGGATATTTATTGGAGAAATTTCTTCCTCTTTTTTTTTTCCCCCTGGAATTCAGAGTGAAAATCACACACAATATGTGACCAGCATATTTTGTCTCATCAGGACTATTCTGACACTTACTAGTCTATCAACTGCATAAAACTAAAGACAATACAGACAAAAAGCCAATTAGATTGGGATTACTTTGGCTGTTCAACAGCCAAAGCATGGCATATGTCTGTCTTCCCCATGCTAGAGTTAGGAATTAACATTTTATGGGCTTGACTTGTCTAGCAAACACATATCCTGACCTTACAAGAAACATTCAAAAATGAAGGTAAATGTGGCTATGCCAAAAAGTGCATGAGCCAGGTTAGATATGAAGAGGTAATTGATTAAGCAGGTAACATATGTAAAGTTAAGCTCAAAGATATAGTGCATTTCCATCCTCTTCTGAGCTATTAAAGTAAATTAATGACCTAGAGCTGAGTAGTGGTTTCCAGAAACAACACTATAATGGCCAACTGGCCACAGTTTGCAGCCTCTAGAAGGGGGAGATGTTTATTCTTCAGGAAATTGCCAGCTCAAGCATCACATTATGTATACTTTATATCTGTATTCATAGTGCAGAAATGACAACTGAATGTTAGAATAACACCAGTGAGTATAAAATATAATGTTGGCTTGGAAGAAAATGGACCAATCATAATTTCTAAGAGGATCCAGATATTTTCAAATTTTCACAATACTTTTTTCCATGCTTATAGTTTGGCGGCTGCTCAAAAGTACCCGTTTTGTGACGTTTTACAGTCCCGAATGTGTCAACCAAGCAACAAGCATTCAAAAAACTTTGCAAAATATAAAGGGGAATAAGAGGTGTAGGAAGCAACTCCCAGACACAGAGCTATGAAGCCAGGCTTTGCTTCAGCATCTCCAAGACTTGCCTATAACTGTGCTGTGGTCCCCATAGGAAAAACGCTTGTTTTCCATCCAGGTTCAGATTGAGACTTTGATGGTGCTCAAGAATTCTAAAATTTCAGAGCACTCTTCAGCATGCTTTCTGGAGAGGGAGGGACTGGCATGTCCTGGCCACCCTGTACGGCTTGCTTCTGGCTGAAGGCTCAGCATCTCCCATGCCTTGGGCTGCTGAGGCCATTACAAACCTCTCCAATTTATAACACCAAGGAGCCATGATGCCTTTTCAGTTTATTCTCTTCTCTATGTTTCCTGGAAAAAGTATTGACGGCTTTGATGACTGCTTTTTATAAACCTAGCCACCGCAAGAGCTGACAGCCATTAAAAACCAAAGGAACGAAAGGCACAGAAGCCTCTATGTCATCTTTGACCGCATTACCTTTGGTTTGTGTGATTCCCCTGGACTCCCCAGACGTGCAATGGAGGGACAGGGGAGAGGGTGCGCGTGTGTGTACGTGTGCGTATGTGTGTGCATATGCGTGTGCACGAGTGCGTGTGCGGTGTGTCCGTGTGTGTCCCTGTTCTCCCGTCTTTAGGGGCCGTGACCAGGCAGGGGCCGCCGCGTGCCCGCGCTCGGGGGTCTCTCCGGGCGCGGCGGGGGCGCGGAGCGGCGCGGGCCGGGGCCGGG